>CM060941.1:852737610-853337610 GCA_030765085.1 Allium cepa
CTGATCACAAACGTAGGGTGATCTTTTTCGGACTATCCAATAAGGGGTAGCTCCCATCTTGTGTAGCAGAGGATGAGGGTGGATTCTCGGTACAGTGATCTAGACCACGTACTGTGACGGGCAGTACCACAGTAGCTCTGCCATTGTATGAAATCCAATCTCTAATAAGCGCCTATACGGTTTTGACTGCGCCAAACTATGCAGAAACGTGAGATGCAAGCATTTCAGCTAGATTCTATTTTACTTTCTATAGAAACTATTATAATATCAGACGAATTTGATAAAAATGTTTTGGTTATCGTAAGGTAAAAACCCGGCATGTTTATTTGTGGCGTGGTCTTACGAGATAACTTTGATTTCAAAGGATTTTGAAACTTTAATAATCCAATTGAGTATGCTTTCTCACTCTGGTTTTCCAGACCGACTCGAGTGTTATTTAACTATATTGCTCGGTTCAGACCGAGTATTATAGATACAGGAAATATCATGTGGAGCTTAGGAGACGAGCTGGATGGCGAGATGTATCACACATATTTGATGTATTATCCGCTGTGTATGGTTTGCTGCAAATTCAGTTTCTTTGTGGACAAGTTATCATAACTGTCCAGTATTGTGTTTTGTTGATGTACTCTGATGATGTATATATAAAACAATTACAGTTTTCTTTTGTATAAAGATAAATCATTTATCTATTATATATTGTTTCCCTGCGATTGTGAGATTTGATGCTGTTTGGTTTTCTCTTCTTCTACCTCCTTCTTCTTTTCCTCGGCAATATGTCTTTTCCGGCACTCGATCGTCAGCATATTATACAGTGGCGTATTTATATTGATTTTCGAGGGTCGAGAAGGGCGGGTTGTCACAGCTAGATAAGCAAATTGTGGCATATTTAATAGAGCTTGGGGTGATGCATAGGGAGGATGGGTCGGAAGATGACGATCAATAGGCACGACTGTGGTATTTAATGGATTTTATTCGTTTTGTATGTATTTGACATGTGTTGATTGATTTAATATTTGTCTCACGATTATGTTGCCTGATGGTTTTGAGGATGTCTTGTTTAATGCACCTGAATATTTGTCGATATGGTTGTGTTGTTTGAATGCTCCGTTGATGTGTTGTTTAAAGGAATATAGACATCTGATGGAATGTTGATGTAGGTATTAACTTTTGCGTTATATACTTTCTTGTTGCGATATGCGATGGTTGTAGTTGCAAAATTGAATTTATATATGCTGTTGACGAGTTGTATAGAGATATGTTGATATTTGCGCGGTTGGATGGCTCAAAAAGAAGCTGTAGGGTAAAAAAAGTCCAGTTTTGCGAATGCTTGCGATGACCAGCAACGGTCAATTTGTTCAGACTTGCGACGGTTGGTGACAGTCTATTTGTTTAGACTTGCGAAGGCCTATTTACCCAGTGTTGCATCGGCCAGCGCCGGTCAACGACACCCTGTCAACCCCCTGGATTTGCCACGTGTTTAATTTGGCAATTCTAACGGTCGCTAAACTTGCGACGAGGCCGTCACTAAACTTACTGGTGTCGACAGTTTTTGCATCGCCTTTTAGCGACTGCTTACAACGGCTAGTGTCGCTTTTTAGCCGTCACTAATGGCAACGCCTTTTGTAATGTTAAACATAGTCTATACATATTTAAATTATATCAAAATTAAAGAAAATTTCATAAAATTTATTTTTGAATATTTTAAGTATATAAAGGATTTTAAATATAAATAATAAAGTATAAGTGAATGTATTTAAAACAAAAGTTATAACAAATCTTATAATATACTGATATTTAGAAAGCTTTAAAATTAAAATCATAGCAAATTATAATATTCAAAGTATATTTTAAAAATACTTTAAAAAACATAATTTCTCAAGGGAATTTTCACTCGAAGGCTTCTTTGTGTAGGGTAATAAGTTTTACGTACAGCAATTCTGAAGAATTAATTTTAAGGACGAATACAGAAAAAATTTAAATGAAGTCATCATTTTCAGTTATACAAAATAATGATAAATTAATTTATCTTTTTTCCATATAACTTAAAAAGATAAATGAGTTTATCGTTTTTCTGTAAATTATTTTTAAAACTAACCATTTAGAATTGTTGTTCCTTAAACTTAATACCCTGAAATAAGAAGTAATTTAACCTAATTTCCACATTTTTCAAAGTGATAATAAAATCAAAAGGTTAGAAATAATTTGAAGGCTATTTTTGAAAGATTATTTTGAAAACAAGATTTTTTTTTTAATCTATTTTTGAATTCTAAGATATTTGAAATTGATAATCATTTGAAAAGGAAAAATAGAAAGAGACATTAAAGAAGTGTTACTGCCGTCAGAGTTTTAACAAAAAATTTATGACCCTATAAGTTATCTGAAAAACCTTGAATTTTTCAGTACTCAAGTCTTTGATCTCTATGTTAGTCCGTTGAATCTTCACTTGATATTGTACAATTTTTTAATCAACACATTTTTTAATCAACACCTGTCTAATTTATTATATTATATGCTAAAGGTATTTTGATAAAAATATCGGTATCTATATTTTATATAATATCATATGGTTGTTCTCACAAAACCAGTGCATAAGGTACTAAAAGGAAAATTTTGAAATCGACTATTTTTACCCTGTTGTCTGATGCATATGATTCAACAAGTAAGTTAAGAATATCATTATTGGTAAAATAATACATGACTTAACTAATATCATGTTTTGATATTTTTCCTAACAAACTGCTGTTTGAAAAGAATAGAATGAAAGTTGTCCAGAAATGTTTTCGAACAAATCAGTTTACATGAAAAAAGATTTAAGGCTTTCCTGATGATTCTTCCTTTGTGTCAGACGTAAGGTTAAAGGTTTACAAATAATTGAACTCTACATTTTCGCTCGTAGACATATTTATTACGTGCGACACGCTTTTCCGTAACTCTTTCTTCGACGGAAGGATCAACGGTCGTAGTGGACGGAGCATCAAGCATGTTCATGGACAAGGCAGTAATCTGCTGTAGACAGTGGCATACGGACATCCAAGTTTGAAACCATTTTTGAATACCAAATGATCCTATTTGTGAGTAGCAGACGAATGTCGGATATATATCCTGTGATAATTGATAAATATAAAGATAGCAGGAAAGTTAAACTTAACATAAAATTATTTCAATCTCGATGATTACGAAGGTGCATAAAAAAAAAGACTGTAAATATATTTTCAAGCATTGCACATGCATTTGTATGCATACAAGATAAACCATCATCTTGAAAAAACAATAAATACCTATTGTCTGTTGTACTAAAATAAATACCTATAATATAAACTGTTATCATGTAAACTATTATCGCTAGAAGCGCAATTTTTTAGTCAAAGCGTGAAGTTTTAAAATTACCCTTTATATGTATTTCTTTAGTAACAGTTAGTATATCTGCTGTCACACTTTTTTAATGTCAATATGAAATATCAAAAATATCCCTATACAGATATTATTAAAAGAGCGTTATGGCACGCGTTTCGCGCGTGATGAATAAAGCTGAATTATTTTTCTACAAACTGTATTTATTTAATACGTTCAAAAGAAAATGATTTCCATATATATTTAGTCATATTTTTGTGTTGAATCGTAAATAGGTAGATTGAAATTTTATTTCTAAGTTGTAACATCTAATTTCTTGTAAGTTTAAATTTTTATTTATATTACTAATTAATAAAAAAACAAATTTGTAAAGTAGTTTATTTGTTAGATCCTATTTTAAAGTAATACTAGTGTGTAACCCGTGCGTTTCATACGGTAATGTTGTAAAAAAAATTGTCAAATATACATAGTTAAATAGTCGACGTACAATGTAATATGCTAATGTTAAACATATATTTTTTGATTTTAGCATGTTAAATTATTATGTTTTCATAGTAAAATATATTCAAAAATTATTTTCGAATAGTTAAAAATAATCATATATTCATTATTTTCATATTCTAACTATTTAAAATGATATATTTTGTTTCAAATTAGTTTTACGATAATATATCTAAAGTTTAAAGAAATTATATGTTAAACATATTATTTTATTGATTTATACGTTTAAAAAATGTGTATGTGGTATTGTTATTTCCAAAATTTTATATTTTAAAATATTTTATGTAAATTTAAAATAAGTTTAATTTATATTTTGAAATTAAGAAATTATACGTTAAATATGACTGATAGATCGATGCATATGAAACAATTTTTAGTGTTTATGTATACGATAAATTTCAAAGAAAAATATAGATGTTTTATGTTCCTTTTTGAAGTAATATTTAGTAAATTCATGATCCTTGTGTTTTGATGCGCACCCGCACCCGCACATGTGCATGATGATGTTTTTTAGATGTCAAATTGCAAATCTGTATTGATTAGAATTTTAAATGTAACATGAGATACTAACAGAAAAACTATTTTTTTAAATTTACTAAAATTGTGGATAATAATAATAAAAAGTAATAGAATGTATCTCATGCATTGCACACGCTAATTTTGTAAAAACATGGTACTCATACTTTAAATGTTGTTAAAATATTTTTTTTTTATGCAATGTTCGATGTATTAATCATAAATTAAACATTTTATTATTGTTTATGCATATAATTTTTATTAAGTGATTCAGATATTTTTATATTTGAAAGAAATATCTACTATGTGTTACTACTAATGCGGTATATAAATTGGAATTGTCATTTTGTTTATAAATTATCAAAGAATTTAATGAGTATTAATTACTTGAATTTATTTATATAATATAGATTTAAAGTGTTTGGTTAATTTAAATACATAGATTTGAATGTAAAATAATAAAAGAAAATCGATGAAAACTTTGTAAATGACTGTAGAAATTATAAAATCTCGGTATATATGAATATAAAATCATGGAAAAAATTAACATAATATTTTGAATAACTATAAAATGATAATTTATATGGATTCAAGAAAAAAAAAGAATTAATGAGTAAGGGTGAAAATTTTATAATTATTGTGATGATTTGTGATCTTTAAAGTTCAATCATTTAACTAATAATTTATTAAAATAAATAAATATATATTAAAGTTGTTCGTATTGTTTTTTATGTGATCCATATTTATACTGTTTTGTTACAATGAACATGATATTTTATTGGCATAGTTATCTATATTATTTATTAGACAAATTAATAGATAATGGTTAATTAATTTTTTTAAATAATTTATAATGAAATTATTTAATTAATTTAAATATACGGACTTAAATGTAAATTGTACATGAAAATTGAGGACTTTGGAAATAATTGTAGAAAGCAGAAAGTGTAGATTTTTGAATGTAAAACAATAGTGTAAAATTAATAAAATCTGATAAACAATTCAAAACTAATGCATTGTATTAGGTCTTTAAAATAAAATTTAAATAAATATCTAGAGAAAATTAAGGAGAGGTGAGAGAAATGCTAGAATTAATGTAAGAGTTAGAATTTCTTCTGCTTTACTATTATTAAACTTCCCTTATTACAAATTCAAAATTTCCTTTAGAAATATTTACTAAGTCTTAATCTATTAAATAATAGTAAAGCAGAAGAAATTCTAACTCTTACATTAATTTTAGCATTTCTCTCACCTCTCCTTAATTTTCTTTAGATATTTATTTAAATTTTATTTTAAAGACCTAATACAATGCATTAGTTTTGAATTGTTTATAAGATTTTATTAATTTTACAATATTGTTTTACATTCAAAAATCTACACTTTCTGCTTTCTACAATTATTTCCAAAGTCCTCAATTTTCATGTACAATTTACATTTAAGTCCGTATATTTAAATTAATTAAATAATTTCATTATAAATTATTTAAAAAAATTAATTAACCATTATCTATTAATTTGTCTAATAAATAATATAGATAACTATGCCAATAAAATATCATGTTCATTGTAACAAAACAGTATAAATATGGATCACATAAAAAACAATATGAACAACTTTAATATATATTTATTTATTTTAATAAATTATTAGTTAAATGATTGAACTTTAAAGATCACAAATCATTACAATAATTATAAAATTTTCACCCTTACTCATTAATTCTTTTTTTTTCTTGAATCCATATAAATTATCATTTTATAGTTATTCAAAATGTTATGTTAATTTTTTCCATGATTTTATATTCATATATACCGGGATTTTATACTTTCTACAGTCATTTACGAAGTTTTCATCAATTTTTTTTTTATTATTTTACATTCAAATCTATGTATTTAAATTAACCAAACACTATAAATCTATACTATATAAACAAATTCAAGTAATTAATACTCATTAAATTCTTTGATAATTTATAAACAAAATGACAATTCCAATTTATATACCGCATTAGTAGTAACACATAGTAGATATTTCTTTCAAATATAAAAATATCTGAATCACTTAACAAAAATTATAGGCATAAACAATAATAAAACGTTTAATTTATGATAAATACATCGAACATTGCATAACAAAATTTTATTTTAACAACATTTAAAGTATGAGTACCATGTTTTTACAAAATTAGCGTAATGCAATGCATGAGATACATTCTATTACTTTATTATTATTATTATCCACAATTTTAGTAAATTTAAAAAAAATAGTTTTTCTCTTAATATCTCATGTTACATTTAAAATTCTTATCAATACAGATTTGCAATTTGACATCTAAAACACATCGTCATGCATATGTGCGGGTACGCATGCGCATCAAAACACACAGAATCATGAATTTACTAAATATTACTTCAAAAAGGAACATAAAACATCTATATATTTCTTTGAAATTTATCGTATACATAAACACTAAAAATTGTTTCATATGCATCAGTCTATCTGTCATATTTAACGTATAATTTCTTAATTTTAAAATATAAATTACACTTATTTTAAATTTACATAAAATATTTTTAAATATAAAATTTTGGAAATAACAATATTACATACACATTTTTTAAACGTATAAATCAATAAAATAGTATGTTTAATATATAATTTCCTTAAACTTTAGAAATATTATCGTAAAACTAATTTGAAACAAAATATATCATTTTAAATAGTTAGAATATGAAAATAATGAATATATGATTATTTTTAACTATTCGAAAATAATTTTTGAATATATTTTACTATGAAAACATAACATTTTAACATGATAAAATCATATATATATATATATATATATATACATATATATATATATGTATGTATGTTTAGCATTAGCATATTACATTGTACGTCGACTATTTAACTATGTATGTTTGACAATTTATTTTACAACATTACCGTATGCAACGCACGGGTTACACACTAGTTAATAAAGATGATAAAAACTAAATGAATAATATTGTAAATCATATTATATGGTAAAACTTTTTGGATGTTAAAATTTCTGGGTATCCTTGATAGATGGATTTGACTAAACATAAACTAAACCGACTCAGGCTTTTTTGTTGTCATGTACTAAAACAAATTATATGTTATTTTTGCTGAATACGTACACTAACAAATTATATATTAACAAAAACGATGCTTCGTTACAAGTAAAATGCACAACCATTTCAATATCATGATGTCACGACTAAAATAAACATGGCAAAAGTATGGAGTATAATTTAATATTTTGTTGTCATATTATATAAAATATACAAATACATATGAAAAGAGCTCGGTGCATGCATCTTGCGAGGAGCTAGCAGCATAGAAAAAAGAAAGATGCGAAATCGATAACATAAAAAACAGATTCCACAAACACAACTTTCACGCCTTCATAGAAGTGGAAATCGATGGGTAGTTTTTTATTTCCATCATCCAATCAAAATCAATATATATTGACTCCACCCGATGTGATTGTACATATGACCGAACTCCTACTTATTTTTCTTATTTCCATATTGGAAGGGCTATTTTACATACGACCATGTCTACCGATAGAAAGCATACAAAAGATCCTGCTAAGACGGCAAACATAGATTTATTTTTCCCCTCTCGTTAGCTACGTCTCTTCCATGGAATTTTTGTTGGTTACACACACTTTAAAGAGCATTCATAACATACATCTCAGCTTCTCAAGTGCAAAATAAACCCCCCTTTGAACGAAAATGCAATATTACGTGTTTTGCATGGGACATGTAATTTATCTTAACATAAAGAGTGAATCAAAGGATTTTAATGCAGCATCATATTTGGCATAAATACGTACGGTTTTGCCATACAGTTTTATCGTCGCATCATTCAAAGTTTTTTCACACTGTCATGTATTTGCTCGTGTTGTTTGCTGCATCTTCCAATGTATCAAATGAAAGCTTCACGAAGACGCGTGTTAGTATTCTTCACCCGTGACCCTGACAACACGTTCAAATTCCATACGTTCCGTATTAAAAAGACTTTTCCTAGGACTCACCAGACACTAAAACCAAAATAGGGGCTTAGCACGTACCTTTCATTTTGTTTTTAGGCTTGTTTCAAACGCTATAATTATGCAAGACCTGCGTTCTTTGTAGTAAATTTAACAACCTCCTATGTGCTCACAAATTACTGTATAAAAACTTAGCAAATATTGCTTCCAAAATTGGATCTCATTACATTGAATCTGCCTTTTCTTATTAATATTTTGTTTTTGAATTTGTATTGAATCGTTTTGTATTCAGTTGATAAATTCTAAAATATTTTTGATTATTTCAGAACTCGCTGAGTTTTCTTTAACCATTTGGATTTTGTTGACTTCTCTACGAATTAGACTAGAAAATGTTAAAATACATTTACTCTTTCACTTCTAGAAGAACAATAGTTTACGACGGCAGATAGCCGTCGGCGGTCGTCACCAGCCGTCGCTACGATGTACCCATTTTCCTTCCGTTGGCGACGGTATCAACAGCTATTTTGCGACAACTACTCACGGCACTTTCCAACGGTTTTATGATGCTCCTCGGTGTCTACGTGCCTCCATGTAACCATCGAGAGCCGTCGGAAATTGACGACCAAAGTGCCGTCAATAACAGTTAGAAAACTGGGCACGTTTTTTTTGTTCCTGCAGTCCTTCGATAACTGTACTGCACATACACATCAAAACTCAATTTCACGTATATCCAATATCCAAACTCAACCAACACATAATCAACTTATATCCAATATCCAACTCAATCCCCACCAATTCAATATTTAAAACAAAAAAACAAACAATACACTAAATAATCAACATTCAATATATATAATCAATATCCAACATCTCAAAACAAACCAATATATGACGCAGCGGATATAACGAATGACAGCGAAATGAAGATTTCGTGTCAAACTAATCGAAGAAACGATTAGATGAAACAAGATAAATCGATGGTTTGAAAATACCGAATGCCCAAATTCGTTGATCTCGAAAGATACCGAATTCTAGCTATCTCCAATACGTTGATCGCGAACGATACCGTGTTAAAAGATCTACGACTCTTCTACGTTGATCTCACGCACGAGATTCCGTGAATCGGCTTCAAATCCGTTGATTCGAGCGCACTCGAATAACCAAAATGGAGAAAGGAGACAACGCTCAACTTTCAATTTCAAAAGTGGCACAAAGCACTCAAAACAAAGTTTATTCAAAATCAACCATTCAAAATGATACAACTCACCCGCTATTTATAGAGTTACAACTCACACAGCCCAATTTTCAACGACCTAACAGGTGCCGCGACCCATGACCTGGCATAGTTCGGTAACGCGACCTACGACTCATCACCATATACACGAATTACATCATACAGTACTGCGACTCAATACTACGCGACCTAACATGTACATCATTACAACAAATGACTCACGACATAACATATTTACGACACAACACGAGTTAACCAAAATGCGACCTCACACAATATGACACCAAGCGATTTAACATACTACATAAAAACATGCGACTCAACAAACAGCGGCTTGCTTTATGCGACATAAGATCGAGCGATCTAAAAATGATAGCGGCAAATCCTGAGCGACCTAACCCCTTCACGCGAGTTAAGACTTAACTCGTTAGGTCATTGCGAGTTGCATCTCCCTTCTCTCTTAACTCGCCATCCCCTAGCTCGTTAAGCCTAGGTCGAGAACGACTCAACCCAAACGTCCTAACACAATGATAGTGCGTCGCCTTATCCTCCACTGCATCTTCCAACTCCTTAGGTCCTGGACGACGTAAAGCCTTGTTAGGTCGCTGACGACTTACGTTAGTAGTAGACTGCGATGCATCATCCTCCCCCGGTTGACGAGAATTTGACCTCAAATTTGCTCCTTCCTCTTCCTCAACAAGCGTATCCCCATGATGTAAAATCAAATGTTTAACATTGGAAACATCAGAAGTATGGACATGATCCGGCATTCTCAACTGATAAGAATTATCATTGATCTTTTTCAAGATTTCCACTGGACCAAATTTTCGAGCTTTCAACTTGTTGTAAGTTCCCACTGGAAAACGATCTTTTGTCAACACTGCATAAACCAAATCTCCTTCTTTGAAGTCTACACTCCTTCGCTTCTTATCCGCCATTTGTTTATACTTCTCATTTGATGCAAGCAATCGTTCATGAATAGTTCCGTGACACTCCCGCAGTTCATTCACAAAATCACAAACTCGTTTAACAACTCCTTCTGAGATGGAACTATCGACAAATCCAACGGTCCCTTCGGAATTGCTGAATATACTACTTGAAATGGACTGAATCCAGTACTTCGATTAACAGCATGATTATGTGCAAATTCCGCCTGACATAACTTCAAATCCCAGCTCTTCAAATTATCTTTCGCAAGACATCTCAACAAGTTTCCCAATGATCTATTCACCACTTCCGTTTGCCCATCTGTTTGTGGATGATAGGCGCTACTAAAATTCAACTTAGTCCCAACCATCTTCCATAGACTCAACCAAAAATGTCTTAGAAATCGAGTATCCCGGTCAAAAACAATGGTCTCAGGTAGTCCATGTAGTCGATACACCTCTTTAAAGAACAATTGAGCAACACGGACTGCATCGACGGTCTTTTTACAAGCTATGAAGTGTGTCATCTTCGAAAATATATCCACCACAACATATATAGAATCATTCCCTCATTGAGTTCTTGGCAAACTCAAAACAAAATCCATGCTAATATCAACCCATGGTCTAGTAGGCACGGATAATGGCATATACAATCCAGCGTTCGTAGCTATCCATTTGGAAACTTGATATATGTGACATCTCTCCACAAATCTTTCAACTTCTTTTCTCATGTAAGGCCAAAAATATGATTGAGAAATCAACTGCAAAGTACGATCTCTTCCCACATGACATTCTTCATGCAATTCTTTCAAAATCTTCATTCGCAAACTGCAATCTGCTATACATAATTGATTTCCCTTGAAAAGAAAATCATCCACTAACAAATACTCATCCGTCTTTCCCTTCTCGACTTTATCTACAACCTTGGCAAAGTAAGGATCATCAACAAATAATTCTGGCAAAACATCAAACCCTATCACTTCAACCCTCATTGTAGTCAACAACTAATTCCTTCTACTCAATGCATCTGCCACACGGTTTGTAACTCCCGATTTGTGTTTCACAACAAATGTAAACTGTTGTAAGTATGCAATCCACGAGGCATGCCTAGCTGCAATCTTGTCCTGCCCTTGCAAATGTTTCAACGCTTCATGATCAATATATAAAACAAATTCTTTATGGAACAAATAGTGTCTCCAATGTTTCACAGCTTGCACAACAGCGTAAAATTCTACATCATAAGTATTATATCTCATCTTGGCTTCCGAAAGCTTCTCACTAAAATAAGCAATAGGACGACCCCTCTGACTTAACACCCCTCTAATTCCAACCTTAGATGCATCAGTATGTAGCTCAAACAACAACTGAAAGTCTGGTAATACTAGAATGGGCGCTGACGTCAAAAGTTCCTTGATCTTCTCAAAAGCAAATCCTGCTTCCTCCGACCATGAAACTGCTTGCCCTTCATACAATCGGTAACAGGCGCCATCACGCTACTGAAATGTGGAATAAACCTTCGATAGAACGATGCTAAACCATGAAAACTTCTCACTCCAGTTATAGTCCTAGGTTGTGGCCAATTTCTGATTGCTTCAACTTTACTTTGATCCACTTGGATACCTTCCTTGGACAATACATACCCCAAAAACAAAACATTATGCGTCATAAATACGCATTTCTTTGTTGCCGCATAAAATTGCTCTTGACGAAGTATCATCAACACTTCCCGCAAATGTAGTAGATGTTCTTCGGTGCTCTCACTGTATATCAATATATCATCAAAGTATGCCACCATGAACTTTCCAATAAATGGTCGAAATATCTGATTCATCACTCGCATAAAAGTACTAGGTGCATTCGAAAGACCAAACGGCATGACCAGCCACTCAAACAACCCTTCCCGTGTCTTAGATGCGGTCTTCCATTCATCCCTTGGTCGAATTCGAATCTGATGATATCCACTCTTCAGGTCAATCTTTGAAAAGATAGCAGCTTCGTTCAACTGATCTAACAAATCATCCAATCTAGGCATCGGAAATCTGTATCTTACTGTAATCTTGTTTAGTGCTCGACTATCTGTACACATTCTCCAAGTTCCATCCTTCTTCGGCACTAACAAAGCTGGTACTGCACAAGGACTTAAGCTTTCTTGTACGCGCCCTTGTTCAAGCAACTCTTCCACCTGCCTTCTCAACTCTTCATGCTCCTTTGGACTCATTCTATAATGTGGTAACACGGCTCCCGAAACAAGATCAATCTGGTGTTGTATGTCTCTCAACGGTGGTAACTCTTTTGGCAATTCTTCAGGAAATACATCTTCAAACTCCTTTAACACTGACTTAACTTCTTCAGGAATTTCAACCGCTTCACTACTTTCACGTCCAATCAACAAAAATACTTCAGGCTCATTCTCCACTTCCTTTACAAATTCCTTCAAAGATAACAGAGTTTTGAGTTCTTCATTCTCCTCCAGCTTGCTTTCACTCTGTTGTCGCTTTTTAGGAACTAAAGTGATTTTAGTACCTTCGAACATGAAACTGTAACTGTTGGTACGACCATCATGTTGCACAGCTCTGTCATATTGCCACGGTCTCCCCAACAACAAATGACATACATCCATACCCACAACATCGCACCATATGTCATCTTTATACTTCTTTCCGATGGAAAAAGTTACACGAGCTCTTCGACCAACCTTCACTTCCCCACCTTTCCTCAACCAAGCTAATTTGTAGGGTTTTGGATGCTTCTCTGTCTTTAACGCCAACTTCTTTACAGCTTCTGAAGAGATGATTTTATCACAACTTCCTGCATCAATGACAAACTTGCAAACCTTTCCCAAGATAGTACACGTTGACTGGAAAATATTACTCCTCAACCAACTTGACTCATCCTCTTGCTTTGGTGTCAAACATGACCTCCTCATCATCAAGTTACAACCTTCGTCTCCCGACAATTCTTCGTCCTCCTCAGCTTGTGGTGAATTAGAACGTTATACTTCTGCATCCTCATCCTCAACCTCAGCAACCATCGCTCGCTTCTTCGGCTTCGGACATTCATTGCTTTTATGACCAAACTCCTGACAATTAAAGCACTTGAAATTGTTGTTGACCTTGGTCTTAGCAACTTCATTGACAACTGGTTTACTAACTTCTTTGGAAACATTAGCACTGCTACTAGCACCTTTCACTTGATTGTTGGAATTTGTAAACACACCACCTTCTCTTCTACCTTGCTTCTCCCAAGCTAGAGCTTTCTGGTGTGCTTCAGCAACGGATCTTGTATCAAACATATTCACCATATCCTGAATTTGCATTCTCAACCCTCCAACAAATCCAGCTGTCAATTGTTCCTCCGTCTCCATGATGTCATTTCTAGCAATCAACTGATAAAATTCATCTGCATAATCATTCACCGTCTTTGTTCCCTGTCTCAAATTTTGTAAGCGTTGGTACATGAGAGACTGATAATTATAAGGTAAGAAAGTAGCTTTCATCAACTTCTTCATCTTCTCCCACGAAACAATCTTTGACTTTCCCATTCTTTCCCTGTAAGTTTAGTTTGCTGCCACCATGCCAAAGCTCTTCCTCTCAATCGTGTAGCAACCAACTTAACTCTTCGATGCTCGGGAACTTCCTTGAAGTCAAAAATTTCTTCAACATTAGATAACCAATCCAAAAACTCTTCCGCGATCATTCCACCTTTGAATTCTGGAATTTCAGTCTTCATCCCCGACTCCCATCGACGATCATCTTCTACATCTCTATTTCGTACTTGGTCTCGAAATCGATAATGAATACTGCCTCTATCACCATCTTCATCAAAATCAAATGTACGTCGATATCGATCTCGACCATCAACATCTCTATGATCATACATATCTCTTCTACCATGTCTTTTCTCATCACGATATGGCTCATCTCCAAACTCACGTGGAGTTTCTCTCTTCGTGTCTATACTCATGGTGATCTCGCCTTGTTGAAACTGATGATTCTCTTTGATCTCGGCAAGATTGTGGTGACACCCTTCTCGCTTCCGTAACCGATGGCGAAACTCTGTTTCCTCCATGGTTCGAGATTGGTGGTCTTCTCCTTTGACTTTGATTCATATCGATCATCAATTTCTCCAATCTACCAATTCCCTCATCCAACTTCTCATTGAATTTATTGCTAATTCGTTGTTCCATTTGTTCATCATCTTCTCTTTTATACAAATCTTCAACATTCTGATGACGATTAGCTCTTCTCGGCGGCACTGTAGAATCTTCAAACACACACTTCAATACTTAGCTTTGAAAAGGATTTGGCTTGGCTGCACTTAACTTGGCCTGCACTTCAACAACTGAACTTTCGGCCTGTACTTAACTCAGCCTTGATCAAACAAACAACAACTCCCACTCTCGGCCTTGATCAAACAAAGTGATGCACAACTCCAAAACTTCATCTTTACTCCCAATAGGCTCGGCTTAGCTATGATTGGCTAAGTCTCGCTCTGATACCAAACTGACGCAGCGGATATAACGAATGACGGCGAAATGAAGATTTCGTGTCAAACTAATCGAAGAAACGATTGGATGAAACAAGATAAATCGATGGTTTGAAAATACCGAGTGCCCAAATTCGTTGATCTCGAGAGATATCGAATTCTAGCTATCTCCAACACGTTGATCGCGCACGATACCGTGTTAAAAGATCTATGACTCTTCTACGTTGATCTCGCGCACGAGATTCCGTGAATCGGCTTCAAATCCGTTGATTCGAGCGCACTCGAATAACCGAAAATAGAGAAAGGAGACAACGCTCAACTTCCAATTTCAAAAGAGGCACAAAGCACTCAAAACAAAGTTTATTCAAAATCAACCATTCAAAATGATACAACTCACCCGCTATTTATAGAGTTACAACTCACACAGCTCAGTTTTCAACGACCTAACAGGTGCCGCGACCTACGACCTGGCATAGTTCGGTAACGCGACCTATGACTCATCACCCTATACACGAGTTACATCATACAGTACTGCGACTCAATACTACGCGACCTAACATGTACATCATTACAACAAATGACTCACGACATAACATATTTACAACACAACACGAGTTAACCAAAATGCGACCTTACATAATATGACACCAAGCGATTTAACATACTACATACAAACATGCGACTCAACAAACAACGGCTTGCTTTATGCGACATAAGGTCGAGCGACCTAAAAATGACAGCGGCAAATCCTGAGCGACCTAACCCCTTCACGCGAGTTAAGACTTAAGTCGTTAGGTCGTTGCGAGTTGCATCTCCCTTCTCTCTTAACTCGCCATCCCCTAACTCGTTAAGCCTAGGTCGAGAACGACTCAACCCAAACGTCCTAACACAATGATAGTGCATCACCTTATCCTCCACTGCATCTTCCAACTCCTTAGGCCGTGGACGACGTAAAGCCATGTTAGGTCGCTGGCGACTTACGTTAGTAGTAGACTACGCTGCATCAATATATCATCCAACATAACATCAAAATGCATCAACCATATTCAAATACATCAATTTCGAAATGTCTAAACTTAAACGTAATGTAACATACCAATCAAGAACACCGTCAGCTCTAAACCCACCCGACGAACAAAATAACTCACGCTGTTGTACCTTTTCCAAGCGTTGGTTCAACATGCCATCTCCGCAGCATGACGGTGGTCTATCACCTACAGCCTCGCAATCCTAGCTTTAAGTTTCGTGATCTCTTCTTTGTCCCAAATTTTTTGATATGCATTCTGCGAGGACCTAGCCTACAGATAATCAAGAGATATGTTAAAAAATCAGAAATGTATTTTAGATGCTAGTGTAAATCAAGAAGGAACAAATAAGTAAAGCATAATCATTTATTAAAACAGTAATTATACATTTTTTCTATGACAACCTTTTTTGATTATTGGTTCAACCTTATAAGTGAGTGAATTTTTAGAAACTATCACTTGATTTCCAAAACCATAACGCTTATTTCGCTGTGTTGGTTTCATGATGGGCTCAAAAATCGCGTCCTCCTCATCAGTGGTCAATGAACCCTATCCTAATCCCTCCAACACTATGCTCGTGCTTCTGTAAATTTTTCCTACAATGGAAAATAAAGTATAATTGAAATTCACACAACATTTTTTTAATTATTCTTTATAACTAATTAATTAAATTGATCAATAACAACTGCTAATTTAAAACATGCTTACATAGGATTCGCTTGCTTTATCTTCACTCCATATGTACGATATTGAGCTATCTTCGTTTGTTTGCTTGGTGACATATGAGCAAATACGTCCACATAGGAGATGAGATCGCCGCGCTCTCTTTCCTGAAATAACTACTGTTGTTTATACAAAATTAATAAGTTAATAAATTTATGTAGTTGCAATTAATAAGTTTATCAGATCCTCACGATGATGTTGGAAATTTGGAATGATTTGGATCCACCACGATGTATAACTGGGTTCTTGTTCCTATTTGCGTAGTTTCTCTCCAACTCTGCCTCTAAATTTAAATTGAACATTATATATTTCAACTTTAAATTATGTATTATATACGAAGCAAATTAAAATGATACGTGATAAACTTACCTTGAATTCACCACTATTCCACCAAGTAACCCAAACATCCCACACGCTAGTGCCATCCAGTTAGGCTTCTTCCCCGATTTTCTTATGCCAGACACTGTGTCCCGGTAATTCATAGACACCTTGGAAGTCCAATGGCGCTGGCCAAGGTCAAGGTCTTCTACCTGTAAGCTGCAGCCCATGTACGTTGAAATAATATAAGTTAGACATTTAAACTTAGTTAGCAAATTGTAAAGTAGTGATATAAAATGATATATAATTTTACACTTACAAGGAAGTCCTGCCGGATACTCGCCTTGACGGGGGCTGGGATCTTACCCCACCTAGGCCAATAATCAGTCAATCTTGCTCATATACACCTGCGTGGAAATATTAACAACAATTTGTGACGGCTCCCACTACACCAAACAGTCCATTTTGTAACAGTTTTCCGCTTTAAATTTCTAACGGTTATAATCGTTACTAATTTATTATGGTTATTTCCGTTACAACCACTTATAACGGTTATTACCGTGACTACATTTGATGATTTGGTAATAAATTTAAAGTGATTGGGATAAATTTGTAATTTGCGTACTTTTGCACTTAAAACATCTATCACGGTCCATTCCCCTTTTACTTCTCACGTCTCTTTCTCTATCAAGCCAGGGTTTCACCGCTTGCAATCAATATGTTGCCATTCTCCACCTCGGTCAATATCAGGGTTTTGGTATTCGCTTCAGTGTTGTTCTCCGCCTCAATCAATAGCTGGGTTTGCTGTCTACCTCGATCAATATCTTAGGTAGTTACTTGTTAAATCAAATAATTTTGCAGTAGTTGAATTCGTATGTTATTTTAAAGAGTGGTTTATGTATGTAAAATTAAAATTGCTCATTTCCTATTTGAATCCGATTTAGGGTTTTTTTTTCCAGATTCATTTCCAATTTCTAGATCGAATTCGGTTGGAGCTATTTGGATTCAATTTTGATTTGAAATTTAATTTAGGCAAATGACACACAATTACAATTTCTTAATCAGAAAACATGATTTACAAGCATGAAAAGTGCAGCACAATAGCGTATATTTTTCACCAAAGTGTATAATGAGTACAAATATAATTATGAAAACATTGAAATTTGAGGCTATATTATCCCACTGCTCATAAATTAATTTTAATTGTCATGGCAATTAATGTTTATTTTCGTCTATGAATTTGAAAATTGAGGCAGATGATGAAGAAGTAGACAGGGACGTCAGCAACTCATTAGGAAAAAATTGGTTAGTTTCTATTGAGGATGATGACTAAGTCTTGATGGGAATCTCTCTGATTTTTCTTTCTCTCCATTTATTAGATTTTATTTTGATAATTTTATTACTTTTGATCTGCTTTTAGAGCTGCAGTGATGGTTTTCTAGTTAGTCCGAATCTCAGTGCATTGAAGAAAATTCAATTTCATTTTTAAAGTTACTAAGCAACATTTTAGAGGGTTCCTTCGTATCTTTCTTATGATGCTATTTTCATACCTGATTATAGTGAAAATATTTTCTCATTTTGTTACAATGTGGATTAAAGTTAGATTTGTTTTCATAGCTTCATAGAGCTCTTACTAAATTTTATACCTAAACATTGAAATCTTTTTTATATCATAAAATATTATCGGTGTTTTTAACATATATTTAAGTGGTGTATATATATTGCTTCGGTAGGTAAATAATGTGATCACAGTTGGTAGTGTTAACATGGTTGATCGTAGAAGCATGTGTATTGTTTCAATAGTGTATGTATGTCACTATAGTTCTTTGTGTTTATATTTATGTAGCTTAGATAAAGCTGCACGTATCTTTTGTTCCAAGCACAACCCAAAGGAATTATATCAAAATAAAGAATGCAATTTTTTTATTGACCGCGTTAGGTTAGAATTTGGAAATCTGTGCAATTTTTCTTTAGTTGTGATTTCTTCCCAAGAAGTGGTTTGAATTGGGATCTATTGGACTTGTATGTCATGTGTGGATATGCTTGGTATTTTTAGGTTTCATGCATTGAGCGTGGTTAGATTACTACAAAATAAGATGATCGTTATTCTTAAGAAAAATTCAATATGATAGTTTAATATGTTATATTAACGAGAGTCGCGCATCATCATGCATTTCTTGAATCACCAAAGGTAGTTATTACCATGTTTATTACTTTTGCTTTTTGTAATATTAGAGCTTGTTTGGTTTCATGTTCTGTTTTCAACATTCATGACAAAATATGAGTATAACGGAAGAAAATAACGTCTAAATTTAAATTTCACTTTCAAGTTTTAATTTTTCACGAATTTCACCAAAACAAATAATTCACTCATTTCACTGATTTTTTTTAATTCACCTTGATTTTATTATATGAAAAATGAACTTGCAAATTAGACTAGATTTTATATAAAAGAATTATTGACGTTTACAGAAATTGGCTTTAGCTGAAGAATGCAAAAAGGAGATTGTAGAGGCGAGAAAGAAATATAATGTCCAACTTCGGAAAGAAGAGGCATTATGCAATCATCGGTTGAAAGACTTAAAAGAATTACGACATGTGTGATAACCCGGATTTTTGGGCATAAGGTAATTGGATAATTATCTGATTTGAACTATTGAAAACACTGATTATAAGGTAAAACAAATAAATCTGATAATAAATATTTATATCTAGATAAATATTTATTTGATAATCTTCTAATTTAATTATTTAAATTGGAAAAATTTAACTTTTCAAAAAAAAAACAAATAAGATATGTATTTGTTTATGTATATAGATAAGTAGATTATAAATAGAATTTGGATTTGAAATTCAAGCGTAAAAATCTTATAAATAATTTGGATTTAAAAATCTATATTTTAAAATTAATAACATTGGTTTTCTAATTTAATATATGTATGTATGTATGTATGTATATAGTAATTTGGAAGTTATATTTTGAATTTAATAGTATAATAGCTTTAGTTAAAATAAAATTTAATAAAAAGTTTAAAATACCATCTTTTAAAAATTACATATGTTAATATAAAAAGGGAAATGCATTAGTTAAAAAATAGAAAAGTATGAAAACATATATATATATATATATATATATATAACTAATTGAAAATATAATATAAGAATTTTATAAACATATTAAAAACATTTAATTACATGTGTAACCATTTTGAAACATGGAATTTAACAAGTGTAAGTATTTAAAATGCATTTAAACATTTGTATCTTATGCATGCCATACAAAATACAAGTGCCATATGTGTTTTCTCTTTAAAATTTTAAAATATATAATTAGTGTTAGAGTAAACCAGGTTGTGCATATTCATATACTCTTTTCTAAATTCTTCTTTCAAAATATATTTAAAACTAAAGAGAAAATCCAAACAATTTCTTTCAAGTTCTTTTCATTTGAGCTTAAGCAAGCAATTCAAGTTCAAAATCAACATCTGGTTCCAGATCAAAAAATCAAGCTTCAGTTCATACTCAAGTAGCAGATCAAAGAACAATCCGTTCTCTATTTATAAATAAAACAAGTGAGTAAACTTCTATTTTAAAACTTAATCTGTTTATATATGTGATTGTATGTGATAATCCTTGAAAATTATGATGAGTAGTATGTTTTGCATGTTTGTTTAGAGATGATTGCATATACATATATGTGTGTGTGTGTGTGAATATGGGTGTACATGTCTGTGTGTGTGTATATATATACACATACACACATATATACAGAGCTCTGTTCCAGTTTTACAGGTTTAAACTTGATCAAAAAAATCAATTTTCTTCTTCCGTGATCTCTTTTAGCATATGAAGTTTAACAGAAACTTATTGTAATGATGAAATACAAATTTTAAAAATATTTGCAAGTGAAATTTTTTAGTAAATATTTCAGAAAATATGAAATTACTGTGAAATCTGTTAAAATGAGAAAAGGCGAAGATCTTAATTTTATGTTTTAATTTCATAATCAAATTCGTATGAGAAAATGATGAATTTTAATAAAAATTTCAAGATTTTAAAGCTTGTAGTTTGAGTGAAATCTTTGGATGATCGGAATATGATTTTTGGCAAATTCACGGCAAATGGATCGTAGCTGGAGGTCGAGTTATGGTCAGAGGAGGATGAGAAGTTGGTGGTCATAGGAAAAATAGTGGCGTGATTTTTCGAGTGTCGTGGCGGCGGGTCGGAGAGGACGTACGGTTTTAGGTGACGATCAGGATGGGGTCGAACTCGAGGCTTTTTCGACGACGTGGCGATGCCGAGTTGAACTTGGATAGGGGAAAAGCGAAGGACTCGTGTGGCAAAGGTAGGACCGTGATCGACGACTCTAGTTGGTCGGAGGTCATGGCACGAGGGGAGTTTGGTGATCAGGATTCTTGGCCTGATGGTGATCGAATTTGCTCGATTCTGATTTCTAGCGCAATCGATTATGTTGGGTGGTCGGAAGGTACGAATGGGTCGTTGGTGACCTGTAGGCGTCGACAAAGAGGATCGAAATGGCGGCGATGATCTGTGCACGTGTACGTGTACCTTCTCGTGTATGTTTGTGGCTGTGTGTTTTGAGCATCGGGAAGAAGAAGTTTTCTTCGAGTCGGACTCGAAGTATTTTGTGAGTTGACTCGAGGAAAGTAGTAGAGGGTGAGTTGCTCGGAGATTTTCAAGTTTGGGCTCGGGTATATTCCACTATGGACTCGAGTTTTCTTTGGCAAGCTAATAAGTTTTAAAAAATAATCAAGAGAATGTCCACGTTTTAAAAGCACAACAAGTTGTAAATCAAGTTTTTAAAGTATATTAAAAGTGAATAAGTTTTCAAAAAAAGGATACAAACCAAATTTCTTAAGTAAATTTATTTACAAGTTTTCAAACAAGGTTTAAAAATTTATCTTTAAAAAGATTAAATGTTTTTAAACCTAATTGATGTGGTCTTGTAATACATATTAGATTAATTATGTAATTAAATTCCTAAGTGTTTCTAAAAATATAATGACTTAACTAAGGTCTTGATTTATAATTAATTATAGTGGTTAATTAAGGTAAATGGTTTATTTTTTAATTTATTAAGGACTTGATTAAAGGATAATTAATGTATTACTTATTGTAATTATTGTGGGTAATTAAAAGATAATTACTTTAAGGATAATTACTGAATGGAAGTGATTAAAGGAAACTACTTAATGGAAGTAATTAAAGGGATAATTACTCAAAGTAATTAATTAAGTGGATTAATTACTTAATGTAAGGATTAATTAATTAATGAAATTAATTAATGGATAATTAATTAATGTAATTAATTAAGGGATAATTAATGTAATTAATTAAGGATAATTAATTAAGATGAATTATTAAGGATGATTAATTAATTAAAAGAATACGAATGGTTTGTAATTAGTTAATATTAATTAAACAGGGCTAGGTGATTAATTTATAAGAAATTGATTCATTTTGATTTATTTAAATTAATTAATTATAGTATGGATTAATAAGTCTTGCTTATGGATGATTGATTGTGAAAATGTCTGGATTGACATTTATGGTATGATAATGTATGAGGATCTGCGATATGATATGTTGAACTGTGATATTAAGGGTTATCCACTGAGGATGAATTGCTGTGTAAATGTGTCATCCTGTATTTGAATTGAATTGTATTCACCTAAACAACTGAGATTAAAGATGACATTGAATTCGAAGAGACTGGGGTCGGGTATCAACAATACCCGAAACCACTTCGATTAGTAATCTAAATTCTTTATAAAATTGATATTTCAAATCAGTAGGCTGGAATGGAATAAATTAAGCAACATGGCCATTTTAACTGGATAACAAGTTCTTAGATATTCTTTGTAATAATGGTTGACTATAACAAGTTAAGTACTCATAGTGAAGTACGAGTTACCTAGGGTTTCAAATAAGTTTTATATCTTAGTATTTAAAATTTTATAGGTTTACTCACGGTGCTTTCCAGCCTGATCCGGGTATTACTTTATTGTAATTCTCGAGTCGGACGGAGTATTACAGATTTTCAGGTTAGGACGTTCTAGAGCTCAGAAGGCGAGCTGGATGGCAGGAACGTTTGGAGTATTTTCCGCTGTGTAATAGAGTTGTATTGATGATAGTCTGGGACAAGTTGTTACAACTGTCCAGTTTAAATGGATGTACTCTGATGTATTGAGTGTAATTTACAATTACAGCTTCCTTTGTACAAATGCTATTATTTGATATTATATTTGATCCGCTGTGAATGTGAGATACTGTTGTTTTCTGTTCGTTTTCTTCATTCTTCTTCTTCTTTTCTCTAACAAACTGAAATTTTCGGCGTTCGATTGCTCGGCACTTCTATAGTAAACGTGTTAGTGTCGAATTCTCGAGGTCGAAAATTTCAGGCTGTTACATTTTGGTATCAGAGCTGAAGGTTAAGCGAGAACCTTGGCTCTGGTGGGTTTACATTAAGGATAGGGTCAGTAATACACTAAAATGAGTTGAGTGTGTGTATATATGAGAGCGTACTTGTTATTTTCTTATATAAATTTTTTAAAAATGGTTGATTCTTATATAAGTTTATATTTTGATATATAAAGAAATAATTTTTCAAATTATTATAAATATTAAGGTAATTGGTTGTTGAATCATTGGAACTAAATAAAATAATGAGAATTAAGTGGTAATAGAAATACAACCAAATAAGAATTGGATAATATGAACTATACAAATAAGATAAGCTAGAAATGTAATTCAAACCAGAGAATAAAATCTTGAAAATTGTAGGAGTGTTTTCGGAATGCTGAGTTAAGTTACCCTTATTTTATTATCCAATAAATTATGAGATAATATATAGTGAATTGGTTTCTAGTTATGATAACCTTGGTTATTATCATAAAATGTTTGTTGTATCTTGATAATGGAATGTTTGTTAATGATTATGCAGAATGAAATGTTTTAAGGAAGTAATAATTTGGATAAGTATGACTTATAAATTGGAATTGAAGATAACTAAAATTGTGAAGTTTTAAATCTAAGTCCAAAAAATTTGAAATTGTTTCAAAATGTTAAAAGATATAATAAATAATATTTTTAAATGAAGGAATCTTATCCTAAAATAAGAATTGTTTTAAATTTTAAAGAAATATGTTTTGAACTAAAAACCAAGAATGGTTTAAAATTTAAAATATGTCTTAAGGTCCAAAAGAAATGAATTTGTATACATGTGGGATATACATAAGATCAAAGCTAATGAAGTAAACACTAAGTGTTGATTTTTGAATTTTCCCTGTAATGTGATATAATAATCCAAAGTGAAATAAGTCTCTGAACTTATAAGTGAGAAGGGATATTGATAAGAAGTTTAAAATTTGAAATGGAGAATTCAAATTTAGTAACATTGACTGGATTAAGTAAATTGAATTTAACTTAGGGAAGTTAAATGGTTGTTTTGAATGAGAGTTATGTGTGATCTCAAAACCAGTTTGAAATCTGGAAATGTGAGATGGATGCTATTGGTGAATGTTTTAGATAATGTGGATCTTTATTTACTTTGACCTATCCTGCTATTATCCTGTTGCTATTAATAATCTGTAAAACTGTGAATTGAATTATTTTGGATAAATTAAGAAGTAGATTGAAATAGTATATATGTCCATTACTGGAATTAAATGGAATTAAATTTTATTTTGAAACCATGTAAATGATTTTGATTTTTAGAAATAAAATAGAATTATGGGAATGTAATCACTATGAACTTAAGAATTAAATGTTAAAAATAAACTTGCAAACTAAAATTTGGTTGGAAGTTAAAAATTTGGTAACAAAATTGGATTTTGTAGATTAAATTGCTTTAAAAATGTTTTGAACTCCTACTTGAACCTTGAAATCAGTTAAGTAAGGGTAATAAAAAATGAATATTTGAAATTTGGGCTCAGAATTAAATTGTTTAAAGTTGAGATTGGAATTGAAATTAGTTCAAATTGAATTTGATTTGAATTAATTGGAAGTGTGATTGTAGTTGAATAAGTTTAAATTCATATGGAAATCGATTTGAATTTAGGATAGGAATTGTAGTTAATTCAAAATGAATTGGAATTGAATCAATTTAATGAGATCGGAAATTGATTGAAATGAGAAATTAGGGAATTGAACCAGTTTGACTCTGAAAACTTTTTCAAATAAATTATTTTAATATAAACTGTTTTAAATTTATTTTCCTAGAAATTTACTATACAATCTTTCTTTTTAAAGCCCAAACTATCTTATACTTATTTTACAACTATTTTTGGAACTATTTGACTTTTTTACAACAATTTTACGACTGTTTTATAAACTAATTACTATTTCTCGACTACTTTATACCTAATTACTATTTTACAACTATTTTGCAATTATCTAACTATTCCACAACTATTTGACTATTTTATAACTATTTTATAACCACTTAACTATTTACAGCTATTTTACAATTAATTACTATTTTTCAACTACTTATCTATTTTAAACCTTTTCAAGCTATTTTCAAAATTCAAGTTAGTCAAAGCGCAAACTGTTTATAATTGAAGTAATAACCTAAATGGAAATTGAAGCTATTGTGAATAAGTTAATAAAATCAAAATGAAGATGAATTAAAAGAAAACTGATTTAGCTGAAAATCAATGAAGATAAATACGTAGGATGTATGTATGCTATTCTATTCGCATAATGATTTGATCCAGATTCGAGCACAGAATTTGGAGATAGTATATCGATCCGAATTGGGATTTTCCACTCGATTTTCGACGGCGAACCCTAGATATGGATTTTGATTGTTTCTTGAAATTCTCTATCATAGTTATGACCACGCAAGGAGATTGATGGTTTTTGATCAAGAAACCAGAAGTGGTTCCGCACTAGGAAGTCGGGTGGACGATACTAGTTCGAAAGTGAAACTGTGTGATCGAGTGACCGATTAGATTTGATATTGTGTACGGATGGTATATGTACATCGTACGTGCTTAAATGTAGTAGATATTGAAATTTTGAAAGAAATGTAAAATGATTTTTGAAAAGAAAAGTATATTTTGAGAAATATATATGAATAAAGGCGAAAGTAGAATATCTTTATAATTGAAATTCATTTTGTGAAAATTAAGTGATATGGTAAGTAACTTTATAATAGAAATCAAACTTGAATATTTAATTTGGCATAATAAAAGTTATATATATATATATATATATACATACATATATATATATATATATGATAACTACCTTTGTGAATTTTTAACCAGAAGATGTGGTCTTAGAAATTATTTAAAGTATAAAAGGAATTTATATAAGTATGAAGTGATCCCAAGATTTTTCAAGATTTTATATATCTATATATACAAATGAATTTATGAGAATGATTTTAGGAAAAAGGTTTTAGAACCTATGGATTTTGGAAAGGCTTTCGATGTTTGGGTGAAATCGATTTTGGGAATTTGGAAAGCCAAGTTTGGAACTATTGTAACGTCCCGCCTTTTTGTATGCTTTAAATCGACAATAAACCGCACACGTCAGACTTAAACCATACAGAAGGGCGGATTGTTATGGGGTAAATAGGAAAAAGCAGAGAAAGAAAAGAAAAAAAATAGAATCTTGCAGCGGAACGACAAAATATAATAATCAAATAAACAATTCATGAAGTTGTTTTACAAAATATTTGATTATATTTATACAACACATATCAGAGTCACACATACGAGAGAATAATAAATCACAATGCAACGGAACAATGTGATGCAGTGTAATATAACAAATAATAGTAATACAAGTCTTCGTCCTCTAAAGATAAAGTCTTCCTAATCCTGAAATGCTCATGCTGACCCGAACGAATTGAAAAGACAAAACACTCGAGTCAGAACTAAAAGATCTTATGTAAGTTAAATCAACATAAGTAAATATGGGTGGAACGACGTCAGAGATGTTTACGGGATTTGGCGTCTCTTATCTAGTGTGAAACGTGAGTGCAGTAACTTAAGAGATGCTCAGGATTTTCCGTTAAACTATTTACTATGTAGTAATATTTCGCTATTATAATAGTGTCTAATAGTAAAATAAACTTACTTTTAAATAGCGTTAAGGGGTTACCCATATAGCCCTTAACACGTAATAGTGCCAGTAGTCTATACAGTGCCTGCATATCTCCTGATCGAAAGACTACGAGAAGATACTCCATAGGTACGACACAAATCAAACTCGTACAAGGCTCGCTGGGGTAGGTGACACGACACAACTAGGCAATGCCAGGGTAGATATACCAATTGCTATCCGGGCTGGTGGTAACGCGTAGCAGCAACTACCGCCCACCTCGAGCCACACCCCCAAAATCAAAAATCAAAAGTGGCCACCGAATCAATCCAAAAGTCAGAGTATAATATCGAAGGGATGTGTCCGATAAGAGGAGCTACCTTCTTGGCCCGAGAATCGCTCCTGTTTTAGCCACCTTATGCCAACTCACGGGAGTCGGGCCCACGTATATAGCTTGATAGAACGCCGCCACCATCTTACTTCATTCTGGAATCTCCACCGCTTACACGGTTGTTATAGTGGTTTTCAGAGTGGGCAGAGAGTATGACAACTTCCGATCCCGGTCTCTTCAACAACCAACATTATTATAACACCGCAGTCTTTTCAAAATAGTTTATACTTTAAACCAGAAAACATTATTCATTTCAAAACCATATAAATACGATATCGTTTCAATTTAAAACCAAATCAATATGATATCATTTTTTATATTTCAAATTAATATAATGTCATTTTATTTCAAATATATCCCTTTTCCAAAATCATAGCTCTTCCAAATTATACACTTAACACCTTTAAAACAAATATTTTGAAAATTCATAACTTCGAAACACTTCAATTTCAATATATTTCAAGGCTTTAAATATTCCAAAATTTCAAAACTTAATTTGATAATTTCGATTCAACAATTAAATTTTCTATTATTTAGTTTTGAAATATTTTACATAATAAACCCCTTATCATTTAAACAAGACTCAAATTACAAATAACTAAATATTGCCTTCAATTCACTTATACTTGAAATAATCATTTAATTCATCTAGACCCCAAAATCTAGTTATAATAATTATACCTTTTAAATTTTCCAATTTAATAAATTTCACATCAACCCTTTTTAGTTTAATTCTTAAATAAATTCAATTTCATAAAATCTCAAATTTATCTCAATTTCAAATCAAATTTATTCGAGTAAAATTCTTAAAATTTAATTCACATCAGTTTCATATTTATCTTCCAACCTCAGTATTATTTAAGCCATTATAACTATATATACAATATAATTTAAACAGCTACTTAACCACGTTATCTTAATAAAATCATACTTTATTATTTACCTTATTTTATACTTTAACCCAATTTATACATAGTTTTAAACCAAAAATTTAACTATATGTAAAAATAACATTTATAAAATATCCAAATCAATATCTCATAAAACCATATATTGCTTTATCAAACCACAGAAAACATTTCCAAATTTTATATATATATATATATATATAGACCATGGTGTATGTATATAAATTTCTATCCTATGGTCAAGTGATACAGATATTTATCATTTCAATCCGTACATAAATATAGTTATATATCATTTCAAACCGCAATCCCGAATGAAATAAAAGTGCATAATAACTTGTAGTTTATAATAATATAAGATACAACATCCATTCACCCAATATCAATCATAAACCATTTATCACAATCATCATCAAATTCAAACAATAACATCAATATGGAACAGATAATAAATAACAGGTAATTACTGGCAGTTTATATTCAATAATAAATTAAATAACAATTTAATTTAATAAATTCAATTTAACTGGAATGATGATAAAAATATACCAAACAGCAGTAACTAAATTTCTAACCAAATCAAAAATAAATTTAACACACATAAGAAATTTTAGAAATTGTCAGTGGGTTAAAACACTCATCTTTTGAATTTAAATTGAATTTAAATCCAATTTAAACCCAAAATTTGAACAGTCTCAGAATTCGTCTAAACTAGCGCCAAAATGTCTGGAATTTCAATACGATCCTAATGGAGAAAACCGCGTAATTTTGACCTCGTATGTAAAAGTTATACGCATTAGAATGATTGAAATTTTAATTTAAAAAAATAAAAACAAACCAATATACTCACATGCCACGTCATCCCACGCAAGCAACTTCTTCTTCCCAGGCAAGGGAACACACCGAAACCCTAGCCACCCATCATCCAGCCACCGCACCGCCTTCAACCACGTCGCGCCCATCAAGACCGCGTAGCCTCCTCTAGGCGAAGTGACCCACCCCTCTTGCGATCACCTCGGTCGACAATTTCGATGAGATAAGCTGCCGCGGCCACTAGATTTCACAGACAAATCAAATTTTTACGCCGCATCCAACCGTCGAATCGCAGAATGAACACCACCGATGCACTCCCCATCGTCCACTCTACAATACCCAGAAATGATTTGACGACCCGACAACGTTCATCGACGCGCGACGAACGACCGAGAATTCTTCGAGGATTTCTGATCAATCAGTGAATCAAAATGAAAAACGAATTGCAGTTCTGAAATGCGCTCGTCAAGAGCTTCAGATTGATATAAAATTTGGCATAGTTTGTGGAGTTTGAAATTTTGGCTTTGGATTTGATATTGAAATTGGAATTGAGAATTTTTGTTTTGTCTGCCATTGAATTGAGGAGGTGAGAAGGAATTGTGCGTACAGACAAATGACAATGAGGAACAATCAGGGTTTATAACAGAGTATTTATAGACAAAGCTGAAATAGAATGGATCGGATCCATTGGATATACGCGTTTGAACGATAAAATGGCCGAAAGGCACGTTCTGACTCCGGAACGAAATTTGGTCAATCCATATATCGAAATAGATGTTTTTAAATAATTTAAACGCGATGGAATAGGTTTCAAGTCCAAATTCCATCGTATGAAGAAGTTATGCTCAAATCAAGTTATTTCAAATTGATTTCAATTGATTTCAACTTAATTGATTTCTGGGCGTTTCGAGTCCGTACGATCAAACGACAAGTCCGATCGTTACGAAACTTGAAACCCTACATTAATTCACCGTTATGGATCCGATGAAACTAGTTTCATCGAAATCCGAGTCAATGGCCAGAATGGCTATTTTCCAGTTAATTAATTAAATAAATATTAAATCAATTAAATCAAAATTTTCAAATTCCAATTCCATAATTAGCAAATCTTATCATTTTTGATTTCTTGAATAATTTCAAAAATTTAAACAAATTTAGATGTTAATTTAAAGTTGATAAATCCATCAATTTTAATATTTAATTTCAATTCCATTATATTCAGAATTTATACATTTAAAATCTCAAAATCCTTTTATTAACCTTTAAACCTTGTTATTCAAGTCTTTCATTACAATAAGGGTATAATTAACATTGGTTTATCCATTAGCACATTAATGTTTCCCAATTTCATCTTAATTTCCATCCTCGTAATATTTAAATTTTTAATTTCATTTAATTCCGATTAATCCAATTATTAACATTTAAATTCCAATAAATTGTTTTTATTTGATTTCAATCTTTATATCCCATCCCTTAATTTCAAATAACATAGTTAATGCTGGTTTTGCATTACATTACTTAAATATACTTAACTTTCTTTCTTTATTGTATTAAATATAATTTCCGGTAGTATTGAAATTTTTGCCAAATATAACATTTGCATTACTTCCTTTATTGGGATTTCATTCAACTTGTTTATAGTCAACTTATATTGACATCACTGCCTTAAATTTTAACTATCAATTCTTTCATAAACCATTAACAATACATTAATAACAAATATTACCTTAAATCCACACTAACGTAATATTTAATTTCATTTATTGCAATTGGTTTCAATTAATTGGGGTTTCGCTAAATTAGCTATTTATCAGCTTGCATTAACGTTATCACTTTAATCTACATCCAAATACAATTAATATTCTCAATAAATTTATTTACTTGGCCTCATGCTTTCTATTACATCAATTACTACCTTATAAATAAATTTACGTTTCTATTTTAATTTACCTTCACACTTTCCATTATTTTATTAATTATCATTAGAGTACATTTAATTATCTTTATTCGCAATTGGTGAATTAACTGGAAACAATCATTTGTCACCATTATACCCTTTATAATACTTGTATGTTCATTCTTCCCAACCAATTACCATCTATTATATTATTTCACACATTAATTCAATAATTGCATTTGCTTTCTCATTTCGGTAGAGTCTCCTTTGTACGGAGGGGCTCGGGAGAAAATATAATATCAAATATAAAAATATATAACATATAATTTCCAAAATAATAAATATCCCAACACGGGAAAACAATATAATAACGTTATAAAACCGTAATCCGAAAACGTACCTATTTGTCGGGCAATTAAAGCTTTATTATGAAACCAAAAGCAGTAGCAATTTCTCCCATAACCTGTATTTCACTTATATAATCCAAAAGGAGTTAATAATTATAGAATGAAATATTTAAAGTTGTTTCAAGCAATAACAAACAAATCAATACAAACATCAATCACTTGCAACAAGGCATACAACCATCACATAGAATCAACACAAATCAATCATTCATTCATATCGAACTAAACAAATAGTTGTTCGGATTCAAACTTTAAATTGCACAGAATGGAAAATAAACTACTTAATGCATCATTTACTCAACAGTCTTAGATGAAACTATATAGATTATTTATTCATCCAAAAAATTATAGAGTATCCTTACCCAAACAACCATAAACCAAACAAACAACGATTTCAAATGACAGATTAAGTTTATTCTTATTAATTCCATTCATACATTTTTTGTTTGATTCTTTTTCTTCATATAATGGTTTATCTTTTTATTTCACATTTTATTTCTTACAGTTTTCATTTATCCATATATAATGCAATTTTTTTTATTGGCATTACATTCATTTATTCATTACTTAATTTCACTTATTTACAGTATTCATTTTCCTACTTATTTTATTTATAAATAGCTTCAACCATTTACTTAAGTTTATTATCATTCATTTATACTACTTAATTTCATTTATTTACTTTCATTTATTTACTTTCATTTATTTACTTTCATTTATTACTAAATTCCATTTATAATACTTACCTTTCTAGTTTAATTAGTAGTCTTTCAATTATACTTAAGTTCATAACAACTACAACACCAAATTCTTATTTATTAAGCAATTTCATTGAATACTTTCGTCATAACAAATTTTTACTTATATAATATTCTGTTACAATTTCTTATTAAACATTGTAACTTTTATTGTTGGGTAAGTTATATATATGCTTTTAAGAATGTAATTGAAAATTGTACAAGTTTATCCTATTTCTTTTAATTAATTTAGTGTTCAATAATCATATCTTTTGTTTTATAGATTAAAATTTCAACTTTCTTTTTAATTCCATTTATACTGAGCATTAAATCTCTTATTTCCTTTAGAGGTTTCAATTTGTTAGTTGAATTTCATTTAACTACACTAATTGAAACTATTAATTAATGGAAGTTAAGAACTAAATACCGGGTTTAATTTCAAATTATTTTAAAATATTAGATAAATATATACTTACAACTTATATATCCAATTGTATTTAAAACAATTTAAAATTTATATTTGTTTATCAAAATAAATCTGTAGTAGAACTACTGCCGCGGCTTTCCTACTTCGAAACTCGAAAATGAATATCGACGATGCGTGCACTCATCGCCGAAATTATTTTCCAGTGACAGAGAGGGGAATACAGAACTTATTTCATTCCAAAATTTCTTTAAAACAATTTCTTTCAAATTATACTGAAATATTCATATTTGAAAATACTTCTAAATAATATTGTTATTATATTCCAAAATCCTTTGAAAGAGATTTTCAAAAATCCCGAAACTTAGGTCCAAAATTTCCAATTTTATTTATTTTTATTTTCAATCTTATATCAACTATTATTTATAAATTTCATTACCTAACAACCAATATATTTCAACCAAATATATATCTTATTTATAAACATTTTATTTATATATAGAAAATATAATAGGCAAAATTATTTCATTCACCTATATTAAAACAAATATTATGTCGGTCTGTCCTATTAAGTGTTTAGAAATCCCCATTGATGTCATAGCGTTCCGTGCACCAACCAGAATTTATAAATACAAAACAGAACAAATTAACACAATATTAAAACCTTTTTATAACACTAACAAATACGCTCTCTCGTATATATACACTAAGTGACTCACCATAGGGTATTACTACCCTATTAATAAAGAGTCAGACCCCACAAAGCTAAGGTTTATCGCTAAACCGAAGCTCTGGTACCAGATGTAACGTCCCGCCTTTTTGTACGCTTTAAATCGATGATAAACCACACATGCCAGACTTAAACCATATAGAAGGGCGGATTGTTATGGGGTAAATAAGAAAAAGCAGAGAAAGAAAAGAAAAAACAGAATGGAATATTTCAGCGGAACGACAAAATATAATAATCAAATAAACAATTCATGAAGTTGTTTTACAAAATATTTGATTATATTTATACAACTGTAACAACCCGCATATTTATCGATTTTATATTTAAATATTTTATTTAAATATTTTATCGTTAGTCGGATTTTAGTCCGAAAAGCTACTTTTTGCATACGGTCGAATTAGGACTCGGGACCATTCTCATTGAGTTTAAAATGCCGTTTGCGACCTTTTTGAGTATAAACTTTGATATATTTGGAGTTAGTCAAAAATTTGACCTTTTTCACTTTGGGTTTGAGTTTGGGTTCAGCCCACTAGCCAACTTATGCTCAAAACTGAACCACTCTTCCCCATTCACCCTCACTTCTTCCTCTTTTCAGTTTTAAGGCAATAATGGTGGGAGAGATTGGAAATTAAAACTCCAAAACCCTAGTTTCTCTTGCAACCTCAAATTCCTAGCTCCAAATTCAAGAGAACCCATTGGTAAGCATTCTCTTCTTCTTCTCCAACTTATTCTCTTACCAATTTCAGAAATTTCTAAACCTAATTTTGGGAATGTTCTTGTTTTGAGCATAGATTCAAGCTCATTTGGGTTGTGTTGAAGAGAGGTTGATTCTCCATTTGCTTTCAAGCTTCTTCTTGTTTGATTTTGTAAAAAGGTGAGATTTTTATCTCACATCTTAGTCTATAATTATCTTCGATTGTTAGGTATGAATTCCTAACGTTTATTCGTGTGCAATTGATTTTGGTTTGGATCGATTTCGTGTATATTCCAATTTTTGGTGTTTTGGTCTAATTATGAAAATCCTATTATGGATATTTGGACATTGATATTTGAGGCGTATCGAAGAGCTGTTTAGGCTGGGTTGTCGTTCGACGTAATTCCTTAGTCATCGCCATTTACTCGTTCGATCATTTTCGATATTCGTTTGACCATTTTTGGCCTAGGTTCAGGGAATGCCCTGAACCCCAGATTCAGACGTCTGAAACGGAATATTCAAACGTCTGAATATTGTCTGGGAAGACTTCTATTCCCAGATTCAGACGTCTGAATATAGGGTTTCAGACGTCTGAATTGGTTCTATTTCGAACAGAAAGAAAATAGGCTAAAATATGCCTATTTCAGATGTCTGAAACACTTGGTTCAGACGTCTGAATTGTGTTCTGGAAATCTTTATATTTCCAGATTCAGACGTCTGAACCACTTGTTTCAGACGTCTGAAACTGTTATGTTTTGCCTATTTGCCTATTCGCTTGAGAATTCCAATTTAAATCGATTCGTGATGATCCTATTTGTTGTTATCATTTATTATGACTTTGATGACTCCTTTTTAGGGATTTTTGAATATCCATTTCGATGGATTCTTTATCGATTTGTTTGGATTTTTATTCACGTCTTCGAATGTGAATTTTAGTGATTGATTGTTCCAACAATCTTCTTTGTGATTTGTCACTTTAAAAATATAAAGGTTTTCTATACTAGTTGTAAATATCAAAACTCTTTCTTCAAATGATTTCAACACTATTTTATTACAAAGATCATTTTCTCAAAACCGTTTTCCAATCTATTAGTATACACAAACCTTTACCTCACTCGTATGAGAAATCTAATTAAACGGCTTAGTAAAACAAGTGGTATTAAACGCTTGCGTTTACTTCGTCGGTTAATTCTTGGACTTGTTCGATTGAACCTCTTGTGATAATTTCCTAGTGGAGATCTACAGTTTGTTCGTAAATATTTGAGTTAAGCAAGTGGTTATGGGACATGAAGCTAAACTCATATATTTACTAGCTTAGTGTAATCGACACTTCTTGTTGATCATGACGATCATCTTTGTGATTTAGACTAGCAATGTGCGATGTCTCTTTGTCTACGAGGGAGACTAAACCCCGTTTTGTGGAGTTTCGACTCAATTTGGTGGGGTAGCAACCCATGGTCTTCGGGCCGTTTGTGGAGCTTCGGCTCAATTTGTGATGGTTAGCAACCATGGAATTAGCGTTCCGTTTGTGATACACGTGTTGGTGGGCTTTATGCTCCCGTTTGTGATAGGCCTCCCCCTCTTTGTGATTTCTGGATTTCTTGAGATGATTTCTAGAATTTGTGTTTCACCAATTTTCGTGATTTCCATCGATAAGCTTTATCGATATTTGTGCATTGGTGAATTTGTGCGTCATTGACTTTTGTGATTTCTGGATTTCGTGTGTTGAATTCTGGAATTTGTGTGTCATTGACTTTTGTGATTGACATTGATATTATCGTCAATATTTATGGCTTGGTGAACTAAATTAGGAGTATGACGTTTCTGTGATTCTTGTGTAGATTTTGTGACATTGAATAATCCCTTGATGATTTTCAACTGCTTATATATCACAGCTTGGCATTGTGATTATTATGTGTTTAGTCATATCTCTTATTCTATATCATGTCATCTGATATTTATAGTTAGACTGATCCGTTTATTATTTTCTTATTAAATAATACTCGGGTCAGACCGAGATGTTACAGGTGCTTCAGCTTGACTTCTCACTTGGGATTGATTTCTCTGACCTTTTGTTTACTACTTAGATTAGTAGTTTTTGTTGTATACTCTTGAGATATTGACTCATTGATGTATTCTTTTGTATAGCACATGTTGCTATTATTTTGTGTTATTGTGGGTCTTTCTGACCACTACTCTGATATACACTTTCATGTGTTAGTTATATATTCATATCTTCTTCCGCCTTTGTGATATGAATTATCTGTGACTGATTTATTTTATGTTTATTTCTGTATTTGTTTCCGAAGATATTACAGCCACTGTGTAGTAGCTTTGAGTTTGTGTCGGTATGTCAGATTTCCTCTTGATAAAGTATTGCATGTTATACCATCTGACATATCGATGCTCGCGCAAAGCAATTACACGGATGGTCGCTCCTCAACAGCCTTATTCTCCGTGCTAGTTGACAGCATTCACCATAATGTTCTTGGCTAGCGTGGGTATAGAGGTGGGGCGTCACAGCATGGTATCAGAGCCAAACTTCGGAACAATGTAGAATAACTTAACAAGGATCATCGTCCTAAGTCTACCTTAGGAGTCGTGCTTTAGGATTTTATTCGAGTCTTCGTACCGATTCATCCTATTTTCTTTTATGATTCCTTGTTTTATCTATCAAGAATTGCTTGATATTGAATTTGGTGAATAACCTTTTTCTTCTTCTTCTTTCTTTCAAAAGAAAGAGAAATGTCTAGACCAGGCCGTCCCAGAGCTGGACCATCTAGTGTTCCACCCCAAGATGGAGTTTTTATGACTGCTCACTAGCTTCTTGATTTAGTAACTAATGCTCAAGCAGCTGGAGCTAACCCGGAACCTACTCACCCAAAGTCGGGATTTGCACGCTTGTGCAGCGATTACACTAACTTGGGTGGGGAGCCATTCAAAGGTTCCGAAACTGTTATTGAAGTACATGCTTGGCTAAGGTCATGCGATCGAATCTTTTCTCGCATGAATCTTATTGACCTTCACCGAGTTCAGGTGGCCTCTAGTATGCTCCGAGAAAGAGCATTGGACTGGTACGAGCTTCTTATTTCTGAGATTAATGAAGCGGATCTCACATGGGAGCAATTTCGAGAACGCTTCGAATTAAAATTCGTTCCAGAAGCTGAGAAAGTGACATTGGCTCGACGATTTATAGACCTTGTTCAAGGTGAGTCTTCCGTGACTGATTACGTCGCCTCCTTCGAGTCGCTTTCCAAATATGAGGTTGAATACATCAACACCCCTTTAAAGAAGAATCAGAGGTTCGTCTATGGCTTAAACAAAAATCTCAAGAAGCCATTACTTCTAAAATTAGAAGTTTCTTTCGACCAACTCGTTGATATCGCTCTTCGTCTTGAAGAAGCGGATAGGGAGAATGATGTTGAAGTGGTGGGTTCCAAACCAAGCTTCAACAACAACAAGAAGGGGCCAAACAAATTCAAAGGCCCCTATCCTAATAAGAAAGGGAAGCAAGCAACCTCCGTGGCAAAGACTTCTTCCTTTGGTCCTGGGGAATGCTATAATTGTGGTTCGAAGGACCATTACGCGAACAAGTGTCCAAAGTCTCTCTCTTGTCGCTACTGCAAAGGTCCGGATCATGTTATATCCTCATGCCCCAAGCTTCAGGGCAGGAAAGAGGGAAAGCTTAATGTTGCTCAAGCCCCTGGCAACACATCTCGTGGCCAAGGTATTTCTCATTCTATTCTGGATGGAATTATTTTATTTCGTGATCATCCTATTCGAGTTCTTTTTGATACGGGTGCGTCCCATTCTTTTATATCAAAAGAACTTGTTGATACTTTTTCTTTGGATGTTTTGTGTTTAATGACTTCTTTGAGAATTGCGAATCCGGATGGTGGATCCGCGACCATCAGTTTATTGTGTAAAGATGTCAAGATTATTTTGTGTGATTTTTCTTTCCGAGCCGATTTGCATGTCATGCGTTATTTAGGCTTTGGAATGATTTTAGGAATGGATTGGCTTAACCGTTATGAAGCTCATATCCTATGTCCTGAGCGGACTATTTATCTTCGACATCCACTATCTGTTAATCAGGTTTCTGTTATTCTTAAAGATTCGGATTCCGCTTTGGTTGCATCTTTATATTCTTTAAACCCTCGTGATGACGATGATGATGATGAGGGTGATATTATTTCTCTTATTCACGTCGTTCGTGAATTTTCCGACATATTCGAGCCCGTTTTAGGATTACCACCTAAGCGAGCAATTGAGTTCAGAATTAATCTCATTCCTGGAGCTCAACTTATCACTCGCCCTCCTTATCGTATGTCCAATAAAGAAAACGAGGAGATGCGCAAACAATTATCCGAATTGGAGATGAAGCAATTTATTCGCTCTAGTTCCTCGCCTTGGGGAGCTTTGGCTATTTTCGTGAAGAAATCCGATGGTACACTTAGGCTTTGCGTTGACTACCGCAAGCTTAATGATCTTACTATCAAAAATAAATATCCTTTACCTCGGATTGATGATCTATTCGATCAACTTAGTGGTGCTAGAGTCTTTTCACAATTAGACTTAGCTACTGGATTTCATCAGCTTCGTATTGCAGAGGATAGTATTCCTTTGACATCATTCTGTACTCGTTATGGATCTTATGAATGGCTTGTTATGCCATTTGGTCTAACGAATGCTCCGGCTTATTTCGTTGACCTTATGAATAGAGTTTTCAAAGACTTCCTCGACCAGTTTGTTCTCATCTTTATCGATGATATTCTTGTGTATTCTAAAACCGAGGAGGAGCATGAGAAGCATCTTCAGATTGTGTTGGAAACTCTTAGGAGTAATCGTTTAAAGGCAAAATTTTGTAAATACCATTTTTGGCAATCTCGTGTGAAGTTTCTCAGTCATATTATTTCCGAATCCGGAATTTCCATGGATCCTTCAAAGATTGAAGCGATTCAAGATTGGAAGAGACCGGAGAGTGTGACAGAGATTCATAGTTTTCTCGGACTGGCGGGCTATTACCGTCGTTTTATCAAAGACTTTTCTAAGATTGCCGTGCCTCTCACTAGCTTGACGAAGAAAGGTGTTAAATACATTTGGTCGGACAAATGTGAAGCTTCTTTTCAGAAATTAAAAGAGCTTCTTTCTGATGCTCCTATTCTTGTTATTCCCGGGGGGAATCAGGATTTCGTTGTTTATACCGATGCTAGTCGCGTTGGTTTGGGTGCCATTCTTATGCAAAGAGAACGTGTTATTGCTTATGTTTCTAGGCAATTGAAGCCTGCTGAGACTAGATATGCCACTCATGATTTAGAGCTCGCGGCTATTGTTTACGCCCTTCGTATTTGGCGTCATTATCTTTTAGGAGAGAAATTTGTTCTTAATACCGATCATAAGTCCTTGAAGTATTTATTCTCTCAAAAGGAACTTAATTTGCGTCAACAGCGTTGGCTCGAACTTCTTGCACCATATGATCTTGATATCCTTTATACTCCCGGAAAGGGAAATCGTGTTGCGGATGCGCTTAGTCGAAAGCAACAAGCAGTTGTTTCGATGATGATATCCGAATGGAACGATCTCGAGATTTTATCCTCTTGCGAAATTCGAGACCGTGTTCCCAGTTTGTGTTCATCTATTGTTTTATGTAGCCTTGAGGCTCGTCCTTCTCTTTTAGACCGCATTCTTGAAGCTCAAAGGCTAGATCCCGAAATGGCTCTTCTTGGCCAAAATATTAGGGATAAAATTGATATTGAAGGATTGAAAGAATTTGATATCGATTCTCGTGGCGGCATTCGAAAATTTGGTAGACTTATCGTACCAAATATTATTGATCTTCGTAAAGATATTTTAGAAGATTCTCATCGTTCTAAATTCACCATTCATCCCGGTAGTAGTAAAATGTACGCGGATATGAAGCGACTATATTATTGGGAGGGAATGAAATTTGATATTGCTAACTTTGTTAAGTGTTGCATGACTTGCCAGCTTGTTAAAGCCGAACATCAAAGGCCCGGTGGGTTATTGCAACCTTTAGAAATTCCAATTTGGAAGAGGGACCAAATTTCCATGGATTTTATAGATGGCCTTCCCCGTTCTCGTTCGGGTTATGATAGCTTATGGGTGATTGTTGATGGACTTACTAAATCTTCCCATTTTATTCCCGTTCGGTCTAACCGAACCGTTCCTCTTTTGGCCAAGCTCTTCGTTAAAGAGATTGTTAAATTACATGGAGTTCCTACTTCTATTGTTAGTGATCGTGATCCATTGTTTACTAGTCGATTTTGGAAGAGTCTTCAAAAAGCTTTGGGAACGAAGCTTAATTTTAGCACCGTTTATCATCCTCAGTCTGATGGACAAACTGAGCGTGTGAATCAAACTCTTGAAGATCTTCTTCGTGCACGTGTTCTTGATTTTGGTGGAAGTTGGGAAGATCATATTTCACTTGTTGAATTTTCCTATAATAATAGCTTCCAATCTAGTATTGGTATGGCACCTTTTGAGGCACTCTACGGAAGGCCATGTCGATCTCCTTCTTGTTGGCTTGAGACCGGTGAGAAGCTGGTTTTAGGTCCCGATTTTGTTCGTGATTCCACAGAAAAGATTGATCTTATTCGTCATAGGATGAAAGAAGCCCAGAGTAGACAAAGATCCTATGCCGATAATCGAAGAAGGAAATTTGAATTTTCTGTTGGAGACTCTGTTTTTATTCGTGTTTCACCAATGAAAGGTGTTGTACGTTTCAGTCGATCGGGAAAATTGGCGCCTCGATATATTGGGCCATTTCCTATCACTGAACGTATTGGTTCCATGGCTTATCGTCTTTTATTACCGGCTCAATTTTCTGCTATTCATAACGTGTTTCACGTTTCTCAATTACGGAAATGCCTTCGAGATTCTGATTCTATTCTTGAGCCCGGTGTTGTGGAAGAGATTGAAGTTTCGCCTAATTTAACTTATGAGCAACATCCTATTCGAATTGTTGCTTCGGAGGTCAAACGCCTTCGAAATAAAGATGTCCCGCTTGTTAAAGTTCAGTGGTCTTCAAATCCTAAAGATTGTTCTTGGGAATCTAGAGAGTACATCGAGCGAACACATCCGGACTTACTTTCTCATGCTCTTTGAGGTGAACTTCTTATTTCAAATTTCTTTTGTGTTGAATATGCTTTTATGGTTGTTACTACATATCTTCTTCTTAAATATTGCGAGGACGCAATTTCTTTAAGGAGGGGAGTCTGTAACAACCCGCATATTTATCGATTTTATATTTAAATATTTTATTTAAATATTTTATCGTTAGTCGGATTTTAGTCCGAAAAGCTACTTTTTGCATACGGTCGAATTAGGACTCGGGACCACTCCCATTGAGTTTAAAATGCCGTTTGCGACCTTTTTGAGTATAAACTTTGATATATTTGGAGTTAGTCAAAAATTTGACCTTTTTCACTTTGGGTTTGAGTTTGGGTTCAGCCCACTAGCCAACTTATACTCAAAACTGAACCACTCTTCCCCATTCACCCTCACTTCTTCCTCTTTTCAGTTTTAAGGCAATAATGGTGGGAGGGATTGGAAATTAAAACTCCAAAACCCTAGTTTCTCTTGCAACCTCAAATTCCTAGCTCCAAATTCAAGAGAACCCATTGGTAAGCATTCTCTTCTTCTTCTCCAACTTATTCTTTTACCAATTTCAGAAATTCCTAAACCTAATTTTGGGAATGTTCTTGTTTTGAGCATAGATTCAAGCTCATTTGGGTTGTGTTGAAGAGAGGTTGATTCTCCATTTGCTTTCAAGCTTCTCCTTGTTTGATTTTGTAAAAAGGTGAGATTTTTATCTCACATCTTAGTCTATAATTATCTTCGATTGTTAGGTATGAATTCCTAACGTTTATTCGTGTGCAATTGATTTTGGTTTGGATCGATTTCGTGTATATTCCAATTTTTGGTGTTTTGGTCTAATTATGAAAATCCTATTATGGATATTTGGACATTGATATTTGAGGCGTATCGAAGAGCCGTTTAGGCTGGGTTGTCGTTCGACGTAATTCCTTAGTCATCGCCATTTACTCGTTCGATCGTTTTCGGTATTCGTTTGGCCATTTTTGGCCTAGGTTCAGGGAATGCCCTGAACCCCAGATTCAGACGTCTGAAACGGAATATTCAGACGTCTGAATATTGTCTGGGAAGATTTCTATTCCCAGATTCAGACGTCTGAATATAGGGTTTCAGACGTCTGAATTGGTTCTATTTCGAACAGAAAGAAAATAGGCTAAAATATGCCTATTTCAGACGTCTGAAACACTTGGTTCAGACGTCTGAATTGTGTTCTGGAAATCTTTATATTTCCAGATTCAGACGTCTGATCCACTTGTTTCAGACGTCTGAAACTGTTGTGTTTTGCCTATTTGCCTATTCGCTTGAGAATTCCAATTTAAATCGATTCGTGATGATCCTATTTGTTGTTATCATTTATTATGACTTTGATGACTCCTTTTTAGGGATTTTTGAATATCCATTTCGATGGATTCTTTATCGATTTGTTTGGATTTTTATTCACGTCTTCGAATGTGAATTTTAGTGATTGATTGTTCCAACAATCTTCTTTGTGATTTGTCACTTTAAAAATATAAAGGTTTTCTATACTAGTAGTAAATATCAAAACTCTTTCTTCAAATGATTTCAACACTATTTTATTACAAAGATCGTTTTCTCAAAATCGTTTTCCAATCTATTAGTATATACAAACCTTTACCTCACTCGTATGAGAAATCTAATTAAACGGCTTAGTAAAACAAGTGGTATGAAACGCTTGCGTTTACTTCGTCGGTTAATTCTTGGACTTGTTCGATTGAACCTCTTGTGACAATTTCCTAGTGGAGATCTACAGTTTGTTCGTAAATATTTGAGTTAAGCAAGTGGTTATGGGACATGAAGCTAAACTCATATATTTACTAGCTTAGTGTAATCGACACTTCTCGTTGATCATGACGATCATCTTTGTGATTTAGACTAGCAATGTGCGATGTCTCTTTGTCTACGAGGGAGACTAAACCCCGTTTTGTGGAGTTTCGACTCAATTTGGTTGGGTAGCAACCCATGGTCTTCGGGCCGTTTCTGGAGCTTCGGCTCAATTTGTGATGGTTAGCAACCATGGAATTAGCGTTCCGTTTGTGATACACGTGTTGGTGGGATTTATGCTCCCGTTTGTGATAGGCCTCCCCCTCTTTGTGATTTTTGGATTTCTTGAGATGATTTCTAGAATTTTTATTTCACTAATTTTCGTGATTTCCATCGATAAGCTTTATCGATATTTGTGCATTGGTGAATTTGTGCGTCATTGACTTTTGTGATTTCTGGATTTCGTGTGTTGAATTCTGGAATTTGTGTGTCATTGACTTTTGTGATTGACATTGATATTATCGTCAATATTTATGGCTTGGTGAACTAAATTAGGAGTATGACGTTTCTGTGATTCTTGTGTAGATTTTGTGACATTGAATAATCCCTTGATGATTTTCAACTGCTTATATATCACAGCTTGGCATTGTGATTATTATATGTTTAGTCATATCTCTTGTTCTATATCGTGTCATCTGATATTTATAGTTAGACTGATCCGTTTATTATTTTCTTATTAAATAATACTCGGGTCAGACCGAGATGTTACAGGTGCTTCAGCTTGACTTCTCACTTGGGATTGATTTCTCTGACCTTTTGCTTACTACTTAGATTAGTAGTTTTTGTTGTATACTCTTGAGATATTGACTCATTGATGTATTCTTTTGTATAGCACATGTTGCTATTATTTTGTGTTATTGTGGGTCTTTCTGACCACTACTCTGATATACACTTTCATGTGTTAGTTATATATTCATATCTTCTTCCGCCTTTGTGATATGAATTATTTGTGACTGATTTATTTTATGTTTATTTCTGTATTTGTTTCCGAAGATATTACAGCCACTGTGTAGTAGCTTTGAGTTTGTGTCGGTATGTCGGATTTCCTCTTGATAAAGTATTGCATGTTATACCATCTGACATATCGATGCTCGCGCAAAGCAATTACACGGATGGTCGCTCCTCAACAGCCTTATTCTCCGTGCTAGTTGACAGCATTCACCGTAATGTTCTTGGCTAGCGTGGGTATAGAGGTGGGGCGTCACAACAACACATATCAGAGTCACACATACCAAAGAATAATAAATCACAATGCAGTGGAACAATGTGATGTAGTGTAATATAATAAATAATAGTAATACAAATCTTCGTCTTCGTCCTCCAAAGATAAAGTCTTCCAAATCCTGAAATGCTCAGGCTGACCCGAGGGAATTGAAAAGACAAAACACTCGAGTCAGAACTAAAAGATCTTATGTAAGTTAAATCAACAGAAATAGATATGGGTGGAACAGCGTCAGAGGTGTTTACGGGATTTGACATCTCTAATCCAGTGTGAAACGTGAGTGCAGTAACTTAAGAGATGCTCGGGATTCACATCTCCTAAGGATCCGTTAAACTATTTACTATGTAGTAATATTTCGCTATTATAATAGTGTCTAATAGTAAAATAAACTTACTTTTAAATAGCGTTAAGGGGTTACCCATATAGCCCTTAACACGTATTAGTGCCGGTAGTTTATACAATACTTGCATATCTCCTGATCGAAAGACTACGAGAAGATACTCCATAGGTACGACACAAATCAAACTCGTACAAGGCTCGCTGGGGTAGGTGACACGACACAACTAGGCAATGCCAGGGTAGGTATACCAATTGCTATCCGGGCTGGTGGTAACGCGTAGCAGCTACTACCGCCCGCCTTGAGCCACACCCCCAAAATCAAAAATCAAAAGTTGTCACCGAATCAATCCAAAAGTCAGAGTATAATATCGAAGGGAAGTGTCCGATAAGAGGGGCTACCTCCTTCGCCCGAGAATCGCTCCTATTTTAGCCACCTTATGCCAACTCACGGGAGTCGGGTCCACGTATATACCTTAATAGAACGTCGTCAACATCCTACTTCATTCTGGAATCTCCACCGCGTACACGGTTGCTAAAGTGGTTTTCGGAGTTGGCAGAGAGTATGACAACTTTCGATCTTGGTATCTTCAACAACCAAACGTTATTATAACTCCGCAGTCTTTTCAAAATAGTTTATACTTTAAACCAGAAAATATTATTCATTTCAAAACCTTATAAATACGATATCATTTACACTTAAAACCAAATCAATATGATATCATTTTTTTTTATTTCAAATTAATATAATGTCATTTTATTTCAAATATATCCCTTTTCCAAATTCATAGCTCTTCCAAATTATACACTTAACACCTTTAAAACAAATACTTTGAAAATTCATAACCTCGAAACATTTCAATTTCAGTATATTTCAAGGCTTTAAATATTCCAAAATTTCAAAACTAAATTTGATAATTTCGATTCAACAATTAAATTTTCTATTATTTAGTTTTGAAATATTTTGCATAATAAACCCCTTATCATTTAAATAAGACTCAAATTACAAATAACTAAATATTGCCTTCAATTCACTTATACTTGAAATAATCATTTAATTCATCTAGACCCCAAAATCAAGTTATAATAATTATACCTTTTAAAATTTCCAATTTAATAAATTTCACATCAACCCTTTTTAGTTTAATTCTTAAATAAATTTAATTTCATAAAATCTCAAATTTATCTCAATTTCAAATCAAATTTATTCGAGTAAAATTCTTAAAATTTAATTCACATCAATTTCATATTTATCTTCCGACCTCTGTTTTATTTAAGCCATTATAACTATATATACAATATAATTAAAACAACTACTTAACCATATTATTTTAATAAAGTCATACTTTATTATTTAACTAATTTTATACTTTAACCCAATTTATACATAGTTTTAAACCAAAATTTTAACTATATATAAAAATAACATTTATAAAATATACAAATCAATATCTCATAAAACCATATATTTCTTTATCAAACCATAGAAAACATTTCCAAAATATTTATATATATATAGACCACGTTGTCTGTATATAATTTTCTATCCTATGGTCAAGTGATACAGATATTTATCATTTCAAACCGTAATTTAAAACATAAATACGGTTATATATAATTTCAAACCGCAACCCCGAATGAAATAAAAATGCATAATAACTTGCAGTTTATAATAATATAATATACAACATCCATTTACGCAATATCAATCATCAGCATTTATCACAATCATCATCCAATTCAAACAATAACATCAGTATAGAACAGATAATAAATAACCGGTAATTACTGGCAGTTTATATTCAATAATAAATTACATAACAATTTAAATTAATAAATTCAATTTAACTGGAATGATGACAAAAATATGCCAAACAGCAGTAACTAAATTTCTAATCAAATCAAAAATAAATTTAACACCCATAAGAAATTTTAGAAATTATGAGTGGGTTAAAACACTCACCTTTTGAATTTATATTGAATTTAAATCTAATTTAAACCTAAAATTTGAACTATCTGACAATTCACCAAAACCTATTCCAAAATGTTCGAAATTTCAATACGATCCTAACAGAGAAAACCGCGCGTAATTTCGACCTCGTATGTAAAAGTCATATGCATTAGAATGATTGAAATTTTAATTTAAAAAAATAAAAACAGACCAATATACTCACATGCCACGTCATCCCACGCACGTAACTTCTTATTCCCAGGCAACAGAACACGATGCATGCACTCAAACCCTAGCCGCCCATCATCCAGCCACCACACCGCCTTCAACCACGTCGCGCCCATCAAGACCGCGTCGCCTCCTCTAGGTGAAGTGACCCACCTCTCATGCGATCACCTCGGTCGATAATTTCGATGAGATAGGCCGCCGTCGCCGCTTGATTTCACACACAAATCGAATTCTTATGTTGCATCCAACCGTTGAATCGCAGAACGAACACCAACGATGCACTCCCCATCGTCCACTCTACAATACCCAGAAATGATTTGACGGTCCGACAACGATCATCGACGCGCGACGAACGGTCGAAAATTCTCTGAGGATTTCTAATCAATCGGTGAATCAAAATGAAAAACGAATTGCAGTTATGAAATGCACTCGTCTAGAGCTTCAGATTGATATGAAATTTGGCATCGTTTGTGGAGTTTGAAATTTTGGCTTTAGATTTGATATTGAAATTGGAATTGGGAATTCTTGTTTTGTCTGCCATTGAATTGAGGAGGTGAGAAGAAATTGTACATACAGACAAATGACAATGAGGAACAATCAGGGTTTATAACAGGGTATTTATAGACAAAGCTGAAATAGAATGGATCGGATCGATTTGATATACGCGTTTGAACGATAAAATGGCCCGAAAAGCCCGTTTTGACTCTGGAACGATTTGGTCAATCCATATATCGAAATAGATGTTTTTAAATAATTTGAACGCGATGGAACAGGTTTCAAGTCCAATTTCCATCGTATGAAGAAGTTATGCTCAAATCAAGTTATTTCAAATTGATTTCAATTGATTTCAATTTAATTGTTTTCTGGACGTTCCGAGTCCGTACGATCAAACGACAAGTCCGATCGTTACGAAACTTGAAACCCTACAATAATTCACCGTTACGGATCCGATGAAACTAGTTATGTCGAAATCCGATTCAGTGGCCAAAATGGCTATTTTTCAGTTAATTAATTAAATATTAAATCAATTAAATCAAAAAATTCAAATTTCAAATTCCAATTCCATAATTAACAAATCTTATCATTTTTGATTTCTTGAAAAATTTCAAAAATTTTAAAAAAAATTAGATGTTAATTTAAAGTTGATAAATCCATCAATTTCAATATTTAATTTCAATTCCAGTATATTCAGAATTTATACATTTAAAATTTCAGAATCCATTTATTAACCTTTAAACCTTGTTATTCTAGTCTTTCATTACAATAAGGGTATAATTAACATTGGTTTATCCTTTAGCACATTAATGTTTCCCAATTTCCATTCACGTAATATTTAAATATATAATTTCATTTAATTCCGATTAATCCAATTATTAACATTTAAATTTCAATAAATTGTTTTTATTTGATTTCAATCTTTATATCCCATCCCCTAATTTCAAATAACATAGTTAATGCTCGTTTTGCATTACATTACTTAAGTATACTCAAATTTCTTTTTTTATTGTATTAACTATAATTTCCACTAGTATTTTTATTTTTTTGCCAAATATAACATTTGCATTACTTCCTTTATTGGGATTTCATTCAACTTGTTTATAGTCAACTTATATTGACATCACTACCTTAAATTTTAATTATCAATTCTTTCATAAACCATTAACAATACATTATTACCAAATATTACCTTAAATCCACACTAACGTAATATTTGATTTCATTTATTGCAATTGGTATCAATTAATTGGGGTTTCGCTAAATTAGCTATTTATCAGCTTGCATTAACGTTATTAATTTAATCTACATACAAATACAATTAATATTCTCAATAAATTTATTTACTTGGCCTCATGCTTTCTATTACATCAATTACTACCTTATAAATAAATTTACGTTTCTATTTTAATTTACCTTCACACTTTCCGTTATTATATTAATTATCATTAAAGTACATTTAATTATCTTTATTTGCAATTGGTGAATTAACTGGTAACAACCATTTTTCACCATTATACCCTTTATAATACTTGTATATTCATTCTTCCCAACCAATTACCATCTATTGTATTATTTCACACATTAATTCAATAATTACATTTGCTTTCTCATATTCCACTTATAACCAAGTCATAATATTTAAATTATTTTATTTAATTAGAATTTCATTCAAGTTCATTAATTATTAACTTAAATTAACATTGTTACGTTTCCTCTTAGTTAATTTTCATTTTTACATTATTACAACATTTTATCATTTTATTAACAATTCACTAATTTTTTTATTTTCTGCAATATTAAATTTCAAAAATCTCATTAAATTAACAATTATAATTAATGAAAATTTACGGGTCGTTACAACTATCGATTTGAGATATCGATTTTGTGTAAAGGATATTTATGTGAATCATAAAGAGTATTATTTGAAAGATACTATAAGTGTGTAGTATAAAATGTTTTGAGATTTTCTCTAGGAAAAAAGGCGCTCCCATGAAATGAACTTCATAGGAGATCCACAGGGTGGTTATGCATTGAGCCCTAAGGGGGAGGCTCTAAATTTGATCCTGGAAGGATGTCCGGACAAACCGAAGTTCTTGAGGATTATATGTGTAGGTAGCGAAAGTCGAGGGTGCTGATGCCCATAGAGACATTTGGATTATGCTGTGACGATAGTGTAACTCGATGTCACTACGATCTACTACGGACCATAGCAGAAGTTGTGTGGCCGTGAGAGCCAACGGTCTACGTTTGATTTTGCCATTATGGCAATGTAACATCGGTAGACCGTGATCTATGAAGACATATCGAAAGTTGTGTCGCAGTGAGAGCCTACAGGCTACATTGGGACTCAACTGATGTAGTCTGCGATCTATGTAGGACTAGTGAAGTTTCATTTGGCAGCGAAATTCGAGGGTGCTGATGCCTACAGTTATACGGATTTTTGCCGTGATGGCGACGTAACCCAGGGTGTAGCTGCGATCCGTGGCGGGTTCCATGGCATAATCGAGGGGCATGGAGTGCCTACGGTTATCCATGGATTTTGCTGGGATGGCAACGTAACCATCGGGTTAACTGCGACCATGGAGGGGCGATGATTTACAGATCATTCTCACCAAAAATGATTTCTACACCTTCAAGAATGTTTTCTATATTTTCACCGAAAAAATTTCCAAGTATTTTCGCTGGGTGTTGAAAATGGGTTTACCAAATATTTATAGATTTTCAGTTCTACGCCTGATTAACGAATGACCGAATTTCTATGAGAACAAGGATGGACTTGTTGAGACATCGAGTGATAAAAGTATTTTTATAAACTATTTTGGCAATAGTATGTATATTTTTGAAGTGTTTTAAAAATTCTTAAATAAAGAGTTTATAGTTTAAATGATCAAATAGTAATTTAATTGATAATTAGCATTTTAATAAAAATTTTGCTTCGTTCCTTTTTGAGGATGAAAAGATTTAAAGGGGGAAGGAATGTGATAACCCATATTTTTAGGCATCAGGTAGATTGATAATTATCTAATTTGAACTATTGAAAACACTGATTATAAGTTGAACAAATAAATCTGATAATAAATATTTATACCTGGATAAATATTTATTTGATAATCTCCTAGTATAATTATTTAAATTGACATACTTAACATTTACAAAAATAAATAAATAAGATACGTATTTTTTTATGTATACAGATAAGTAGATTGTAAATAGAATTTGGATTTGAAATTCAAGGGCAAAAATCTTATAAATAATTTGGATTTAAAACTTTATATTTTAAAATTAATAAAAATTGGTTTTCTAATTTTAATATATATATATATATATATATATATATAGTAATTTGGAAGTTATATTTTGAATTTAATAGTATAATAGCTTTAGTTAAAATAAAATTTAACAAAAAGTTTAAAATACCTTCTTTTAAAAATTTCATATGTTAATATAAAAATGGAAATGCATTAATTTAAAAAATAGAAAAGTGTATATATATATATAATTGAAAATATAATATAAAATTTTTACAAACATATTAAAAATATTTAATTACATGTGTAGCCATTTTATAACATGGAATTTAACAAGTGTAATTATTTAAAATGCATTTAAACATTTGTAGCTTACGCATGCCATACAAAATACAAGTGGCATATGTGTTTTCTCTTTAAAATTTTAAAATATATAATTAGTGTTAGAGTAAACCAGGCTGTGCATATTCATATACTCTTTTCTAAATTCTTCTTTTAAATTTAAAACTAAAGAGAAAATCAAAACAGTTTCTTTCAAGTTCTTTTCATCTGAGCTTAAGCAAGCAATTCAAGTTCAATATCAACATCTGGTTCCAGATCGAAAAATCAAGCTTCAGTTCATATTCAGCAGATCAAAAAATAAGCTGTTCTTTGTTTATAAATAATATAAGTGAGTAAACTTCTATTTTAAAACTTAATCTGTTTATATATGTGATTGTTTGTGATAATCCTTAAAAATTATGATGGGTACTATGTTTTGCATGTTCGTTTAGAGATGATTGCATATATATATATATATGTATGTATGTATGTATGTATGTGAATATGGGTGTGCATGTCTGTATCTGTGCAGTTAATACACTTGGTAGATTCAATGCGGCGGAGGTGCAAAAAGTCATAGCGGGGATACATCGAGTATATATCGGGATATAGCTGATGACTCTAAAATAGCATATAAAATTCATAGTTAATGTTTTTACAAATATTTAAATGGTAATTAAGTGAAAAATTAACATTCAATTGAATTATAATTAATACATAAATAATTTTAAACAAAAACATGTGCGAATATACTATAAATAAACGTAAAACTGTTATATAACATAATTGAATTTAGTAAAATATTAGAGTATTTTCATTTCTAAAAATATATTAAAAATTAAATTAAATAAATTAGTTTTATAATTTTTATAACGTACAAACATCATTTTTTCAATTCATTTATTTTGTCGAAGATATAGCGAAAATAGCAGATTATAGCAGGAATAACGGGGTATAGCGGAAATAGCGGGGATTAAAGCGGGAAGGCTATATTTGGGGCTTTATGGAAAAATCATAGTGATAGAAATTTTCCGTACAGGTCTCTCTGTGTGTGTGTCTATACACACACACACACACACACACAGAGAGAGCTCTGCTCCTATTTTACAGGTTTAAACTTGATCAAAAAATAATTTTTCTTCTTCCCTGATCACTTTTAACATTTGAAGTTTGAAAGAAACTTGTTGTAATGATGCAATACAAAATTTTAAAAATAGTTGCAATTGAATTTTTTTTAGTAATATTTCAAAAAATATGAAATTACTTGAAATCTGTTAAAATGAGAAAAAGCCAAGATCTTAATTTCATGTTTTAATTTCATAATCAAATTCGTATGAGCAAATGACGAATTTTAATAAGAATTTCAAGATTTTAAGGCTTGTAGTTCGAGTGAAATCTTAGGATGATCGGAATATGATTTTTGGTAAATTCATGGAGGATGGGTCGTAGCTGGAGGTCGAGTTTATGGTCAGAGGAGGATGAGAAGTTGGGGGTCACAGGAAAAATAGTGGCGTGATTTTTTGAGTGTCGTGGCGGCGGGTCGGAGAGGACGTAGGGTTTTAGGTGACGATCAGGACGGGGTCGAACTCAAGGCTTTTTCGACGACGTGGCTATAGAGAGTTGAACTTGAATAAGGGGAAAAGCGAAGGAATCGTGTGGCAAAGGTAGGACTATGATGGCACGGCTCAAGTTGGTCGGAGGTCGTGGCACGAGGGGAGTTTGGTGATTGGGATTCTTGGCCTGATAGTGATCGAATTTGCTCGATTCTGATTTCTAATGCAATCGATTATGTTGGATAGTCGGAAGGCACGAATGGGTCGTTGCGACCTGTAGGCATCGGCAAAGAGGATCGGAATGGCGGCGGCGATCTGTGCACGTGCACGTGTACCTTCTTGTGTATGTTTGTGGCTTTATGTTTTGAGCATCGGGAAGAAGAAGTTTTCTTCGGGTCAGACTCGTAGTATTTTGTGAGATGACTTGAGGAAAGTAGTAGAGGGTAAGTTGCTCGGGGATTTTCGAGTTTGGGCTTGGGTATATTCCGCTATGGACTGGAGTTTTCTTTGGCAAGCTAATAAGTTTTAAAAAAAATCAAGAGAATGTCCAAGTTTTAAAAGCAAAGCAAGTTGTAAATCAAGTTTTTTAAGTATATTAAAAGTGAATAAGTTTTCAAAAATAGGATACAAACCAAATTTCTAAAGTAAATTTATTTACATGTTTACAAACAAGGTTTAAAAATTTATTTTTAAAGAGATTAAATGTTTTAAAACTAATTGATGTGGTTTTGTAATATATTAGATTAATTATGTAATTAAATTCCTAAATGTTACCAAAAATATTATAACGTAATTAAGGTCTTGATTTATAATTAATTATAGTGATTAATTGTGGTAAAGGGTTTATTTTTTAATTTGTTAGGGACTTAATTAAAGGATAATTAATGTACTACTTATTGTAATTATGTGGGTAATTATAATATAATTACTTTAAGGATAGTTACTGAATGGAAGTGATTAATGGAAGTAATTAAAGGGATAACTACTCAAAGTAATTAATTAAGTGAATTAATTACTTAATGTAAGGATTAATTAATTAATGAAATTAATGGATAATTAATTAATGTAATTAATTAAGGGATAATTAATGTAAGTAATTAAGGATAATAAATTATGATGGATAATTAAGGATGATTAATTAATTAAAAGAATAACGAATGGTTTGTAATTAGTTAATATTAATTAAACAGGGCTAGGTGATTAATTTATAAGAAATTAATTCATTTTGAATTGATTAAATTAATTAATTATAGTATGGATTAATAGGTCTTGCTTATGGATGATTGATTGTGAAAAACGTGTAGATTGATATTTATGGTATGATAATCTGTGAGGATCTGTGATATGATAAGCTGAACTATGATATTGGGGGTTATCTACTGAGGATGAATTGCTGTGTAAATGTGTCATCCTGTATTTGAGTTGAATTGTATTCACCTAAACAACTGAGATTAAAAATGACATTGAATTCGAAGAGACCGGGGTTGGGTATCAGCAATACCCGAAACCACTTCGATTAGTAATCTAAATTCTTTATAAATTTGATATTTGAAATTAATAGGCTGGAATGGAATAAATTAAGCAACATAGTCATTTTAACTGAATAACAAATTCTTAGATATTGTTTGTAATAATGGTTGACTATAACAAGTTAAGTACTCATAGTGAAGTACGAGTTACCCAGGGTTTCAAATAAGTTTTATATCTTAGTATTTCAAATTTTATGGGTTTACTCACGCTGGTTTCTAGCTTAACCCGGGTGTTACTTTATTGTAACGCTCGGGTCAGACCGAGTATTACAGATTTTCAGGTTAGGACGTTCTGGAGCTCAAGAGACGTGCTAAATGGCAGGAATGTATGGAGTATTTTCCGCTGTGTAATAGAGTTGTATTGATGATAGTTTGGGACAAATTGTTACCACTGTCCAGTTTAAATGGTTGTACTCTGATGTATTGAGTGTAATTTACTATTACTGCTTTCTTTGTATAAATGCTATTATTTGATATTATATTTAACCCGCTGCGAATGTGAGATGCTGTTGTTTTCTGTTCTTTTTCTTCATTCTTCTTCTTCTTTTCTCTAACAATCTGAAATTTCCGGCATTCGATTGCTCGGCACTTCTACAGTAAACGTATTAGTGGTGAATTCTCGGGGTCGAAAATTTTGGGTTGTTACAACATGCCGTGCAGAAAAATCAAATTTTCGTTGAGTTATTCAGTAGTAGTTTTACTGAAAATAATATGCCTGGAAACTTGGAAGAGGTTCAAGATATAATATGTCTTGTATTTCTGAGCATGAAAAAAATGATAACTAGTCTTAAGATTATTTGTTGGAAAAATTAAATGACAATGGCTGTGCCTGAACCAAAAGTTATAGAATAGAGATTTTTTTTGGATTCAAAAGCCTTGTTTTTACATTTGTAACCTGTTGTCAAGACCAATTTTGATCTTTTTGTTGTGCATCAACTTCTAATTATAGCATTGTACCCTTTTCATATACAAAAATTGTGCAACAAGCCTCAAAGGCTTTCATCTATATTTAATAAAAAAGAATCAAGGTCACAGTGACTCTGAACTATTGAGAATATTTCAAAGTAGTTGAATCACTTATTTCAAGCAACTTATTCTACACTGTTTCTATTACACTTAATGCCAGTACTATATCTCCATCATAGTTTGTAAATTAGTAGTTTATTATACTGTTCTCTAAAGTGGTATAATTTCAGGAACTTCCTACTCTGTGAAATAACGTACAATGAAATGGCAGTGCCAGTGTCGTCGTTCTTCTTCAAGTATGTTCACTCCATGTACATGTAAAAATATTAGTTGCTGCTTATTTTTCCTATTTTTTTTAAATAAACTAATATGCATGGTCCCTCCGCCATCGTCTCGTATTATCAACACCTCTACCTTGTCTTGTCGGTGCCTTCACCTCTTCATGTCAGCGCCTCCACCTCGTCTTCTCACCGCCTCCACTTTGTTCTGGTATTTTTCGTTGTTTAATTATCTTAAATTGCAATGGAATTTCTACTTTATTTGAATTTAGATTCAGGCGGTTTTTTCTTCTTCTGACTTCTGCTTGTAAATAGATTGGAATGGGACACATGCTAGATCTGAAGAGGTGAGCCTAATTTAATTCTTGAATACATTTTCCTTTGAGTAATTTCTCAATATAAAATAGAAGCTTTAATTAATAGCAAAATGTTCTATCGAAACTTCTTGTTACCATAATATGTATTTGAAATATTCAGTTCAGCCTGACCTTGTTTAAATAAATAGTCGTACTTTAGTTATATAATTTATGTTCAATGACTCATACTATCATGTCAAAAGCTTTGGCTTTCTATATTCTTTAATCAAGTAGTTTTAATCACTTTTGTACTTTTGCAAGTATGTTATCAGATTTAGCAGTATAACATTCACATCTGGTAACTGTAACATGCCAAGGAATATGATGAAAGTAGAATATTATTCTAGTGTAAAATACTTTAATCAAATTTTAAGAATGCGTTATATAATTATTGTTATCATTTGAAATTATCATTTGAAATTTTAATAAAAATGCATATTATTTTGTAACTCATATGCATATACACCATCGTCATTTAGTCTTTGTACACGACTTCTGCTTTGGCGTGATTTAAAGTACCCAAATTATATGTAGTTTACCCACGTTATTGGAGAACCTATTTTATAAAGTTTATCAGTAAATTAAATGCTAACAATCTATTGGACTGTTTCCAATAATATTTTGTGCAGACTCTGAAAAGTTAGATTAAGCTAGCAAATTTCTAAAGAAATTTAGAAGTTAATTTGCTCAATATATTGTTGTCCACATATACACATTTTAACTCTTTGCCTTAAATAAAATGAAATTACCAAATATACCAAAATCGCTTATGAAATTTTATCATAATTTACAACCAAAAAAATATAGTTTCTTCAATTCTAACCGCTAAGCTACTTTTGTTAGGTAATATTTGAGACTGACCACTGTTTCTTTTCTCTGATGTAGGACACAGACAAATTTGTTTTTCCTATTTTATCCATTTTTAAACTACTTTGTGTTATGATATTTACCAATATAATTTTATTCCAAGTATAAGGTTAGCTTGGTATATTGCTTTCTTTAGTTTTATGTTTTCCTGTTATACTTGGTATGTTGCTTTCTTCAATGATTTTTCACTTTACTCAAAAAGGTTGTAGTATAAATATACTTGGCATGCCAAAAATTTGTCGTATAAATCAAATTTTGGAAGAAAATAAGAAAATTTTAATATTGTTTGTACTGTAATGATTGGAAGAAGAAATGGGATGAACGGGTAAATGTCCAATTTTGTACTTGGTATGTTATCCATGCCAAATATTAAATGAAATCCCACATCGTGACATTAGACTATTTAAAACTTTGTCCGATTTAAAACTATAAGCATCTAATCAAGTTAGGAAAAGTTTACTCAGTGTCAGTTGCTTCTTGAATTATAACTTTTTATGTTGTATTCATGCAGCATGTTGAAAGCATTAGTTGCAATACTTAAGAGCAGTTCACAAACACTTGCAGTCCCCATCCTCCCATTTATTCTCAGTCAAAGAAAACAAGGAAACTATTAGCACTTCCACTTTGCCTGGCTAAGCCATGAAGACATAGCCAGGTTCTTCATAAACAACATATTCCTCATTCTTGGTACATTATCCAGTGTAGTAAGTGAATGCTTGAACCTTAATTTTTGATTTAAAAGTATTTTCTTTGAATGGAATAAAATTTCATATTTTCTATGATAATCAATTCATTTACAGCAAGACCTAAGTGGTGTTGGCATATTACAGGAAACGTTGGAGAATATACCAAAAGACACTGTCCTGGTGGTGCTAAAAGTATTGCTTCGTACGTTGTCCGGGTTGGTTGATATACCTAAGCCACTTTTTGATGCGCCTCAAAATAGTCATTATACATTTTCCGAGTTGGTTGATGGTGGTTGTGTAGTTTGGTTGGAGTATCATATTCATTGTTTGTAAGCTTCTAAATATGTTGTAGTAGTGAAATTTGAAGTTGTCACAATAAACTTCGTAGAATTTGATATCTTCTATTTCGTACCTTTGATGTTTTTTTTACCGTTTTGATGATATGTTAGTTTTGAAATTTAGTCTTGTGTTTACTATTGTTGTAAAATCGTACAGATATAGTTGAATGAAATACTATTAGATGCTGAATAAGATATGGTTCAGTTATGCCAAATTTGTAACACTTATAAGTGTTGGTAATTTTGCTATCTACTTATGCAAGGAATTCCCAATGGTTATAACCATTGAAAATTAAAATATTCCCAACGGTTATAACCGCTGGGAATGTGAATTAATTCCCAACGGTTATAACCATTGGGAATTACCAAGATTTCCAACGGTTATAACCGTTACGAATTACGGTTTTCTCCAACGATTATAACCGTTGGGAATTTTGGAAATTCCCAACGGTTATAACCATTGGGAAGTACGAAAATTACCAACGGTTATAACCGTTGGGAATGACCAGAATTTCCAATGGTTATAATAGTTACAAAATATGTAAAAAAAATATGACGTACCTGCTATCAACGGTTATAACCGTTGGAAATTTGATTACCAACGGTTTTAACCGTTACAAAATGACAGTTCTGGTGACGTTTCCACCTCGAATCCCCTGTGCTAAATATGATACAAACTTTAATAAATAATGATTAATATATCATATAGAAAATATTTATAGCATTGAAGTAAATTTAACACTTACAACCCATCCGCTTTTGGTTGTAGATTTACTACGGTAAGTGACCGCTGCTTCGATGAGCCGCTGCCATCACCTCCCACGTCCCTCCCAATCCGAGCAGAAGAGTGGGAACCTTAAAGGGAAGAACCGCGACGTCGAAAAAAAAACATAATATCTATCACAGATATATCATTTTGTTATGGCAGAACATACCATTTATTTATGAGAAAACATATCATTTTTTATAATAAAAAATGTAACATCTATAATCACATGAATTAGCTTCAATCAGAATGTATATTATTAATCAGTCCTCGTCGTTTTCTGATTCAGACTTTGTCTCATACTTTATATTGTTTTCCTTTGTTGTCTCAAATGCTTCTACTAATACATTTGATTCATGGTTTAGAGTTCCAAAATTGATTTGATCGTTGGTTATTACTATTTCGCTATTTTCCTCGATATTTGCTTGATAAGCTTGTTCGTTTGGAATATTCTTTCCATCAAATGTAAATCTTTCCTTCGTTTTAAAAACCGCCGACCAATCTGCTTTATCTTTTTTATTGATGGATAAGGAGCATAATAAGCTTGTAGGGCTTGTTTGGCTAGTATAAAAGGATCGCACTTATGATAATTCGATGTATGCTTTATTTTAATAATATTATATTTTGGGTGCATGGTAATTCCAGACCTTGAAACATTGCTGAACTAGTTGCATCTAAACAGAAAAACTTTCTCCCCAGGTCTTGTGAAATATGTCAATTACAAAACCTAGGTTAACATGCCATAAAAATCACCTATATGATCATTTGGATCATCACTGCCTTTAACAAATACACCGGTATTATTAGCTAATTTTTTAGCACCACATTTTGAGCATTGAATTTATATCCATTGACGAAGAATATTGGATATGTCTTGACTTTTATTTTTGGTCCCATTGCAAGATGTTTCAGTCCTTCACATACTACATAATTTCTCGGATCAAAAACGTAGTTCGAAAACCGATTAACGAATTCTTTACTAATATCGCCATTTGGATGTTGTGATTTGTAAACACTGCAGATATAGATAATATATTATATTATAATAAATGTATAACATATTATTTAAATAAAAAATATCCAAACTTATAATTAAATAATACCTAATGAATGATGCAACTTCAATACAATTAAGAAGAATATATGTGTGTGCAACATGGTAATCTTTATCATCTGGCCATAATTCCACATATTTTCCAACAGAATGGCCATGTTGTCTAAAAATAGATAACATTGCTTGAGAAGATTTTTGTTCAACGCTTTCATCATTACACATAGCACTTTCAAACGATAAGTTCACATGGTCACTGAAATAATGAGAGAGAAAGAACAAAGCTTCTTATTCGATATATGATTTGCAAATCAAACCTTCAACTCACACTTTTTGTCTAAATTTTTTCTTTAGATGATTTAAGTACCTATTAAAAATTATTTCAAATTAAAATTTATTTATATATGTAATAAACTAATATTTAACATACCCAATATAAATAATACCTCTCAGATGTATACATCCAACCATATTGCATATGGTTACTCGAAGACGTGCTTCAAATGGAAGACGAACATGCAAATGCTCCATTACACTAAAGAAACCCAGGAAAATATATTTTTCAGTTTGCAAAGCAATATAGGAATTTTTTCCTCAAGTTTACATAGACGATCAACTTTTAACGTAGTGGAACAAAGCTCCTTATAATACAAACTAAGTTATGTTATAAATATTCAAACTTTTACGAGCAATAGTTCTTTGAAAGCGACTGGATACAAATTTTCCATTATTATGTGAAAATTGTGGCTTTTCATCCCACTCAATTTACCATTCTTATAGTCGGCATACCTATGAAGATTAGAATAAATCTCATCAAGAAATCTTAGTCCATCCATCCATTTTAACTGAACTTTAACTTGGTTACTATCTAGTGCATAACATGCGTTGGGTTTTTAAGTGTCATTTGGAGTGATATGAAGCTCTGGACAAATACCTTCTGCTTGGATATCACGTCTAGTTTTCAAATCATCCTTAGTCTGTCTCTTAATATTCAAAACTGTATAAAATATATTATCAAACACGTTTTTCCCTTATGCATCATGTCAATATTATGCAAATTAGGAGATTTTTCAAATAAGGAAATTCCCAAAATATACTTTATTTGCACCGATTATGAAACGTCGATTTACCTTGAAATTCGATTTGCTCTCCGGTTTCATGTATTTTTGGATAAGCCTTTACAAGTTCATATTTATCTTCGCTTGACCAAATCGTAGGTGGTCGCAAAGTCTCTTGTCTATTAGCTATAAAAAATTTCTATCTTTTCCAAAAGAATGATTAATATGAAGAAAACACCAACAAAAATAAAACCATGATATTTTCTTCCCATGCGTTAAAGAAAATGACTGTGTTTCTTTCATGCAATAAGGACAAGCTAGATGACCGGCCGTACTTCAACCGAAAAACATTGCATATGCAGGAAAATCGCTAATAGTCCATATTAGAGAAGCGAACATATGAAAATTCTTTTTTTTGAAATTTCTTATGTCTCAACTTCTTCATACCACAATATTTTCAACTCTTCAATCAACAGTTGTGAATAAATATCGATTTCTTGTGTCTGATCATCAAGGCTAGAGATGACAATAGTGAGAAACATATATGACGTTTTCATACACATACATGGAAATAAATTGTAAGGTGTAACTATTATAGGTCAAGATGAATATTTAGAACCAAATTAAGAGAATGGTGAAAATCCATCAGTATATAAACCAAGTCTAACATTACGGCTCTCCGTTGCAAAAGCAGGATATATCTTCTCAAAATGCTTCTATACTTCTCCATCAGCTGGGTGTTTTATTGTATCTTCTTCCTGTGTGCTCATACTGTGCCATCTCATATGATGTGCAGTTACAGAGGATGCGTACAACCGTTGAAGCCCAGAATTTATTGGTAAGTAATGCATACGCTTGTACGGGACCTCCTTTCCCTTCATTTTTCTTGGTTTGTATCTTTCCTCGTTACATATTCCACAATTCCTCATATTGATGTCTTCTTTCCAAAACAACATGCAACCATTTAAATATGTATCTATTTTTTCATACGGCAAACAAAAAGAAGACATAAGTTTTTTCGCTTCATAATGATTTTCGCACATCAATTTATCGGGTGGCCTACGCCATTTTGCAGCTTGTACAATAGATGTAAATCCTGCTTCCATGAAATTGTATCTTGACTTTACCGCAATGTATTCTCCAGTTACCGATAATTGGGTACTTCTTGCGCAACCATCCCAAAGAGGTATTTTTGCAACATCCAATAAATGATATATATTTTTTTCTCTAGCATTTGGTTCTTCTTCGAAATTAGCATCGTCATCATCAACTTCAAAAGTAGAGAACATCGATCATGCTGCATCTTCAACCATATCTTCTATGGGATTCATCATAACCATTTCATTACTCACCTCCTACTCTGCATGTATGAGATTAGATGCTACATGTTGTACATGACGATCCCATACAAGGTAATTCGTCACGAAACCGTATTGGCACAAATGGGCTTTAACCATATCCGGTATCAAATGCTTCAACAATTGCACCTACTACATGGACAATGAATTTCTCTGTCATTTTCATTATTATTTAAAGAAAATTCAGTAAATACATTTACACCATTATAAAAAACGTTCCCTTATTGAGCCTCTCATTTCCTTTAAGGATGATACATAAAGGTCCGATCAACAAAATAATCGACCATTTTTCCTATATAAAAATATATGATAGAGATTAAAAAATGTATTAATCATTTTATGGATTGACATTTAATTTTTGAAATCATTTGTTAATTAATATTCATTTATGCATTTTAGGGACTGGCACAAATTATGAATATAATATTAAAATTTTCGTTTATTATTTTCTACTTTGAAGGTCGGTCATCGTATTTCCAATTACAAACACAGTAGTAATTACTTTTTGTAAATCATTTCATTTTAAATGATTCAATAAAATTTTGGTAGCACTTTCCCTTTGTTCCCTGTATCGTACACAAATGCGTGTACATACGGAACAAAAAGGAAACACTGTCGAAATTTTGCAAACCTTTTTAAATGAAATGATTTATAAAATATAACTACTTTATTGTATTTGCAACTTGTCCAATATAGGGACAAATCCGGTAAATATTGTATCAGATGAATATAGATGTCCATTCTATGACAAAAACGAACATCCATTTAACGACCATATACAATACTTGTCAAACGGGGGCAAAAACTCTCTATGAGATACTAATTATATACATAACATATATTAGCATATATAATTCATTTATGCATCGTAATGTTTTAATAATTATATAATATTTTTTTCCATTTTTAATAAAATATTGTATGTTTTCAGTTATAACGAATTATGGATATAATAGTATATTTCAAAGAAAATAAACTTCCTTATACACTCATTTATTTATTAATTTTATCGAATTTGACATCCAAGTAAACTAGGTTTGTTATATAAACTATTAATCGACAACTAATCTTCAATAGTAATATTTAAATTGACATTGAAATTTTCGCACACTAATCAACACTGAATCATATCACTAATTCGAACATATACTAATTAACCTAAGTTTAGCAATAATTATATTCTAATTATCGGGTTTACACACTTATAACCCTAATTAGCATATCACAATCAATCAACATACAATCACAAACACTCAAGGGGGTAGTATCATCAAATACAACTACAAATTAACGCTAATTTAACATGTTAAGGTAAATTGGAGTGAAAAAATACCTCTTTTCGCTAAAATTGAAGTGTTGGAGGCCGGAGAAAAGAAGTTGGAGATGTTTCTGGTGGTGGTAGGGCAGTGGCGGACGGAGGTATGCGAATTTGTGGGAAGATGGAGGGTTTGGAGGAAGATTTGGGGGAAGAAAGATAATGAAAATTGCTCTCGACCGACTCAGGTAATTCATGATGTGCGTCGGTGTCGATTTGCAGTGGCCACCGGCGGCAAGCTTTTGACGGTTTGTGACGGCAAAAGTTCAGTTATTACAGAATAGCCATGGCTAAACCAAGCCGTCGGAAATTATTGTCGGTGGCGTCGTTACCACCCGTCGCGATAAACATAATTCTAGTGGTGTTTTTTTTTAAAAGTTGTTAAAATATTTTTATTGTATTTTTTATTATTTAAATTTGGCCAAAGTATACCAAACAAAAATGTACCATATCACGAAAAAGGTCTGGTAGGTTTGAATATATTCAATTCGAACAAGTTTTTCTGTTAGATACCGAATTGCTTAATAGAATTTGTTGAGTAGAATCTACCTAAATAAGTTTACCTAACAGGATTTTCCTGATAGAATTTGTCAAACAGAACAACAAGCCGAACAGAATATGTCGATCACAATAATTTACATCTATAAATTGTCTTCTAGTTCATCTTTGCCATGATCAATTTCTTAGAACACAAATATATATATATATATATATATATATATGTTACCACATAATCAGATCCTAATAGCACTACTGAATAACAAAGGACATGTAGAATTGCAATTGCAATCCGAAATTAGAATTATTTAATTATTTACTTCAACTAAAATTTTGACTGCAAGCATGTGTAGTTAAATCACTTAGCGGTTCAACAGCAGTGGAAGTGCAAAAGGTTATAATGAGAATAAAACGTGGATACGGTAGAAAATAGCGGAAATACAAAAAGCTTTATTAGATATACAACCAAATATTTAAAGTTAATTTATTCTCATTCTCACTTCATTTGTATAAGATTTTTTTTAATATTATATAACAAAACTGAAGAGTATCATACTTTATGCGGACTAGATTTTGTGACCACAATAGATTTCTAACTTATATTGCCTTAAAATTAGGTCTTTACCCTAACTTTGTTGTTTTTTTTAAAAGAAAACTAGTCAAACCAACATTTGTATATTACTGTTGCTAAAACAGATACAAAAACCTTTGATTTAGTAGTGGGGATTAAAGCAGTTCTGTTGTTTAATAGTGTTAAACTGAAATAGCGTAGCAGTTGGAGTGTGTCATGCGCTATAGCAGGGATTTCGTAGGCCTTTAATGGGGGATTGACTGCACAACTGTAGGCCATCAAAGTTTTGACTATAAGAAAAATAATAGTTCATACTTTAACTGATCTTTAATTGCCAGCCTAGTGGATTGATTATTTGAAATTGTTGTGATGATCTAAAGAGGTCTAGCAAGCATCGTAACAATTGTGAATTAAAGAATCATAACAAAAGATATAAAATGGATATGGATCAGAGATTGTTGAAGCACTGTAAAGTTTTATATGTCAATTATTTGCTATGCAGTTTATTTCCTACTTTCTAGTATGTATGTCAATAACTTGTGATCTGAGTTAGAGTACGAACTTCAATATTTAACAAATAGATAACTCACCTCCTAGAAACCAGGACTAGGTGTCCGCAGGTGTGGCACAGTGGATAGGAGGCTTGGGTTCTGGTAAAAAGACCCAGGTTCGATTCCCACCATGCGTTTCCCTATCCTATATAAATTTATCCAGGGGTATGGGGGCTTGGATAAGCGGATGGCTTTATTATACCCTCCTCGGGAGTTTACCAGCCCGTCGGGTTCTCCTAGGTTTTCAAAAAAAAAGAAAAAAAAGAAACCAGGACTAGGATCACTCTCAGAATCCGAGACTATATCATGTTTTTATTCTAGGGTATTGTAACGATTTGTCTTTCTTACACTTAAAGATGACACTTAATACATCCTCGGTATTCGTGTGCTGATCATTTAGGTGTCTTGAAAGACATGTCATTTGGGGTGAAGAAAGAAAAAGAATTTCACATCGTGACGAGAAACATATAATATACATTAGTTTTTGCGGAAGAAAAGTATCTTTGTTATATACACAACATCAGAGTACACTGACCTATTATCAGCCTGGACAGTTATAACCGTCCGTCCTTACAATTGCTAATAAATACAGACAAAAAAAAGACAAAAAAAACAGTGGAAGATAAAAGATATGTGAATACTCTTGGAGAATCCAAAATCCAGCTCATCTCCTGAAAGCTCCAAAGTGTCTAGCTAAATCTGAAAATTTGCTTGGGATAACCTGAGCATTATAGAAAAATAATGCCTGAATCGGTCTAAGAAAACTCTATCAAATCATATTGATTTCTATATTTAAAAACCTTTTTCAAAATAAAAAGTATCTCTTATGACCACGCAGCACATAAACACGGACATGTTTTTACCTTACAGTAACCAAACCATTTTTATTATAAAATCCAGTGATATTATAATTGTATCTAGGGTTTTAAAATAAATGTTGAATCATAGTCGAAATGGTTACTTTAATTACATTCCAGCATACTAGATTCTACAATCAAAACCGTAAGGCTCGTGTGAGGAAATAGATTCCAACATGGCAAGGTAAGGGACTATCTTTCGAAAGTACACCTCTAGAAAAATGTACCTGAGACTACAACCCGTTGCACCTCTACTACACAGAGTCAACTTCCCCTTTGACATGGCAAGCCGGATTACATCATCCCTCAACACCGAGGAAGCCTTAATTTCCCCCTTGATGCCTGCGCACATACCAACTTCGAAGAAACCGATCTAGATAGACGAATAATGCTCCTAATGGAAGCTGTCTACATAGCACTGTTACATCCCCTGTTTTTTCCCTTCCCAGGTCATGAGGCTTGTGAGGTCACACTTTATCTTTTCCACCTACCAATCTCCACTTGGAATTCTAACACTACCCTCCAAGCATCAATGCACTGCTAGCATTCATCCATACAAGTTTATCAAGATAAGAACAAATCGAATACACTGCTTCTACTACATCCATTTTGGAATCACCCTCAGGATTAATAGCCCCAACACTTCAATAGCTTGATTCCATCAGCTCGAACCGCTTCCGAAACATAGAACGATCATATAGTTTTGGAGTGGTTACGGTATATAGTCATCTCATATAAGTACACACTTCTCGCTTACCGGTCGCTCCGAAACTAAATCGTTTTTTCCAATAAACTCAACTATAGTTCTTAAGAAATAATCAAACAATACATAGGAATGAGGATCATCCCCCAACCTTTTAAGTGGACGGATCTCCCTAACATTTTTTCTAGATGAGTATAAAGAGATTTGCACACACAATGCAACATGATCGAAGATGACCATGTCATGTAGCTCATGTGTTTCTCCTAGATACTTCTAGAGTAATATCCTTCGTTGTTAGGTGGGAAAAGAATACTTCCCTACCGTTAAAATTAAGAATAATTAATTATTTCAAGCCAAGTGGTTGATAGTCGATTATTTGACTATCAATTAAACAAATATTTAAACAGAAATTACATTTCACACATAAACCACTAAGTCTCTTAAATTAATTATTCACTAATTTAAAGTCACCTTTCAAAATATTTATAAAAATATTTATATACTTATCTCACTAGTATAAGTATATTCACGAAACCATTCCTTTTCAACTTGGAAAACTTTTCCACATCTTGTAAAATGATATGACTATATTCACATAACATTAATATAACGATCCTAATTTTGATTAACATTATTTAAGATATCTAATTAGTTAAATCTAATGAAATGATTAGTGGATTGAGATTTGTGTTAATAGAGGTAGCCTTGCCAACTTAAACTAATGAACTAAAGCGGGATTTAAAATGAAATAGATAAGGGTAATTGGTAAGGGAAAAGTAGGAATAAGTATATTATTATACCCTAAACCCTTAAGCCGCATTCATTTTCACATTCAAACAAGAACAAAAAAAGAGAGGTCGGCCACCATTATGAGAAAACATGAAGAAGATAAGAGGAAAAAATTTAAGCAACTTAATCCAAGATCAAATCTCAACTCCTTAATCACATAGCTAAGGTGAATAGTAGGTTGCATTTCATATTTTTGATGTTTTTGGTTTCTAGATCAGATTTGAATATTTTGGCAAAGTATATTGCCATGTTTTGATTGTTAAAATGGATATATATGCTTGTTGATGATTTGTGCTATTTCATATGGATTTTCTAATAATTTTTAATGTGAAAACCCTATTAAATGACATCCAAATGCTTTGCGATTTTTTATAAGGTCAGAAATGACATTTTGGAGATTAGTTTCAAATTTCTAATTTTAGGAATTAATGTGGATTTATTATTAATTTTCTAGCGAGGAAAATGATTAATTGGGTTTAAAATTAGTTACGGCTAATTTATATTGTTTTTGGGTCAGAAATTAATATATGTTAGAAAACAATTTAAAGTGATTTATAAGAATTTTTGTAGAATTTTCCTAAGTATTTAAATAAGTGTGTATATATATATGTATAGAATTATTTATGGTATGGACTTAAATGTTTTATATATAAAAGGAAAATGGGCGTTTTGTAAATATTTTATATTGTTTATCTCTGAAATTCGGCAGTACATTAGGAATTTTTTTAGAAAGAAATTAGCAACCAATTATATATTGACAAAAAAAAACAAGTTAGTTGGGAAGAAATTAGTTTTTCAAGTTAAAAACTGGTTTTTATAAGAATTTGCTATTTTGGCACTTTCGGCAGCTACCTTTCGACTAGGTACTTCCACCTCTATCTTCCTCAGAACCAATACAAAGGGTATCAAAAGACTTTGCATGTAGTGGATTGGACATAGGCGAAAGGTATAGAGTCGAAACAAGGGGTTCCGAAGGGGTTGAAACCTTATTTTTCTTTTAAAAGGAAACGCCCTTGCTTTGCTTTCTAAAAGAATGCTTTCGGCTTAGATAGCTTTCAACTTAGCCAAATGGTTTTAAAGAATTGTTTTGGAAAAGGTTGTGCCTTTTGTTTTTTAAAGAAGCTTCGAGTGGGTTGAACACCCTTATTGCCGCATCCTACGTACCTTTGGAAGCAATGCCTTCAAAAGAGTTTCTTTGTTTTAAAACCTAAGCTGCTTCGCCAATGCTTTCGAAGGGATTGGTATTGACACCATCTACTTCTTTTACTTTGGAATTTGCTTTCGAATGAGTGCTTTCGACTTAGTTGTTTTAAGACCCTTTGTTCTATTGAAAGTTAAACCCAAAGGTTTTGAAAGGAATAGTTTTGAATGGTTTTGAAAGGTTTTTCCACATGTTTTACTTAAATCCAAATGCTTTTGAAAGGTTTGTTTTATGTAAAGAACTTAATGCATTCGAAAGGTTTAAGTTAAAAGTTTCGAAGGGGTGGTCCCATTACGTTTTCAAAAGGTTTTAAATGGAAGGTTTCCAATGGCATCGAAAGGCATGTTTAAAGTGCTTTGAAAGGAGGATGTCTATGTTTATATAAAGCTTTCGAAAGAGATGATTTCAATTTTTTCGAAACTTTTAATGTAAATGGTTTTGACCTTCGGCCTAGGTTATAAAGTAAAGTAGTTTACCTATATCAAAAGGGGTACTTTCAGTGATTTCTAAATGGGTACTTTCAATGGTTTTGAAAGGGGTACTTTCAATGGTTTCGAATGTTTTCATCAACAATGTTTTGTGTAATGTATATATAACATGGAAAAGTAATTGGAGTAAAGCATAGAGTATATTTTTCTTGTTTAAATATGATTTGTAGGGTTAAATCAATTTGAAGAAATGTTTTCAAGGAAAATTTTAAATAGATGACCCTAGGTAAAATGACTCAGATATTAGAATACCATATGAGACTGGTATAGGATCACGCCCTATACTTTAGCTAGTAGCCTGTAGCTAATATAAGTCCAAAATTCCACTGGGAAGGGCATTGTCACAAGTAAGACTAAAATGATTTGACACACAGAAAGGAATATACAGAGTTAAGGTAGGTTATTGGTGAGTCTACAATACCATTAGGATCAATTGACCCTGGGAGAATTAAGATAGGACAAACTATCCAAAAGAGGAGCATCTAACAGAAGTTAGATTATTTGTTTATCTTGTCTGGTAGGCCTGAGTCAGCCAAAGGTTATTAGTTAGACCAACGAACTATAGTGTTCGGACAGATAGTCCATTGATTACCTGATTTGTATGCTTATATGATATTGATATTATTGTTTTAACCAGTTTGGTTGTTGGATTTTGGTTTGCAATAGATATGTTTCTAAAGGATATTAGTAAGGGTGAAACCCATACCGCTAAGCGGCATGGTCTCACTTAATATCAGTAAACCGAGATGTAAAATATTAGTTACAGTAGGCTTTATGTCTGACTCAAAGTTTATGTTTTTTCTCTTAGACTCTCGGGTGCTCAAAATTGATTTGAGTAGGTTTAGAGTTAAGGATTCAAAGGTTTTAGTAGGTGGACAAATAAAGCTTTCAAAGACGAGTGGGAGGCTGAAGTTGGCTATTTAGGAGTTGTTCTGTTTTGTATCCGCTGTGATGTATTAAGACAGATTTTGCCTATTTAGTACTCTGTTCATCCAAGAGGACATCTTCATATGTCGCTCTTGGCGTATTTATGTAATAATTATATTTGATCTGAACCTAGGAAATGATTGGGATTATGTAATTGGATATGAAACATGTTTTGTAAAATATAATCAGAAAAGTTATTTTTTTTGAATTTATCATTTTGTTTCATATTCGTGTCCTTCTGATATTATGGATACCATTAGCATTACCGTATTTTATCATCAGATGTTATTATAGATGACTGCAACATCTATATCACTTAGCTTTGGGCCTTAAGATAGGGGATGTTACAACTAAGAAATATTTCTTATTTCAAAATCATATTATAACGATCAAGCTCAAAATGTCATTAAACAGAGATATTAATATCCCAAAACAATATTCCTTTTCATAAATTTCTTTATTTTATAAATATATTCTTTATAGATTTCCATATTTATTTATGAAAATTCTTTGTAAACCTCCAATTAATTTATAAAACCTTTTATGAATATCTAAAACCATTTATAAAACTCTTTTATAAATATCCAAAATTACTATAAAACTTCTTTTATAAATATCCAAAATCGTTTATAAAACTTCTTTCCAATTTCAAGATCTCCTTTCAATTTATAAAACTCCTTTCATAAACTTTCCTTATTTAATACAAAATTTCCTTAATAAACTTTATCCGTAAAGTTCTTTTGCTAAACAATTAATTATTTAGAACACCTTGAAATAACCAAGTTATTATTTAAACATTCTTCATTTAGTTATCTTTAAACCATATTTACTATGATTTTAAACGATCATTTCAAAAGTATTAAAATTACTTCAAACATTTTTAATAAAACAGTCGCTTAATTATCCTTCAAATATTTAAAGTGGGGTAAACTTTAAACTATAATCAAAGAGAATAATATGAAATATTTGAATTCATGAAAATCAGGAAGAGGCTTAGTGACCACAATGGTTCTCATTTAATTGAGTTTGATTTTCCAGTTATAACATGGGTATTTACATAACAAATAGATATGTAAAAATGATCAACACCTAACAACCAATCATCATATAGATAAATGTCCAAGTTACCAATAGTAGAACTAGCTTTAATTTATGCTTAATAGATGTCAAAACATAATCCATTTGGTGAATTATAGTAGAATGATGGTGTATTTTGCTAAGCAGATGTAATTTAATTAGCAGAACCATGATTTATTCAGCTAAACAGATGTCATTTGATTCATATTCATTAGGGGTTACTTAAGAGTAATCGACTGAGAAATCCCTTGGCTTCAAAACATTCTTTAAAATAGAGTTGCTTTGAAAACAAAACCTATCTTTAGAAATAAAGCGATTTTACTCTTTTAGACTTTTATGTAATAATTAAATAACATTCGAAATATACTTTAATAATAATTAAACCTTTAATTAATAATTCAAGTTTAATTAACCTTTAAATAAATAGTTAAGTAATAATTATCCTTTAAGTAAATAATAAAATAATAGTTAATCTTTAAATAAATAATTAAATCAAAATTAACTTTAATTAATAATTAAATAATATTTTAAACCTTTATTTGATTAGTTAAACATAATTAAAAACTTGTTTAATATTTAATAATAATTAATCCAGCCTTGCCAAAAATAATAATTAATCCTATACTTTATTAAAAATTAATTTACACTAATCTTATGCTTAATTAACTAAAAATTAATCTTCTTTAATGAATAATTAATTAAAATTAATCTTACTTTAAAAAATGATTAATTAGTAACTAATCTTCACTTAATTAAATTAATAAATCTTACTTAATACTTAATTAAGTTTTTTAATTACCAAACTTAATTTATTAAAAGTTAATTAAAAAAATACTCAATTAACTCTCTGAATACTTATTATTAAGTTTAAAAACATTTTTAAGGTGTACTTAAGTATAATCACTCAAGTTTGCCAAAATTTAAACTTTTACCGAATTGCATTCATAGCGACTGTCGCTATAGATACCATAACTTTTAAATTGTTTTTCTAAGTTTCCTTTGAAGTATATATCACTTGGAAAGCTTGTTTACTTTTATAAAACATAAAGTAAGTGTTTTGTAAAGCTAAACAAAGTTTAAACTTAATAATGATGACAAATTTTAAAACCTTATAAAACCCCTTTGGAATCACTTTAGCAAACACATACGTCGCTTGTACACAAAAATCAATGCTAATTTCTTTAGCGTATAAACAAACCAAAATCATGCATTCGCATGTTATACAACTAGCCATAATTTTGATTACAACTTTCCATCCATTCACACTTTTAAACTTAGATTTCTAAGTCGAACTAAACATCAAATTCAAACATATATGCATACATATTAATCGACACCAATATCCAACCAATCAAGCAATGATTTAACAACAAAGTATGCATCATAATTAAAGTTATAAACTTTAAATAGATTAGTGAGCTTTAATCACCAAAACTAGTCGAACCTCCACTATATTTTGAAGCGACCTAGATCTTTGCTTGCTTCTTTGCAAAAATGGAAATTTTGAAAACCATAGAGGCTATACGTTTCAACCATGAAGGTGCGTAGGCTCGACCATGCTTGGGTGGGTGAGTATGGGCTTGCTTTTGCGAAGAAGTTGTTGTAAAAGAGGAAAGGAGGTTTCTAAAATAGGTTTTTAAGAGTTTAAAGATGCGAAGGTAGGATTTTTCTAACATTTGAAAATATACAAAATCCATGAAAGTAGATGTGGAGCTTGTTAAAGAGAAACAAATGTTTAAAAATGAAAAATGAAACGAGTATGGAAAAAGAAAAACTTTACATAAATTGGAATAAGCAAATTACTAAAACGTCCTTAGGGTATTTACCCTCCACAACCTTTGCCCCACGTCATCGCTTTGTCTCCCATGCACATCACATCACAAGTCACCATTATCCCCTTCTCTCTTATGCTTCAATATGCATTTAATGCCTAATGTACTTATGTTTCACATGGAACCTTTTTACTTAAAACATCTTTTTAAGTTTTATATTTTTTTTTCATAAAGTGTAACATCACTTTTATAAACTTTAGTATATAAATATATATATCACAATATGTCCTAACACTTCTGTAAATGTATGTGTATATCATACAATAATGTACACAAATTTTTTGACAACATTTTGCCAATGAAAAGTCGAAGATTCGGAAAACGCATTATGGTCTCATTTTCGATTTCTCTTCGGGCTAATTATTTCTGTAAATTAATTTTGAAAGATATTTCACCATCGTAATTTATTATTTAAAAGTCTTTTAATTTGTTATAAAAATAATATTATTTGAATATTTAAAATTAAATAAATATTCATAAATTAAAGCGTTAAAATTTCGGTTCGTTACGAGTATTTGGTTAATTTTTGATGCAAATTTTTTTGGTGCTTTCACTAATAACTCAATCAGACCATGAAGGCACTGACTAGAAAGCAAGAATCCAGAAGGACACTACTTGAAGAAGAGCTGTTTGATCATGGAAGCGGTCAAGAACAACTTTAATATCAAGGCAGGATCGATCACTATCAACCAAGTTGGGGATAAGAACCCTTGGGATAAGGCAAGAGAAATTTGGATAAGAAGGTTAGAGAAAAGAAACGATTCAAAGAGGATAGAGCAATTTTTCCCATGCAGAGCTTTCAGAAACCCCAATAAGAATCTAACTTACAACTGAGAAAAATGTGAACATGGTGAAACCATAATTAGAAATCAACCACACCAGAGGTGGAAATTAGCAAAAACTATATCTTCCTTCCATGAGATTCATGGTTAAGAGACCAATGAATGCCGATGACTAAAAGATACCATCGTGAAGCATATCCGAGAGAAAACGTTGTTGTAGTACATTAAGAGCTAATCACATAGTAGTCAAGCTTTTATTAGACGACAATATCAGCAGCCGACGAACCAAAAAAGTGATTGCTAGTGATAACACAAATGGCATATATAGGGGATTTTTTTATATCTCGAAGGCATAAGAGGACGATCCTTAGTCTTTGATCATTTCTTTCTTGTTAAAATAAAGTTCTAAAATGTACCTTGGCATAGTTACTCATGCACGAGACCTAAAGACAGATCTCACATGCATGCTCTATGCTATAACCCAAGCCACATTTCCATATGAATGTTTTGGTTTGATCTTTGTACTTCCCTTACGAACATTGTATAAACTACTTAGTTATGAACTTAATTTGCTAATGTCTTTTGAGTGGTCCATAGACCAATTGTACCTTGTTCTCTATAATGTGAACCGATAGTTTCGCGTTCAGCTTAGTAGTATAACATTCCAGGATTAATGTATAAACTATTAGGCTTGAATCACCCTTTTTAGGTAACCCTGCAAGAGTACCATGAACTTTATTTCATTGGCCCATGGTGGAACCAAGTCCCCATGGAAGAAGAGCATAAACCATGCACAGGAGCACGATGTTAAATCCCTAAGGGACATCAAAGTATGTCCATCTTTAACTAGGCATTCGGAGACAGACGTCCTTATGAATTATGAAACACGGGATAATCATAAGTCCTTTCTATTTGATGAATGACTGGATAGGTTCACTGATTACCCTACGATCTTGAAGACATAGGTCCATTTTATTGATGAGTGAGTAGCAAGACTTGTTGGATGCCTTCTGATTAAGAAGTGATGAACTCCTTTCACTACCAAATGTTTGAAAAGACCCATTGAATTATCCTCGAATCTTAAGGAGATAGTAGATTATAAACTTAACAATTCTACCTGAAACAACAAAGTATAAACTTAAACAATTCTTCTAGAGTCAAAAAGTATAAACTCCCACAATTCCACTAGTGGTATTGGATTATATAGTTAACGACTCCATTAGAGTTAGAAAATAAACACGACTTTACCAGAGATAGCGGAGTGTAAACTAACATAACTCTACCGGAGATAGCGAAGTATAAACTTCCAATCCCTACTGTAGGGTTCAACTTCATCAGAGACAACAAAGAATAATATTTGGTAATCTTGGAAATAAGGTATAGCTTTACTAAATATAATGAAATATCAAGTCATTAAAACTCAAAGCAAAGGCTTTACTCCTTCACATTCTGTGGAGAATAATTTTGGTCAATCCTAAGTATAGAAGTTGACTTCACTAATGAGATTGGAGTGTGATTCTTTAAATCTCGGGGTTATATTGACGCCTCGCTACTCGAATATGTGAAACCCATGGCTGTGGGAGCCATGACTCATGGCCAAGCAAGAAATGATGTTATTAGTCCTTACAGGTCGGATCGACCTTTTAAATTATTGGTCAAACAAATGGTTCCACCAGAGCACTATGGCATTGTGCCTTGACCGCACCATTTCCCCACTATGATTGGATATCGAACAAAGCACACTTCATATCATCGATTCATACTTGACAAAGTGTTAGGAGAAAATTTAGCATAATTTCGATATAATCCAAATTAGTTGGAAAATATGCTTAAAGTCAGGAAATGCACTACGTAGAAATCACGATTTAATCTAAGCAACAAATTGAATGATACAACCATGTTAAAATTTGTGCACCTAATCGAATTCGGACCACCGTGGAGAGCTACTAGCTACGTTACCCAAATGAAACATCCAAAGAACATGACCATTTTACTTAACATTGCATAGGTATTCATCAAAAATGTTGCTCGAATCTGACTTAAAATTTAGAAGTTATGGCACAAAGAAAATCTATCCACACTTGATGATTTTGTTAGATACCGATCTGAATATGCCGACCAAAAATATACCCTACAATGAAAATGGTTTCGTAGGTTTGAATATATTTGCATCCGAATAGGTTATTATGTTAGGTGTTGAATAAAATTTACTAACTAAATTTTCCTAACATAATTTCTCGAATAGAGTTTGCTAAATAAAATTTACCAAATAGAATTTTCTTAATAGAATTAGTCGAATGGAATATGTCGAACAAAATATGCCGATCATAATATTTTACATATGGAAATAATCCTAGCATCACCTTACAAGGATCAATTTATGGAAATATAAATACTAGTTGGATCCTAGTAACACTTGGAGCACTATGAGGTAACTAAGGACCATCCGTAATGCAACTACAGATTCAAAATAGTCTATAAGATTCATGACATCTGGAATTTTAATTGTTAGCCACCAAAATACTTACTGTAAAAGAAGGATCATTTTGACTACAAGATCTCAATGTCGTGAACCAAGTCGACTGAATATTTGAAAGTTATTATGACTGATCCAGAGAGGAACAACAAACATTATAGAGACTGTAAGTCGAAGAATCAAAATAAAAGATATAAAGTTGATGTAATCTAAAGATTGCTGAAATACTATAGAAAAATTGTGTCGTTTACTATTTTTCACCTTTTCCCTACTTTCTTGTATATTTATTCCGATTTGTGATCTAAATTAGAGTAAAAGCTTAACATATTCCACAAACATAGATCTTACCTCCTAATAACTAGTACTAGGTTCACACTTCTAATCATAGGTCTACTAAATCTAGGTTTTAGGGTGTTTGGTCATTTTTGATCCAAATAATCATGCAACGTAAGTTTCATATAATATTGGATCGGTTTGAAAGGATTTTCCTAAAACTTCCAAATTTTCATTATTGATCGACATGATAATATACTCAATGTTGGTCGTGCTTGAATGATTTGGGTTAATGTGGTACACTAGAATCCATTACCATCTCTCTAAAGATTCATGTTTCCTATCAAACACATTCTCTTCGAGCGAAGTCCAATCAAGAGAGCACATTTTTTCCCATTAGTTCGATATTATATAGCTATTTATAACAATCAATCTTTTTATTTATCGCTTTTAACATTATTCAATCAATCATGCCTTTAATTGGTATATTCCATATCATGAGGGTATGTTCATGCACGCATAGTTTAATTGTTTTCACATACCGATTTACATCCGATTTACATTCTTCATCATTGCATGTTATATGTTGCCTATACATATCATGGACATCATTTTCCTCGGTCAAGGTATAATATATGCTGACCCGGCTATATTGGACTAATACACAAGATAGATTCGACTTTTATGAAGATAGGTGACCACAAAGCAATGGTTTTAGGACCCGAAAGTAGAGTTCAGATGGTTATGTGAAGCGAGGATTGAATGAAGTTGGTAGATAGACAATGCTAGAAATATGGAAGTTAGCTTGGACAAGCAAGGGATCAACATAGCTTTATGGAATCAGAGGGATCGACATGACATAATGAAACTCTATGGATCGACATGACATGGTGAGATTCAAGGGATTGGCATGAATGAAGGTGTATGGATCGACATGGTTAGTTAGACGAGGGGTCGGCATGGAAGAAGCAATGTAGGGTTCAGTATAAGTGTTGGTGCATGGATCGACATAGTTTGAAAAGTTATGTTTCAACTTGTAAGTTAGGATTGGCAGAACATAAGAGGGCTCGACAAAGGTTAATAGTCAGTGATGCGTTGGCATATGTTATAAACCAAGTGCATTCTAACATTCAGCAATCAATATCTTGAGATCCCACGGTCCAAATTTTGGAGAGCAAGGTATATGAGCCCTAGGGAACGTACCCTAAGGATCGCATGTCAAAATGGCTTAAGGATGAAGAATAGACATAATCCATTTGGAGGGTTCAGCAAGTGGCAATTTGCAAGTGGATTTGAATCAAAGATCCATCAGTTGCATGAGCTCTGCTAATCCAATCACCATGATATTTGTAGAGCCAACATATCTAAGCACAAGGAAGCCACTATAGGGATCGATGCCCTAGAATCAACCAATGAAGGGATCGGTGCTGATCCCTCTTTATTGGGATTTGGGCTGAGCGACGCCCATGGTGGGCCTATATGGATAAGAAGGTCCTGTAGCTTATGTTATAGAGAGATTGGTGGTCGTCTTCACCTATAAATACCGAACTAGGTGGTCATTCTAAGGATCTTTATGCCACTGGTTACATTAGTCCTAATTGTAATCAAGTTTTCTCCTAATTTCTTGCTGTTTTCTACTGTAATCAAACTATTTGTGAATCAATAAAGAAAATTTTCAAAGTGGACATAGGCATACAACCTGAACTACTATAAATTCTTGTGTTCTTGGTTATTTCTTTGATTTTCTTGTTAATTTATTATATTCCTCTATTTTAATTTAACTTTCTTCATTTATATCTCTACATAAATCTATTCTTGGGTCTTTGTGAAATTTGGTTGTAAATAACATCTGATTGATCGCCACATGCCAATATACATTGGGAACCTTAACTTTACCGTACTAGGACAAATATTCAATTGAATTCAAAATCATATGTTTGCTATTTAATATAATGCATACTTTATATAATGCTTTCTTTCATAAGTCTTTTTATTTAGATAGATATCAAGTATCGATCACATGCGACGATCTACCAAACTTTCATCTATGGTTGCCTCATCACCTTATACGTCCTAGCGCTATGCCTGCTTCCACCTTATTTACCATTCTTGTGGCTGCTTTGATTCCTATAGTAGCTTTCACCTCAATTGCTACTACTAGTCCTTTGAGTGCCCTCAGCACATAATATATACTACAGTTATCCCTCCTCTATTAGAGGGTCAAAATATAGATGATTACTTATGCCCTGCATTTATCCTAGATAATCCTCTCGATTCCCCTCCTTTTAAGATTTCATTGTTGATCTTCTATGTGTTTGATAAATATACATCCTGGAGAGTGAGGTCAGGCTATTGAAGCTTCTGGAGCGAGCGCACTTCCACATGTTTGTTAAACTGCAAGTATCTGATTTTTGTGTTATATAAGTGTTGCTCTCCCTTATGTCCATTAACCCACCATGTCTTCACCTTTCTACTAGTGGCTCCATTATAGGTGCATCCTAACTCCTACTTGGTTTTATTATATATATATATATATATATATATATATATATATATATATATATTTGTGTGTGTAGGTATATATGTTCTTCAGATGAAGAATTGGTCACATGCCAAACATAATGGAGCTTCGATTCTTATAGTGTATCAAACATCAAGGAGAAAGCTCATCCTCTATATTCTTTGAAGCGAAATGCATTTATCTAGTCATTCTAGAAAACTAAAACAAACATTGCATGTTCAAAGACTTCTGTTTTTTTATAGGGGATCAATTTGTTTTTCGTAATAATTAGTTCATTGAATGTATGTACTTACCTTTCTAATTGAATGTATGTACTTAACTTTCTAACACACTGCCTTGCTTAAAAGTAATCCGACTAGGGTCGCGAATGTCGGCTTGCTTGTCATAATGGATGGTTGTCATCTCCGAATTTAAATGTCGTACTTTGTATCTCATTTCAAATGCAAGGTTGCGAGAATTCCTTTTATCTAGGTCGGTTGATGTATCTACTGTATGCGTCCACTTTGATATATCTAGAGAGGTGAAACGCCAACTATGAGTGAATAAGTAAGAGTAGAAAAAGAAGAAGAAGAAAGATAATTGGAAGAGGAAAAGGAAGAAGAAGGAGATAAAGTTAAAGATACCAGCATGGTGTCATCGATGACAACATCAATGATGATGGTTTTGAGTTTAAAATCCTAGTCCCCTTGTTCAAATCCCTTAGAAGTGGATTGATGCCACTCCTGGCACAAACTCTAATATTATATGAAGCAATAGTATGCTAGATTAAAAAGGCCAGGAATTTATAGGTCCATCCAGTTATTCGCATCCACTTATCTTTTCCACTTCAACTTTATAAACCTTGATGCATGTGAGGTTCTTCTTACGGGAACCACTCCCATTGAACCACAAACACTAGGTGATGCCATCCTCTTTGAGCTAAATATACCTTTTGGTCTGTAGGACATGAGGAGTTGCATTGCACAACACGTGTGGAATCACATTCATCACTCATAACATGCATTTTACATCTTTTCCTTATTAATGCACTTAGTTTAACTTTATTTTCCTTAATGTGTAGGCGATGAGGGATGCATGAGGAATAGTCAAAATTATAGGTCTGATATCAAAGGTGATCTCAGTACTTGTTCTCATCCTATGGGTCCACCTAATCGATAGGACTACACCAATGTTGACGGGACCCATCTCTCCAGACCTATCCCTATCATCCTCATTCTCATTATGACCCTAGGTCTTATTAGAGTAAACCCTTCTCTATTTCACCACGCCGGTACTCTTCAAACCCCAGTAGGAGTCATTTTCCTTTCTCTTACTAAGGTTTGCAAGAGCCTTCAATTCGTAACTCTCATTTTGGCTTATCACATGTTCACACTTCTACATGGGCCAGTGTTCAATCCGGCCTTTTTCAGCCCACTTCTGCTTCTCAGACCCGATACCCTCCTATTTTTAGCATTTGGGACAAAGGTCCCGAGTCTATCTTTTTCTCATCACCAAGCCAAGAAAACTGCATCCGTATTAACTAGTTGTGTCCTCGCTCCATTCATGTCCTTAGGACAAGAAGTAGTATCTTCCCTATGTTGGGCACTCTCTTCCGCCTTTGCTCCAAACTCTATATTGCAAACTTCCTCGAATATAGATCTATTTGGGTTATGTTTTTCTACAATCTCGACCAGAACATGAAGGTACCATCGCTGCTACAATTGAATATATAAAGCTTTTAGAGGAGAGGTATAAGTCTTGGAAGTGAATGGCTAAATTACTCAACCAAGAAAAGGACAACATAACTCCTTATCATTAAGAAACAGAAGCTCCTCAATGATAATGACAGCAAAATTGCTTCCCTCGATGCCGAAGTTGAGGTCCTAAAGAAAAGGCTTAAGGAGACAAAGGACCAAATGGATACCATTATAGCTAACTTTGAGGCCCTCCAGAATGATATGAAGGTTACGTACTAGAAGCTAAAACTGACCCACTTCATTGAGATGCCACTGATATGCTTACAAAATGTACGACTGCACAAATGGCGATGTTTGAAGAAATTAGATAGAGCATGGAGGAGACTAAATGCCTTTACTCTGAATCCATTCCAGTATCCATTTTGGAAGTCGAATTTACTATACTTTAATCCTCTATTTTGTATGCACTTATTGAACTATCTCAATAGCAATGGAAATAAAGGATAAACATACCTCAAACCGAGGGAAAGATACCAAAATTGATGGTAACGATAACGACTTATTTGGATTCCATGAGATGTTCTTCCATGGCATCCTTATTAAAAACTTTGAACCTATGACCTCGAGGCTCTGGAGAGAGGCAGGGAAAAGGTCATTCAGATAAAAGCAAGGGAGGCCATTGAATGGATTACTTCTGAGATCTAGGCCAAGGAGATGATATATAAACATGCCTCTTACTTTTTGTATAATCCTTCCACTTTGTCACTCACCCGAGCACCTACGACCAGTTCTACTATGTGGCCATTCCAATACCTCCCTCCCTGGACTTTAGGAAATTCCTTTGATACAACAAGCTATTTATTCTAGCCTTTGCGATCACTCCTCTAGGAATAAACTTATCTCTAGTTACCAAATTGGTGCTAGCTTTGGTTACCTTCATCTATCCACGCGAGCCTGATTTACCCGGGGATCATTTTTACTTTAATGCAAGTGTTAAATATCTCTTTGTTTCAAGTTCATAATCTTTAGACTTCCATTCTTAATACCATAAAATGCTTGGATACACCTTCAATTTCGATCCTCCTATAAATACCAAATAATGCTTCAATCCATTCTCAATACACTGAATACTTGGATACATTCTCAATACCACATAAGCCCTTACTAAAGAGGAAGACCTTATTCTCGAAATCAATGATGAGGGCGATGCATAGAACACATGAGATCATGATCAAACAATTTCTAAGCTCCACACATAAATATCGTGTTGGCCATCAAGAGTGAGGGAAAGATAATGTACAAGTGCTTTGAGTTTGTCTCTCAAACATCTCAACCTAGGGTTGTGCCACCTAAAAAGTGATAGAAAGGCACACCTAAGAAAGGCTGCAAATAAGATCTTTTAGTACCTTTATTCTGTTTACGTTGCATACTTTAGTGCGGGATTAACTCCCAACTTTTGTATAAAAGAAAAGTTATTAGTATAGATACATTTGTCTATATACATATCCATTTTCTTATGCACTTTTTGAAGTATGATCTCTACTACATTAGCACATATATAAAAATGTGTGCATGTATGTGCATATGTTTGTGCACCTCTGTGAGATAACTAATTTGACCATGCAATTTCATACCAACTTATTTAGTCTCGTTAAATGTACATACAAGTATCAACACTACGCACCATGTAGACTTTCACGTTAATTACCAAAAGTCATACTGTTTTACTTACTTTTCACCTAAACTAATACATTCAACCATAAATGAACTAAAATATCATGTTTGGTTCATTTTACATCATTTTGCCTTGTTAATGCTAAACTTCATGTGCATATCATATTGATGTCAATCTTTAGACATTTATTTTTATTGATTCCTACATTGGGCATATAATCTAGCAAAACCTACTTTGTGAGTCCATTTCCATCAATGCCTATCTTTAGGCCTCTAGTCATACTGATTCCTATCTCTAGGTTAATCAAGAGGACTAATGGTAAAGTGCGAATTATGATTTTCTCTAGTTTGTTATACTCCAACGAATTCATACTATTTTGAAGGAGTTGATGTATAAAGTTTTAGACATGCTATAGGTTCGAAATCTACACCCTTACGCATGATTTAGGAGTCATTTATCCTGAAATCAGTTAAAATCCTGATTGGAACCTCAAATATATCTGTCTACACAAGGACTTGATATAATCTGAGCATTATTAATCCCATAACATATAAAATAACTTAATGAATACTGTTCCATCGATTTAATAAGCATCTTCATTTTAAAATATTCTTTGGTAAAGCTTTTTTATTACAATGAATTCAATTCCAAAATCAATCTGAATATCTTCTTAAAAGAGGTAAATCAACAGAAGTAGTCGTGAGTGCTCACTCTCCTATTTCCATAGGATAGGTACCCTATCCATTGTAATAATATTGATAATGTCGTATCTAATATTTTTCACTATCGCACCTTCCCAATTTGATTCATGCAACTGCAGGTTTGGGAAGACTCATTACAAAACTAGGTCGCCTACCTCAAAATTTTGATTCTAAAACTTAGAATTGAATTTTTTGCCACTCTTTACTAGTGGCAACCTTACGTTAGCTTCTTCTTATTTTCTTTCACAAACTTTATAGACAATAAATCCTCGTAAACCTTTAGGCCATAATACATATGCCAATGAGAAGGGACTTCAACCTTTATCGTTATCATATTCTTAATTTTGTATGCTAGTGCGAATGGCTTATGTCGAACTACTACCTTTTGGATCATCCAATAAACCTATGATAGTTGTGGTAACTCATCAATCTAATTCCATTTTGGTCATATAAATCGAATTGATTTTATTTGCTGTCTATCCTTTTGCTTGGGGATGTGCTACCGTTGAAAAGCTCATTTGAAATGTACACATAGAAATCAAGAATGTCAACACTCATGAATTATGTTTGATAATCCATAATGATCTTTTACAGTACTCCAAATCTACATAAAATGCTATTCATTACAAATCAATCACCATCATCGAGGTGATAGTGGTGAGCGGCTCTGCCTCAACTCGCTTAATGAAGTAACCCACCACAATGATCGCATTATAGCACCTCGACGTGCAATTATTGTGGGCGTTTAAGAATTGATCAATTGGAAATATTGGTAGCATTCGTAGATGCCCTCAAGAAGGAAAGATGAAAGCTCCAATGGATGGATGGATGTGAAGTTTTTTTTGGAAATTGTTAGAACATCTCAAGAACCTCCCATATTATCAAAGCCATTGGAAGGAGAAGACTTTTATATTTATCTTGAAATATTGACTCATGCATTAAATACATCATTGATGCATGAGAAAATAAGGTCTAGCGATCGGTATTCTGTGGTTCATAAGAGCACAGAAGTAACATTCTAAACAAGAGAAGTTGGCATATTTTTATTGATTGCTTTGAAGAAGTTACAACCACATATCTAGGATCATCTGATCACAGTATTGATGGACCAAACCCTAAGGAAAGTCTTACATTGCTTGAGAAATTGGGACAATTAGTATGAAAGTATTTATCATCAAAGGCTAGTTATGGTTGGTTTTCAGAGTTCTTTGCTAAGTTTACTATCTAGGATTATGATATTGAAGTAGAATTGGCAGAACGGTCAAAATGATGAGTATTTGTTGTGGGTACATCCATTGGTTATGGTTTTGGAATGAGTTGGTTTTGTAACTCTAGAATGTTGGTAGATATGTTAAGATAGAATTCCGTCAATAAATAACAAAGCTGAGTATAAAGAGCTAATTGTCGGACTCGAGATTTCTATGGAGTTGGGTTTTCAACCATTATAGATATTCATTTGACTCCCAACCAGTGGTTTACTAAGTAAAGAAAAATATTCAAGCTAAGCTTACCTAATTGTTCCTTTACATGATGAAGGTGATGGAGCTACTAGTCTATTTTTACCAATATACAATAACTCATACTCCCTAAGAGGAAAATGTATATGTGAATGGATTCACTAAGCTAGCTAAAATTGTAGATTCACTATTATTGATGATTATTCTATCAGAGGTATTAATGATTCCAAGTATTGAGAGTTTGGACTTGGTCATGGTAGTGTATGAAAAAGAGTTGTGGAAACTTACCAAAAACATTAATGAGGCTCGAAAGATTTAGTAAAAGGCTTTGTGTTATATCTTGCAAGATGACATCTTGTATCAAAGATGGTCCTCGACTTCCTTGTTAAGTTTTATGGATAAGGATGAACAGAGAAAATCCCTCAGAGCATACATCATAAAAGCCACAAAGATCACACTAGGGTACATAGCTTTGCATGGAGAGTATTGTGCTATGCACATTTTTAGCCCCCTTTTAACTATGATGACTAGAATTTGCTATAACATGTGACAAGTGCTAGAAATTCGCTAAATCACCAAGACCTTAATCCAATGAGCTTATGTAAATGGTCGACCAATAGCCATTTGTAGTTTGCGAAATCAACATTATCATGGTGCTATAAATTGCATACGGAAGAACTATAATGCAATCATTAAAGTCGATTACTTCATTAAGTGAGTTGAAGCAGGGCTGCTTACCATTATCACATCAAATAAGGTGATCGATTTTCTAATGAATAGCCTTTTATGTAAGTCTGGAGTACAGCTCATGTACTTGGGTTAGGGGTAATACTTGCCTTAAGGCTTCAATTTGCTCTAGATTAGCCTTAGTGCCTTTGAAGTTCATGAGGAACCCCTAAAAACCTTTCAGACAACACTTTCACACTTCAAAGAGTCTGGATTTATTCCATATTTTCGAAGTATCATAAATATCTCTTCTATATGTTCGATGTGTTCTTTAAATTATTTTGATTTCACAAGCATATCATCTATGGACAATTCCATTGCCCACGTGATCGGTTATGCAAGGATTCTATTAATTAATCACTAATGAGTAGTTCCAACATTCCTAAAACCAGATGATATGACCTTGTAACAAAACAGTTCTAAATTAATGATAAAATTAGTATTCTCCTAGGGTGGAATTTACTTTATGATCAGATTGTCGTTGGATAGATATCCATGAATGAAATTATTTAATGTCTATTGTTCCAATTAGGGGTTTGTCAAGGAAAGCAATCCTATGGTCTTACAATATTCAAGTTCGAAAAATTAGTGCACGTCCACCACATATCATTTGACTTCCTAACAAACGTGGAATTTTTTATCCATACCAAATAACAACCTTTATGAATAAATTTGTTTGAAAACAGCCTACCTACCTTCTTCTTCACTATAATAGATCTCCACAGATCCATACCATGCCTCTTCTTCCTAAAATGGAGTGCTTTGAGGTTAATACCTAATGTATGGCATGCAACTTTAGATGAACTATGGTGCAAATTGGAGCGAGTCCAAGAAAACACGTTAGAGTTTGCTTTGGAAAACCATCAAGCCCCATTTCCATCTCTAGACCGATTTGTTATTAAATTTTACCTACCTTTGAAGGATCTTCACCATTTATTTTTATTGTCTCCATCTTCTCGACTAGCCTAACCCTTACCACTTATGACTCTTTCAGCAGATATACCTCACCATGCACTCCGCTAGTGGATCCAAGCTGGGGCTCAAACTATAGTTGCTTTGTATTGTGAGATTCAATGTAGAGGAGCTTCTTTGCATTCTTTTCTCCCTTGGTGCATTGAGCTTCTCTGAGCTTAGCCAAATAACTGTACAGTATTTTGGAAAATTCGTAATCAAACACAATGAAGCTAAAGCAATTCTAGAATCAGCAAGGGCTAATCAGTCCAAAAATGTGACGTACTTGCAATATCCATTGATCACAACAAATTTCTCCTCCCATAGCCCTATGGGTTTCTTTTCCATCTAAATATATAACGTATACATTCAACATGAGATGTTTCCTCGCGATAGATCCGTGAAGTACGCGACAAATTTTTTTTTATACTCAACTTCATCTCATTGAAAGCATGCTTGAATAATATGTCCATCGAGCATTCACTATCAATCAACACTCAATGGATAATGGCAGGCCCAATCCTTACCGTTATGACAATAGGCTTAACATTGGACTCCAAATTCCGTAAGCTTCTCCATCTCTAAAAAATATCACATTATGAGAAATGCAGATTACGGATCTTAAGGCTGGAATAACACTAGGGGTGAATAGTGTTTTATGGAGTTTCTAAATCTTTTTCAAACTTATGTAATTTTATCACCAACAAATGCAATTCACATACACAGATATAATCACAGAATCAGACACAGATGCAACTACTAAATAAAAGCAGTAAAGGAAAGAACATACTAGGATTTTATAATGGTTCGGAGTTACCATACATCCAGTCCGGCACAATTGTACGGATTTATTTTCAAAATAATCTCCCAGACTACACCCTCGGTTTTAAGGCTACGAGGTAAACCCTCCTGTATTTGAGTCCGGGGAAAACGCTCTTGATTTAACCAGGCCACAAGATCATCTAATCGATTTCCGGGGCAACAATCACACCCAATTGATTTCAAGGCCCAACCGCACCTTTTTATCAATAGTTTGATTTATAAATGATCTTATAACTCTGAATAGCACTGAGATCTTATAGAGAGAGTGGCAGAGAGTCAAACAAGAGATAATCAAGTTTGATTCACTTGGTATTTCGGCAGAGTGTAGTTTGGAATTCTTTAAAATAAATATGGAAGATGAAGAGGAGAGAAAACAAGTGAAATCTAATTCAAAATTCGTTTAGAACTACTAGTATTTATAGAAGATCAACAACCATATCTATTTGTGAAAGGATATGACGAATAGACACTTGTTTTGAAAATTTGAATTTTGAATTTAATGGGCACCATGTCGACATGAGGGGATTGAAAGATGTCGACATGCTCTAGGCAAAATTATTGATTTTGATTTTCTTATTAAAATTGGTTTCTACAATTTGTTAAAATAATTTCTAAATTTGTAAATATATATTTGAATATAGTTTAAAGATATAAAAGTAATTTTTAATATATAATCTTAATTTATAAAGTTATTTAAACTTTGAGTATATAAATATTTTAAAGCTAAATATATAAAACAAGAGATGGTTTAAAAACAAGGAAAATTTGGAAATCAAAATATTAAAAATGATAAAAATAGTTTTAAGGCTAAAATATTTAAAACAAGAGAGATGTCTTTTTGAAAGAAGGTTTTGAAAACATTTAAAATAAGAGATATATTTTTGAAAAACATTTTCAAAAAATTAGTGGACATCAAAATAGGGCCACTATATGTTCCACTAGATATTGTCGTGGGTTCCATCCCACTATAGTTCCATCCCTTTAACAGGCTCGAAGTGGATTTCATTCCACGAATAAATTTCGAATAAAGATGTAAGTGCTTTCAAGAAGTTTTAACCCAATTCTAGACTCAATGCTTGTCTTGTACTCTTGAAATCTTAAACTCTTGATATCTTGATACTCATGAGTCTTCAATCTTGATATCTTCTGTCTTGAATCTCTATACTGTACAGTCTTCATTCTTGGTACCTGCATGGTTATATCCTGCATATACATATATATCTAAACCATAATGTTAGTATTTATATTTTTATAATAAGGTTGTTGTCATCAAAACCATCATCTCAAGGTCCAATGTCCCTCTTTTTGATGATGACAACCTATGTTTGTAAATATACTTCACCTTCATTACAACTCCCCTAAAACTAATAACTCCCCCTTAATCTAAGCCTAACTACTCTAACTACTCTATTTTATATTTTCCCCCTTTGTCATCAACAAAAGCTAATCCTAAACTAATATAACTCCCCCTTAATCTAATACAGAAGTACATGTGACAAATTATGATAGTGTGTGTGTATAAAGACATGAAAAAATGAAATTTTAAACCCAATATATACTATGTTTCATATAATGTTTATACATTTCATGGAAACCAAATCAATTTTAATCAAAGTAAATCAAAACAAATCAATTCAAACAATTCAAAAACAAGCAATTCATACTATTTGCTTTACTAGATTATCTTTGTCATGATATATGCTTTACTCAAAACATTATCGATGAAAACCTTCGAAACTGTTGAGTCAAAGCTTCTATGAAGATTTTGATTGCTGACAACAATATAAAGGCAATCGACAAATCAAGACCTTCATATGGTTCTCTAGATTATAGATTGATTATTTGATGTTATAATAGTAATAAACTTGTTAAAATCTATCCTCAAATAGTCATGCATAAAATATAATCAATATATATATACATTTATAGTGATATACACATTTATTGTGCAACTTAACAGAAACCGGTCGACCGGTCCAAAAATGAACGGTCGACCGTTCCTGTTAAATGTGCACAATAAACGTGCACACATGCACATAACGACTATATATTTAAAATCCTGTCTACCGGTCATTTTTTGACCTGTCGACCGTTTTTAAACAGAAAGCAAGTTTTCCAAAAGACACTTCTCTTCTCCAAGAGTTGCATCTCCTACCTTTCACCAATAATCACAACTCTTAATGGCAACTGTTTCACCAAGAGTTACAACTATTTTCTTCTTATATATACTCATCTAAAATCGTTGATTAAAACAAGAATTTATATGATTATTATATGCTTTCTCTGATCTTACTTTCTAACATTCTTGCATTCTAAAAGCACTCATTTAATTAATAGCTTATTGAATCATTGAAACTATTTTATACCTTTTGATTCAATAAGCAATATACCTTCTTTAATCTTCACAAAACATCAGTCATATACTTTGAGGATAAGATTATAGGAAGGGTGTACTACTAGTGACAAATCCGTGTTTTGAAGAACACAAGTTGTCAACAACAATTGTATTTGTTTGTGTTGAAGTCCTCGTGTTGTAAGAGGCAAGTGTTGAAGTCCTCAGTGTGTTAGAGGCGTGAAATCCCGTTCGGCTGTTCGGGTATTGTAAACCTGTTCCTCCGGGTGAAGCGAGGTAGTTATTAGTGAAAATCCAGATAGGAATCTGGGACTGGACGTAGGACGGTGCTCCGAACCAGTATAAAAATCTCTGGTGTGATTTTTCTATTTTTATTTTTTGCTTTGCTACTATCATCTATTTTCCGCATTTATATTATAGTCCATATTACACGATCCGTGTGTACTATATTAATACGTGCATTAGTATACTCACCCCCACTTTCAATTGGTATCAGAGCACGGTCATCATATAACCGTAACACAGTTATTTGATATATTCTTGTAATATGGCAAATAACGCAAGTACTAGCACTCAAAACACCACTTACACGGAAGGGCAATCGACACAAAGACCTCCATTTTTCAATGGTCTTAACTATAGTTATTGGGCAACACGTATGTCATTTTTTATGCAATCAAGTAGCTATGATGCTTGGAATGCTACTCAAAGAGAAATAGTGAATCCAACAACTGATTATTCAGAATGGACTGCTGCTGAGAAAACGGCAGCAGCCGTAAATGCAAGAGCAATAAATATGTTGTTCTGTGCATTAGACCAAAATGAATATAACCGTGTTAGTATCTGCACTACTGCATATCAAATTTGGCAAACGCTAAAAATCACTCATGAAGGTACTAACAAGGTTAAACAAGCCAAAATAGCCATGCTGAAAAGTCAATTTCAAAATTTCAAAATGAAACCAAATGAAACAATCAATGACATGTATTCACGATTTCAAACTATTCACCATGCACTTATTGGGTTAGGACAAAAGTATTCTGATTTTGATGTTGTTTCAACAGTCCTACATTCTCTGACTAATGAATGGGAAGGAAAAGTATTAGCAATTGAAGAAGCTAATGACCTTTCCGTCATGAAGCCAGATGAATTGATAGGAAATTTAATGTCCTATGAAGCAAATTTGCAGGCTAGAAAAGAACAGAAAGAAGAAAAGAAAAATGTAGCATTTCATGTTGAGAAAGATGAAAATGAATCAGATTCTGAAGATGAAGATTTGGCGTTCATTGCTAAAGGTTTCAAAAAATTCCTAAAATATCGAAAAGCCAGTCGCTACAATAAAAGGAAACCTGGATCAAATAAACCATCTTCATCTGCGATAGAATGTTTCAACTGCCATAAAAAGGGACACATGCAGAAGGATTGTCCAGAACAAAAGAAGAAGTCAGAAAATGACAAATTCAAATATAAGAAGGACAAATCAAAGAAACGAGCCTTCTCAGTAACATGGGATGACTCAGAGTCATCTTCATCAGAAAGTGAAAGTGATTCGGAGAATGAACAAGCTAATGTTTGTTTTATGGCAACAGAAGATGAGGTACAAATTCCTACATTTGATGAATTACTTGATATTAATGCTGAATTAATAGTCAAATATAAAGACTTAAAACGTCAATTAAAAATAGTCAAAGCAGATTTAAGTAGAGCAGAGTTTGAACGAGATATGTTAAAAGATGAGAAGAAAATATTAGAAGAGGAACTTGAAAATATTCAAGAATCATCATCTAATGTTGACTCTCAAATATCTCTTTTGAGTCAAGAAATAGAAGCTCAAAAAGAGAAAAATAATGCTCTAACTACTGAAAATCATGAGCTTAAAGCAAAAGTCAAAATTCTAGACCTAGAAAAAGCTAGTTTACAAACAAAGTTTGATGACATTACTCAAAATGTTTCTAACTTTAACAAAGGTCGAGAAAATTTGACTAAAATCATTGAAAGTTCACAATCTATTTCAGATAAACAAGGTTTGGGATATAACAAACATGAAACTAAGAAATATCTTAGAAATAAAAAGTACAAAAAACTGAAGCTAAGAAAAATTTTAGTTTATTATATTTCAAACCAAAACCAGTTGTGAAATTTCAAAAGAGAAATGTTAAGACTATCAAAATATGGGTTCCTAAAACAAATAATAATTTGATTAGGAACAAATACATTCAGCATTTCATGAATACTGTACATTTTAATAACAATTATATATATAAAGGGGATACCGGACCCAAATGGGTTTGGACTCCTAAGACCTAACTCTTAGGACCCTATAAAAAGTGGGTACCATGAACTTAATTCTATTTTTTGCAGGTCCCACTGAAGAAAAGAGGAAAGTGGATATTGGACAGTGGTTGCTCAAAACATATGACGGGAGACAAAAGCTTATTAACGAATATTAAATACTCAGATGGTGGCTCAGTCACTTTTGGAGACAATTCAAAAGGTTATATCATCGGCAAAGGCGATGTGAGCAATTGCGGTACATCTAACTTACCTCTTATTACTAATGTCATGCTAGTTAGAAATTTAAAACACAATTTACTTAGTATTAGTCAGTTATGTGACAAGGGTTTTATAATTTCCTTTTCAAATAATAAGTGTAGTATTTTAGATAAAGACCATAATTTGGTTTTTGAAGGTTATAGAGACAGAAATATATATATTCTAAATATGAATATTAATCATAATTCAGATATGTGTCTTGTGGCTAATGACAATGATCCATGGCTATGGCACAAACGTTTCTGTCATATAAACTTCAGAACTATTGACAAGCTAGCCAAAAACAATCTAGTTAGAGGACTACCCAAAATGAGTTTTAAAGTTAACAACATTTGTGATGCATGTCAATTAGGAAAATTGACCAAATCATCGTTTAAATCCAAGAAAGTCATATCAACATTACAACCACTTGAGTTACTGCACATGGATTTATTTGGACCTACTAGAGTTCAATCAATAAATCACAGTCAATATGTGCTTGTAATTGTTGATGATTTCTCTCGTTATACATGGACAATTTTCTTAAAAAATAAAAGTGATACTTTCAATCATTTCAAGTCCTTCGTCAAAAGAATTCAAAAATCAAAAGGGATTAAAGTTAAAAATATAAGAAGTGATCATGGCGGAGAGTTTGAAAATAATGAATTTGAACATTTTTGTACAAAGAAAGGTATATATCATAATTTTTCGTTTCCCAGAACTCCACAACAGAACGGAGTAGTAGAACGAAAGAACCGAACTTTACAAGAATGTGCAAGAACATTATTGAATGGAACTACCTTACCAAAACATTTCTGGGCAGAAGCTGTCGCAACCGCCTGTTATGTTTTAAATCGTGTGTCCATAAGACCTCTTACCAAGAACACTCCTTATGAATTGTTTAACAAAAGAAAGCCCAAAATCTCATACTTCAAAGTTTTTGGTTCTAAGTGCTTTATTTTAAATACGAAAGACCAGCTTGGAAAATTCGATCCAAAAGCCGATGAAGGAATATTTGTCGGTTATTCGGAACGAAGTAAGGCCTATCGGATATTTAATAAACGAACCAAAACTATTGAAGAATCACTTCATGTATCTTTTGATGAAATCTATCAGCATCCTCACACAATATCAGATGATGACGAATCAATAGTCATTAATAATCCAATCATCTCAAATACTGATTCTGACTCAGAAGTAATTATTGAGAATGCTCCTCAAATATGTGAATTACAAACACCACCAAGAATATTAAGAGACCATCCGGCCCAAAATATAATAGGTGAAATAACATCACATGTCAGAACAAGGAGTCAACTCAATCAAATGGGTCATGTCGCTTTTCTCTCAAATATCGAACCCAAGAATCCAAAAGAAGCTGCTACAGATGATTACTGGATCATTGCCATGCAGGAAGAACTAAATCAGTTTGAGCGCAATGACGTTTGGGAACTTGTTCCAAGACCAAATGATCAGTCAGTAATTGGTACTAAATGGGTCTATAAAAATAAGGCTGACGAACAAGGAAATATCACCAAAAATAAAGCAAGATTAGTAGCACAAGGATACAATCAAGAAGAAGGTATCGATTATGAAGAAACTTTTGCACCAGTTGCTCGACTAGAAGCTATTAGAATTCTATTATCTTTTGCTTGTCATCATAATTTCAAACTTTATCAGATGGATGTCAAAAGTGCTTTTCTCAATGGATTTATCAAAGAGAATGTCTATGTCGAACAACCTCCGTTGTTCGTACATGAAAAATATCCTGACCATGTGTTCAAACTTAAGAAAGCTCTGTATGGTTTAAAACAAGCACCTCGTGCTTGGTATGAACGATTACGTAGCTATCTTATTAATTCAGGTTTTGAAATAGGCAAAGTCGATCAAACTTTGTTTATTAAACATTCTCGAAAAGATATTCTGGTTATCCAAATATATGTAGACGATATAATCTTTGGTTCAACAAACGATAAACTCTGCAAGGAATTTGCAAGTATTATGACCAAAGAATTTGAAATGTCTCATATGGGAGAACTATCTTATTTTCTTGGACTTCAAATCAAACAACTTTCAAACGGTATTTTTATCAATCAAGAAAAATACTGTGAAAATCTTATCAAACGCTTCGGATTACAAAATACATCTGGTAAACCAACTCCTATGAGTACAACTACACATCTTGAAAAAGATGAAAATAGTAAGAATGTTGACCAGAAATTATATCGAAGCATGATTGGTTCTCTTCTTTATCTTACAGCTAGTCGTCCAGATATATTAATGAGTGTTTGTTTATGTGCTCGTTTTCAAGCCGATCCAAAGGAATCACATTTACGAGCAGTGAAACGTATAATTCGTTATCTTAATAATACCAAAGATTTTGGTCTTTTCTATCCAAAAGAATGTCCATTTGAATTAGTATCATATAGTGATGCTGATTTTGGTGGCTCACGAACGGATAGAAAAAGTACAAGTGGTACGTGCCATTTTATTGGAAAATCACTTGTCTCTTGGTTTAGTAAGAAACAGAATTGTGTTTCACTATCAACATGTGAAGCTGAATATATATCAGCGGCTCTTGCTTGTACTCAAGTACTATATATGCAACAAACACTTCAAGATTTTGATATTCATTTATCAAATTCTATTATATACTGTGATAACACAAGTGCTATAAATCTTTCTAAAAATCCAGTGAATCACTCTCGAACTAAACACATTGATATCCATCATCATTTCCTTAGAGATAATATTGAAAAAGGAAATATATGTCTTAAGTATGTTCATACTGACAATCAATTAGCCGATATTTTCACTAAGCCTTTACTTGAATCTAGTTTTATTAAACTACGAAGAGAGCTTGGCTTAGTATCTCGAAAAGATCTAGAATAGAACAAATTATTTACATTCTTAAGCTATATTTTTTTCATAACAATCTTAAAAATCAGAACTATAACCATCTCTACCTATTTTTAAACAAATATTTTAAAACTTTGGTTATGTTTACGGCCAATTCTTTTTATCAAATTCAAACCACAAGCTCTTAACAAACCTTTTTTTTATATAAACTTTTGAAACTACCTCTTTAATCATTCATTTCTTTTCTGAAAATTATATTCATCATACACAAGCTATCATGGCTCATATTTGTGACAAATGCGCACAAGAACCTCATATTTCAATCACAAGCTCGGATTCGGAGGAGAATTACTCTCCGATTACACCGAAACAGAAACCGGAGTGCTATCACCATTGTTCTCGCACTCCTGGTCATACGCCATCATCTAAACATGTAAAGAAAGCACTATTTTGCTCTCCGCGCACGAAGGCACAAATCGATGAGATACATCACTACCAAAAGCATCAAATCGACCTACAGAGACAATTGCATTATGGACAAAACCAACTCTATCATGAACAACAACGTACGTCGGCACGTTTATCCGTCTTAGAAAGAATGGCATCGTTCTTCTGCGGATCAAACAAGCACGATGTTCATGAACCAATGCCATGCAGGCCATCGACTTCAACGACTCCAAACTCTTTGGATAGAAATTATAACGAGAATGAAGGAGCTCGAAATAAGTGGAGTCCAAGGGCTAAACGCATTGAAGGCAACAAAAATTCTAATGACAACTCTCCTTCTCATTAGAATTTCATAATGTATATTGTTTTGTTTTCATATATATTTCTTGTAATATCATATATTCTGTAATAATAATATAATATAAAATATATGCAATCGATTTTTTTTTTCAAAAATTTTGCGAAAACAATCAGTTTTCAACACAGAGCAAAACCGGTCGACCACCGTAATTTCTACCGGTCGACCAAAAAAGCTCTCGGGTTGAAAACGGTCGACCGGTAAAAATTAGGCGGTCGACCGGTCGAGCATTTTACAGTTTTTTTATACACTCCACGTATATATTTTTACCCCACACTCATTTCTTTCTACTTCCTAACTGAAAGCTTTCCCAATTCCCAAACCCTAGTTTATATTTCTCAAGCTCCAAAACTCTCAAATCCTCATCAATGGCTCCACCACAAAAGAAATCAAAGAAAAGAGCATCTTCAGAATCTTCATCTCTAACTCTCTCTGCCAGAAAGTGGCTTGAAACTCCAGTTGCCGTAACTCGATGGAATCAAATGACAAATTATAAGTTCCATCCGGGCTCATTCATCAAATTCGAAGACTTCACTTCATACGGTATTCGTCGTTTAGCAAACAATTCCAATATTTCTCCTCTAATAGATTTTTCAGATAATAGCGTAGAAATTAATCACTTAATGATTAAATTATTCTACGCAAATATGAATTTAGAAGAATATACACCGGATAATCCAAATGGAGTTATTTGGTCGGTAGTTTGCGGCAACCGAATTTATCTTACTCATGATAGAATAGCTTCTATTCTTGGAATACCAAATCGAGGTGAAGAATTTTCATCGACATTTTGTGAAGTATTCACCCGAAATAGCACTAGCCATAAGTTTATAGAAGATAATAGTGACGGCACCAAATCGATTGGGCTACGACCGACAGCAAGGCTATTACATCGTGTCTTGATGCACTCTCTATTTCCTCGATTAGGAAATTATGATGCCGTCTACAAGGAAAATTTCAAGGCTCTTTATTCTATATACGGGGAAATCGAAATCAACCTGGCTCACATGATTTTCGATGAAATTTTAAAAGTGAATAACTCCACTCGACCTCATTTCTTCTATAATGAGTATGTTATGCGCATATTGCTAGCATGTGGAGTAACAGCCCCTGATTCAGCAACATCTACACCAAAATGCATTGACTCCACTACCATCAAGCGCATGAAACTTCCTCCTCCCTATGTTCAGATTATGCCATTCGAACAATGGCAACAACGAGGTACACAAGCACAACAAGCTCCATCTTCCCGACCTCGTTCCGGAGAAGTTAGGTTGTTGAAATCTAAGTCGTCTACAAGAGAATCTCTTGAAACCATCGCTCGTAATCAATTCTTACTTGAAGCGAGACTCAAACGTATGGATTCAAAAATTGACAAACGATTCAACAAGGTCAAGTCTTTCTTCAGTGCTATATGGGATGCTATATCATGTAGCACATCTGTCTCTACCCAACATCAAGACCCCGGAAAGCGTCCGGCTCCTCCCACTTTCACTTGGTCAACATCCGAGGAATCTGCTGGTACAAGCGGACAAGGTCATGGAGAGACGTCTAGAGGTGATGACGATGACGATGATGACGATGACGATGATGACGATGATGATGATGAAGATGATGAGGAGGAGATTCAGTCGGACTAAAGCTAGTTTGTTTATTTTTTTTAAGTTCTTTAAAAACATCTGTGACACTTGTACTAATTAGTGTCCATCTTATTGAACTATGGCATGTATGGTAGTTTTCAAAACATCTTATGTTTAATATGTATTATGCATTGTTCTTTTTTAGTTCATATTCTTTTTTTGTTTACTCCTTTTTGTCGATGACAAAGGGGGAGAAAGGTGCTAATAATTGTTTGCAGAGAGAAAGGTGCTAATAATTGTCTGCAGGAACTCACATATTCAGGGGGAGATTCAATACTTTAGCTATATATTGTCATCAATCAAAAAGGGGGAGAATGTTGAGTCAAAGCTTCTATGAAGATTTTGATTGCTGACAACAATATAAAGGCAATCGACAAATCAAGACCTTCATATGGTTCTCTAGATTATAGATTGATTATTTGATGTTATAATAGTAATAAACTTGTTAAAATCTATCCTCAAATAGTCATGCATAAAATATAATCAATATATATATACATTTATAGTGATATACACATTTATTGTGCAACTTAACAGAAACCGGTCGACCGGTCCAAAAATGAACGGTCGACCGTTCCTGTTAAATGTGCACAATAAACGTGCACACATGCACATAACGACTATATATTTAAAATCCTGTCTACCGGTCATTTTTTGACCTGTCGACCGTTTTTAAACAGAAAGCAAGTTTTCCAAAAGACACTTCTCTTCTCCAAGAGTTGCATCTCCTACCTTTCACCAATAATCACAACTCTTAATGGCAACTGTTTCACCAAGAGTTACAACTATTTTCTTCTTATATATACTCATCTAAAATCGTTGATTAAAACAAGAATTTATATGATTATTATATGCTTTCTCTGATCTTACTTTCTAACATTCTTGCATTCTAAAAGCACTCATTTAATTAATAGCTTATTGAATCATTGAAACTATTTTATACCTTTTGATTCAATAAGCAATATACCTTCTTTAATCTTCACAAAACATCAGTCATATACTTTGAGGATAAGATTATAGGAAGGGTGTACTACTAGTGACAAATCCGTGTTTTGAAGAACACAAGTTGTCAACAACAATTGTATTTGTTTGTGTTGAAGTCCTCGTGTTGTAAGAGGCAAGTGTTGAAGTCCTCAGTGTGTTAGAGGCGTGAAATCCCGTTCGGCTGTTCGGGTATTGTAAACCTGTTCCTCCGGGTGAAGCGAGGTAGTTATTAGTGAAAATCCAGATAGGAATCTGGGACTGGACGTAGGACGGTGCTCCGAACCAGTATAAAAATCTCTGGTGTGATTTTTCTATTTTTATTTTTTGCTTTGCTACTATCATCTATTTTCCGCATTTATATTATAGTCCATATTACACGATCCGTGTGTACTATATTAATACGTGCATTAGTATACTCACCCCCACTTTCAGAAACCTTTAAACAATCTCTTTCGAAACCCTTGAAAGTACCCTTTCTGAAATCAGCTAACTACTTTACTTTGAACTCTAAGCTGAAAGGCCAAAATTTTATCTTTCGAAACCATTTATAATAGAACTTTCAAAATCATTGAAAGTGCATTTCGAAGGCTTTATAAAACCTTAGACATCCTCTTTTAAAACACTTCAAATTTTCCTTTCGAAAACAATGGAAACCTTCCATTCATTTACTAAAGGTAAACCTTTCGAAAACATTATTTAATCACCCCTTCGCATCCTCTATCATATACTTTCGAAAACATTGGGGAACATCCCCTTCGAAACCTTCATTAGAAACCTTCGAAAGTATTAAAGTCCTTTACTTAAAACAAACCTTTCGAAAGCATTGGGTTCAATCATAAGTTTGTGGAACATAGTTTCGAAACCTTTAAAACCATTCCTTTCCAAACCATTTGGTTTAACTTTCAAAATGTAAAAAGGGTCTTAAAACAACTAGGACGGAAGCAACTCTTTCGAACACTTTTTCTTAAATAAAAGAAGTGGATGGTGTCGAAACCAACCCCTTCGAAAGCATTGGAGACGCGGTTCAGTGTTTAAAGAGAAAAAACCCTTTCGAAGGCACTGCTTCGAATGGTAGAATGCGGCAGCCAAGGTTTCGATCGGTTCGAATGCTCATTTGTAAAACAAAGGCTGCAACTTCTTTTGAATGCTCTTTTCTTTAAAATAATTGACTAAGTTGAAAGCCATCTCATTCAAAAGCATCATTTACAACCAAAATAGTTCTAAGTTTTCAAAAGCACTTCAACCCCTTCGAAAGCCTTATTTCAACTCCATACCTTTCGCCTAACTCCAATCCACTACATATCGAAGCTGATACTATGTGTATTGGTTTTGACTTAGATGGAGGCGGCATCATGAGGTTGAAAGGTGCTGTTATAATTGGCGAAGCAGTAAAACCTTGTAAAACTGGTTTTTAACTTTATAAAGTAATTTTTTCTAACTAACTTGCTTTATTTGTCAACATATGCTTGGTTGCGAATACTTTTTCCAAATTCTTTTCTAAAAATGCAGCCGAATTTCAAAGATTAACAATTTAAAACATTTACAAATTGCCCCTTCTTCTTTTATAAACATATAAAATATTTAAGACTCACACCTTAAATAATTTTATATACTTGTTAAAACACTTAGAAAAATTCTCTAAAAATTCCAATAAATCTTTAAATATGTTTTCTAACGTATATAAATTTCTGAAGTAAAGCTAACATATAATAGCCATAATTAATTTAAACCCGATTTAGCCATTTTATTCACTAGAAAATTCATAATAAATCCAAATTAATTTATAAAATTATGAAACTTAAAACCCATCTGTAAAATATTATTTCTGACCTTATATCAAAATCACAAGGTATCAAGATGTCATTTGATAGATTTTTCGATCATAAATTATCATAAAAATTTATGTGAACAAGAAAAATTCATCAACACGCATATATATATATATATATATATATATATATATATCATTCAAAACATGACATAATGCTTTGCAAAACATACTTGGATTTGATCCAGAACTGAAAATAAGAAAATATGAGATGTAACCTATTATTCACCTTAGTTTGTTGTTAAGGAGTTAAGATCTGCTTTTGAATTAATTTGATTAAGCTTCTTCCTTTTGATTCTTTCTTATCTTCCCCTTTTTCCTCTTATAATGGTGGCCGACCTTGTTCTTGTTTTAATTTTATTTGTGGACGTACAAAATGAGAGTGCCTGAAGGTTTAGGGTATAAGAATATAACTTATTCCTATTTTTCCCTTATCTTATTACGCTCATCTATTTCAATTTATTTTTCCCTTTGTTCATTAGTTCATTAGGCGCAACTACCCTCTATTATTCAAATCTTAATCCCTTAACCATTTACGTTATTTCATTTAATTTACCTAATTAAATGTCCTAAATAATGTTAATCAAAATTAGGATCGTTACATTTTTCAATTAAATTTATTTTAATTTCGAAATTCATTTGTATACACATATGTGTCTTAATGTTAATTTAACATTTTAAAACAGCATAACAATATCATAATCTACAATACATGTATATATTTATAAATTAATTAACTTATTTAAGTAAGATATTTTATTAATAAATTTTATAAATTTCGAAATTAATTTGTAATAATTTTTTAACATTTTTAAAATTTTCACTATATTAGAGCATTTATAACATGTATATATTATATTTTAAATTTAACTTTTAAATTTAAAAATCTTATATTTTCAATTTTCAAAACCATTTGAAAATTTATATTATAACGTTTATAATATTTCTTATTTTGACTAAATTTTTTAAATTTAAAACTTTTACTTTTAATTTCAAAATAATTTTGAAATTAGCCCAAGGCCCAATTTAAATTTGGGTCTTTTCTATTAGGGATAACCTTTTGGGCTCACCACAGCATTTCGAATCGGGCTAGTAGCCAGGTAGAACAGAGTACTTCATATCCAAATTTAATATTGGGCACTACTTTTATAAACATCCTACTACATATGTTGGCTTTACTTAGTTAACCCTAGCACGACTAATTAAGACCACATAGGCTATTTAACTCTGATACCCATATGGGAACTGGGCTTGCCGTAGTAGAAGTTATGGGTGAATTTCAAAAAAATTACCCGTTGGATCTTTGTTGGGCGCATGATTTCTAGGTTATTTAGAACATCTCTAAAATTTATTCAAATAAAATCATTTATTTTATTTATGTTTATAAATTGATATGGTTTTAACTAATTTATGTTACGATGTGTATATATGTGTATCACACACACACACACACACACACACACACATATACCGTGTGTGTATGTATGCATGTATAACATATCAATCCGTGCAAGATATAATCTGCCCCTGTATAGACGTTGGGATTTAAATCATAACAGACATGTAAGCTCATCTAATACGAACATATATTATCCAAATAAATATATGTACTAATATATACTATTTTGCATGTAAATATACTATATATATATTATAGTTTTGCCTAAATAATTTACTATAAGTATAAGTAAATAAATAATAAATAAATAAATAAATAAATGAATAAAATATTAATATTTCATATTCACATTATTATTATATAATAGACTTATTTAAATATAAAGAAATTATTTATAAATATAATTTTTTTCTTTATTAAAAACCTTAAGTTATACGCATATATATGTTAAGACATATAATAAAAAAAATTATGTTAAACATTTATATATATACATATATGCATAGTAAAAAAATATTAATAAAATAGACAAAATATTTTTTGATAAATATAATAGACTAAGTCTTACACACGGCTCTGTAAAATTTTTTTTTTTTTAAATTTAATATATATATTTATTTAACATATATATTTATTTAAATATCCATGTAAAAATTATTAACACATTAATTAAAAATAACTTTCTAAATTTTATTACAAATTTTAAATTTTTAATAAATCCTAAAAGATATTTTATGCTTTAAAAGTTATTTCATAATATTTTGGTTTAAAATGATATTTCTATTTTTGCATACAATATGAAAATTTATTTCAAAATCAAAAAGATTTTCTTTTTAGTTTTTGCCAAAACTTTCTTCATTGCTAAAATTATTTTACAAAATATAAAATATAATTTTCATGATATATATGAATTTTCATAATTGATTTATGTAATAAATTAATCTAAATAATATTTAAATAATACTAAAATACATATAAAACTATTTTATATTTGTTAAAAATTATCACAGCCCTAATACTTACACATAAAACTATATGATCACATTTTATTAGAGTATGATGTAATAATTAGACCATATATATCTATTTAAAAGTTATATATTAATGTAATAAAATATAAAAATGTGTTTATTAATTGCAGAGTCATGTTAACCTAAGACATATTAGATAACAAAAATACCATTTTTTTTAGTTTGTATATACGTATAACCAAACAACTTTGTGACAATATCAATGCATGTCAGAATTGTCACCTAACTAACAATTTAAAATACATATATAGTAAAACGTAATAATTGAGCATAAATAATTGAATTATAATAAAGAAATGTACCTCGCTCCTATTGCCTTGAAGAACTCCTTAAAATAATGATATCTACCACTGAAACAGTTTCCAATTCAACAGAGTGCTAGTCCTTGAACCGTTGACCATTGGCTATCGAATAGAACTTGATTTGATTTGAACTTGAATTAATGGAGGATGGATGAGGTTCATTTTGGCCAGAAATAAGAAGGTTTGGAAGCAAGACAAAGTCACTAATAGGTGTAGGTTGAGATGATTATATAGAGGAAGAAAGGGAGAGAAGTTTGGATCTAGACCTTTACAACTCTTCCAGCCTTATCAGTATCAATTCGCCCACGAACAAGCATCATGTGGCCGCACCTACCCTCCTCTATCATTGCTGAACCAACCAACCATTATATGGGCCTCAAGCCCATTTAAAGCACAAATAATATTTTTGCATTTAAATCCTATTTAAACGTCTATCGATATTGCATATTCATTAATATATTTATAACTATTTTATGTATATGTTTAATAATATTTGTTTTTCAAATTAAAATCAAAATTTATAATTAGTATTCCATAAATATTAGTTAATATAATTGATTTATAACAATTACAAATTAATTAAATCATCGGTGAATGGAGAATTCATCGTTTCGGTTGTATGACTCGATAGGTGTGAATTTGGTTAACGGTTTATATCGAACTATTCGAATATTAACATTCATACGTCACTTAGTACGTGGTGTGACATTATGGCCAAAATTTTCGCTTACTTGGTTTTGGTAAAATCCAATTTTATCAAGCGTTACCCTTTTGTGACTTTTATTTACACTAATTCTCTTCGTTAAAACTATATCACTTTAAGCTTATGAAATTTGATAATGGTCGAAATTCCAATACCGTTCATATTCAACTCTATAATCCAAAAACACAAAGTCGGTGGTTCAATAACAACAATTATTATTAGTCAAACTACTCTAGCCAGAGACTTTGACTTTGAGTTGACCATGATACTAACCCCATATAACTCAAGGGACGAATCCTTTCTTGAATAGTGCTTCACTTCCAATACTTCCACTCAACCTAATTGATGTCGCTCAACGTATGCCATGTCATAATTTGACTATTATCAAAGTGGTGCTTTCATATTATAGATCGGTAATATTCTTATGTTGGGAGAATTGTGTAAATTAGTCACATCAATATTTTTTATTCGATCTTTGTTATATTGACCAACAAAAAACTATTGAACGAGTCGTTCCACAATTATCTAACATCTATCGGTACGTGACCACCAGGTGCCCCAACAGTCATGAATAATACATTGTCCAACATTTGGAGAGCATTACGTACTCTAATCTCAGCGGATACACTGATATCTAGTCTTGATGCATATTGACTAGGAACCTTCAAAATGATAGGGGAGGGCAAATTTATCCCTTAATTGGTTTCGATAAAATCCAATTTTACTTTATTAAGCATTACCCTATTGTGGCTTTTATTTACACCTATTCTTTTCATCAAAATAATATCATTTTGAACTCATGGAATTTGAAAATGGTCAAAATTCCAATATAGTTCATATTCAACTGTATAATCCAAACAAAAAGTTTTTAGTTCCATAATAATAATGATGATAATAACCGAACAGCTTTGGCCAGAGACTTGACTTTAAGTTAATTTAAATTGACCATGATACTAATCCCATATAGCTGAGAAGACGGATCCTCTCTTGAATAGTGTTTCACTTTCAATGCTTTTACTCGACCCAACTATAGTCACTTAATGGATGTCGTGCCATGATTCTACTATTATCAAAGCAGCGCTTTCATATTAAAGATCGATAGTATTCTTAAGTCAAGAGAACTTTGTAAACTAGTCATATTAATATCATTTATTCGACTTTGGTTATATTAACAAAGAGAAAACTATCAAGTGAGTCATGCCATAATTATTAAATCACGATCAGCACGTAACCCCTAGATGCCCCCAGTAGTCGTGAGTAATACATTGCCCATGATTTAAAGAGCTTTGTGTACTTTAGTCTCAATTGATATATCAATATCCAGTCTTGATGCATCTTGACTAGAAATATATAAAATGGTACTTTTTTTGTGTGATAAATTACTTACATTACAACATCTTCTAATTACTATCACAAAACAAACCATTTATGAAGTTTCTGTTAAATAAACTTTTAACCAAATTAATTTACTAACACAACATATTATATCAAGTATATAACGGAACGAAAATGCCTTATATTTCGAACAAGATTGGTTATCGAGTTAGATATGTGTAACAAATTACAATATTGCCTCTAGAATCCCTAACTCTATCACCGATAACTCTATCACCTATAACCCTCTAAAGTATAGTACACAAGCCATAACCCTCTAGAATCCCTAACTCTATCACCCATAATTCTATGTTTCTGTTTGCTCATTAATCTACGAATGGTAAGCAGTACTCATCTTTAGCTTGGTATCTAATACATACTATAAGCTCTTCCAAAGCTCACTAACAAGTAAGGGCCCTCGAGCACTTACAATACTATTCGAAATTCCATGAAATTTCACAATATTATTCATAGATAATTTTGCCAAATTCAGCGTTGTTCTTATCAAAATAACTGGGATGGATTAGGCACTCTTAGTTAGCGTTGTTCTTATCAAAATAACTAGGATGAATTAGGCACTCTTATTCATTCTATCGACTGCGATCCAAAACACTTTCATTTCCCTTATTCTATACTTGTAAACCATTTATAAAATGCATCGATATGGAATCCTATTTCCACAGTGGTACTTTAAAGGTTGAAGTAATTTACTTGGCTTTTCGTATTCAACTTTTACGTATTGGTAATTCAAATTGCGTAAAACAAAAGCCTACATCTCTCTCTATTCTTTCTTAGGAAAAACTCCTCTTTATATTTTGATATATCTTTGTATCTTCGGGATGAGTAGTAAATTTGTATCAATGACACTCTCTAAGAACTACTTTCCTTAGTTTATCCACATTCGAAACACATAATCATCCTTTCTTTCTTAAACACCCTTAATGGTCAAGTGCGAACTTTTTCAAAATCATCAATCTCATTTCCCACTTCCAGTCACTTAGTTTGGCTAACAATGGATCATCTTTTTGCCTTACAACAATTTTCTGATCAATATCCATCAAAATTTTAAATAAGAGGTCATTGTAGTACACTGGCTAGAGCTAATCGTTGTCTCATGTGAACACCACCGGAAGCCAATGCCTATGAATTGTTCCATTCAGCTAACATCGCCAATACTACATTTTGACGTTTTCAACTAAGTGCATCAGCATATTTGTTTCCTTTCCCTGGCATATACTTAATCCTCAAGTCATAAGCCGATAATAATTCAAGTCATCTTTCTTTCCTTATATTCAGCTCATTGTGAGAGGAATAAATACTTCAAAGATTTATGATTCGCAAACAACTTGAATCATTCTCGCAAAAAATGGTGCTTACACTCCTTTAATGCAAAGATTACCATTACTAATTCCAAGGTATCAAACTTCACGCAGTTGAAACAATTGAGAAGCAAAGGTAATGACTCTGCCTCTCTACATTAATACATCTGCTAACCATGTTCCACAAGCACCAATATACACCATTAGGTCCCGATTTCCATCTAGCAAAACTAACATAGGTGCATTGGTCAATAAATGTTTTAGCTTATGAAATGTTTCTTCATGTTTATCAGTCTAAACAAACGTCATGCCTTTCCTTGTTATTTTCGTCATCGGTGCTGCTATATGAGAGAAATCCATAATGAATCTCCCTTACTAGCCAACCAACCCCAAGAAACTTCAAATTTCAGTAATAGTCTTGGGTCTTTTCCAACTATTAATAACTCTAATCTTTGAGTATAGGGGAGAGAAATATTCGTTTAGAACCGAATTGACCAACCAAACCAGTTCATTTCAATCGATATGGTTTGGTTTTAAAACTAAATCGATTAGAATTTGGTTAAAATATTTTTTATGGTTGTCAATTTAATCTACTTAATCAATTTTTTATTGTATTCACTAATTTTATAGTATCCTGATACTTTGAATAATTAGATTAGTATAAATACGTAGTTTATTTGTTAAAAATAAGTTATATTTTATCATAAACATAATAAATACTTAATAAAATCTGTCCAAAAAAATTTATATGTTTTCCTTTGAGTGAATCAATCATTTGAATAACAACATATCTTTCTAGTTTATTTAATCGGTTACTGATCGAAATAACTTATTGATTATCATTTGAATTTTCTCGTTACCAATTCAGTTTGTCATTTTTTATCTCAAAACTGATCGAGCTAACTGAACACTCAGCCTTATCAGATGTATCTACGGAAATCCATTCTATGAAATTACATGTCTAAGAAACTTTACTTCTACTTCCCATAAATTATATTTCAACAACTTTGTATTTAGCCGATGCTACCTCAACATATCTAGCTCTATTCTTATATGATCTTTATGACCACATTTGTTCTTAGAATATATGAAAATATTTTCAATAAATACTAAAATGAATCAATCCAATGCTATCAGAAGATCCAATTCATCAAGTCTAAAACAAAAGCAGGAGCGTTGGTCAGTCCGAAGGATATTACTAGCCAGCAAGATCCAATTCTCTCAGTCACTCTTAATTGATGGACCAACTACGAAAACACTTAGGATCTGCTTAATCGATCGAAGAATCATCTATTCTAGGAAAATGACATCAACTCTTCATGGTCTTCTCATATAGCTTTCTATAATCAATACATAACCTCAATGATCCATTCAATTTCTTCTTGAGAACCGTTGCAGTTCCCCAAGGCATACTGCTTGGTCTAATAAAATTCTTCCCTTTCAACTCCACTAGCTTCGCCTTTAATCTCTTCATTTTGGTAGGTGTCATTCTGCTAGGTAGTTTGCGTACAGGTTCATCCCTCGATACTAGATCTATCTGAAACTCAATGGCTCATTTCACTAGAAGTCCCATAACTGGTTCAGAAACATCCATATATTCTTCTACTACAAAAACGCAATTTGTTTCATTCTCATCGCCTTCCATAGTACCTAATCTTGCACATATATCAAAATTCAATTCTTCTACTGGTCATATAATTCGGCCACGACAATTAGAGTGTCTTAAGGATATCATTCTATCCCAACAAAAATGTCCTAACATTGTATAATCTTAAGCAATCTATATCCAGAATCATTCCAAAACATATAAAATCAAACACAAGCAAATTACAAGTCAACTTACGACCTAAGAAATAAAATTCTATATGGTTATATCTCATCCAAAATTTGCATAACTTCCTATCGGATCCTCAACCCTCGAAGTGGTTATAAGGTATGTCGGCCAAGATTCACTCTATCTACCAAACCGTTAGATACAAAAGAATGTGATGCTCTAGTATCAAAAGCATACCTCCTAACACCGCCTTACCTTTCTCTTCAGCAGTCGATCCAAAACCTATAAGTTTCATCTTTGGTCAGTTCAGGACATTCCTCCTTGCAATACCCCATCTTATTGCAATTAAAGCATCATTCTCCCTTCTTGTCCATAACCTTCTTATTATCACTAAAACTTATTAGCAAAGTGCCTTTCTTTTCACACTTGTAGCAAGTCTCCTTCGATTTTACTTTCTTATAAACTCCATCATTCTAAGCTCTCTTCTTATTAAAGATCTTCTTCTTCTTGCCTTGTAATCCCATGGTCTCCATAGGATTATTCTTCTCAAGTGATGCAACCAAACCTTCATTCCTCAGAGGCATATCTACCATAACATGATATGGATCTCTAAGGTGTGGCATAGTTTCTCTACAAATCTCAAGCTTTTGTCCCTAAATAAACTTCTTATTTTATTAAGAAAAATATTAATAATGGCATGTCCCTGCCTTGGAAGTTCACCAATTTTTGGTTGCATATTCCAAAACAATCATATTGCCTTATTCTAATTCTAAAAAGCTAATAATGAAAGTGGACTTTGCCTCTTTAGACAAGAACTTGTTCTCAAACCTTTTTATGAAGTCAACCAAAGTAAGATCATCATCCAGTTACCCATGGTTACACTATTCCACTGGTACAAAGTAGCTACTTACAACTGCCTTGAAGCCAATCTCCTCTTTAGTTCATCATTTAGTCCCAAATTAGTAAAAATCCTTTCAAAATTAACAAGCCAGTCCTCTCAATTGCATTCCCCTAAATGTTGTTCGTTATAGATTGGTTTAGTCTCTACTAACACGACATGATTATTGCGAGAAGCCACTTCACGCATTATAACTCCTATATATGTCTCCTCTATCGACCCAGCCACTGCTCTAGCTTTAATCATATTAACAAAGAACTAATATATTGTCCTTATATCAATTGTTGCGATTCCAACACCCATATTAGCATTGATAACCAACTTTCAATGATAGTATTAGGCTGAACATTTCTGTTTGTTGTGTTGCTTCCACCTACCAAGTTATGTCTTCCACTTCTGGTTCCCATAATAATTATTCTCGTAGTCAAGATACTCATCAGATTCAGAAGAGTGGATAAAGACAGAGGGAAGAGTATATGTAGATATATATACTTATATATATACACACACTTCAAATAACTAGTACGTCTGTAGTGTTATCCCATTCCCTAATCTTATTCTTTATATTTCATTTGGGTTATGTTTGTGAAAAATATTTTAAATTTTAAGTGAACCTATGTTGTGCTACCAAGTTGTAACCGATCGAGTTAAGGATATGCCCTGGGGGCAATTCTATAATTTATGACAAATATCTAACTTGATATAACGTGTTATATTAATTAATGTAATTATAGTATATTTAACAGAAAATGAATAAATGGTATGTTTTGTGATAGTAGTTATAAAGTGTTATGACTGTGAATAATTTATCACAATAAAATTAAATATATCCATTTTAAACGTTCCTAGTCAAGATGTAGCGAGAATAAATATCGATGCATCTTTTAAGACTAGGTTACGTAACGCTCTTCAAATGTTGGACAATATATTACTCTAGACGAATGGGGGCACCTAGGGGTTACGTATTGCTAGTTATTGGATACCTACGGAATGATTCACTCGATAGTTTTCTGTTGATTTATATACCTAAGGTCAAATAGAGAATATCATATGACTGATTTGTATAGTTCTCTCGACTTGAGAATACTGTTGATTTCAATATGAAATATCCACTTTGACTATTGTCAAGTCATGGCACATCGCCCATCGAGTGAATATAGTTGGATTTAGTGGAAGTATTGGAAGGGAAGCACTATTCAAGAGAGGATTTGTCTCCTCGGTTATATAAGGTTAGCATCATAGGATAACTCAAGTCAACTCAAAGTCAACTCAAAGTAAAATCTTTGTCCAAAGTAGCGCGAGTAATAATAATAATTATTATTAAACCAAGGATTTTGTTTTTGGACTATAGAGTTGAATATGGACGATATTGGAATTTTGACCGCTATCAAATTCCATAGGTCCTAAGTGATATAGTTTTGACGAAGAGAATTGTTGTGAATAAAAGTCACAGTAGGGCAACGCTTAACAAAGTGAAACTTTGATTTTACTAAAACCAAGAAAGCGATAAATTTGGCCAAAATGCCACATCACCTTTCATCTCCCGCACAACAATCTCCAAAGGGATTCATTATGATTCTCCAGTGGATTCCAACTCTAGGGAATTAATCTTGGTAAGGATAATAAAAAGCCTGGCAATCAAATACTACCTGTAACAGCAATCAGTCATAATAAAACTATAAATTGGATGTAGGCTTCATTAATAGCCGAACCATTATAAATATCCCTTGTTTTCTTTCATTTTCTACTCTTTTTACATTTATTCTCTATATTATTTCTCTATAAGAATAGGGCTGGTGCATTCACACTCAATCCAGGGTGTTGATCCATTTTTTGGGTTAACAATGATATTTATTGTTCATTGTTTATATTCTTATATTATTATACTTATTGATTATCATTTAAATGACACATTAGTTAAGCCTATCAAAAGGGAAATCATATTAATCATCCTTGTCATCCTTTATTTAGTTTCCCTCTTAACTCCTACGTGATAATCATTCGACTTATTTTTACCTATATATATATATATACATATCTTGTCATCTATTGATTACACCTTGTCATTATTTAATTATTCTGGCATATATATCTACACAATTTATTATTGATTTTTTATATTCTTATACGATGATACCTATTGATTGTCACTTATATGCTGCATTAAATAAGCCTATCAAAAGAGAAATCGTATTAATCATCCTACTTTTTTAACTCCTATGTTATAACCATTAACCATTCAATTTATTTTTACCTACATGTATGCATACAATTTCATCTATTGATTACACCTTGTCATTATTTAATTATTTGACATATAATTTAAATGAATATATTTGATATATTCATACCCTTTCCCATTCCACACTTAACTAAATTATAAAACAATTTCATAATTAATAAAATACGATCTATTAAAAAATATATTAGATTTATATCTAACACAACCTTTAGACTTCATAAGCCTTAATGATCCAAAATAGGAAGTTTTTTTAAAATTTGTCATTCTTCTCCACTGTGGACTATCCCAATCCAATAGTGGTATCAGATCCCAATAGCCTATGTGGTCTAAATTAGTCATGTTAGGACTGACTAATTAAGCTTGCCTACTTTGTATGGTTTTCTAAAAGGTAATGTTTAGGATTTGAATTCGGTAATCACGTACCATGTCCTACTTGGTTACTTGCTTGGCTTGAGAGGTGAAGTTAGCCAAAAGGTTGCCCATAATTAAAAATGCCCAATTTGAATAGGGTTGTAGGAAAAATTTCATAATTGTTTTGAAATTGAAATTAGTGATTTTAAATTTAATAGTTGAATTTAAAATGAAAACATATTTATTATAAAAGTTATAATACAACATAAATCTTCGAAATCTTTGAAAAGATAATGATATCTTCAAAATGTTTGACAATATTTAAATACTAATTTTGAAATTTAGAATTTACTAATAAGATTAATAAAATAAATTGATTAAATAAGTTAATCAACTAATACTTATATGCATGTATTATATATAATGATATATGTTATGTTATATTAAAGTGTTTAAGATAACATATGTAAATATTTATATATATAAGATAAATTTTCAAAATTAATACGGTTTAATTAAAATTGTTTAATTAAATAAATTAACTAAAGGTTAGTTAAATAAATGAATTAATTAAAATTTAATTAGTGAAATAAAAGCACACATATATAAGATATATGTATTATACAATAAAAGGTTATAGTATATGTTATAAAGGTTATCATATATAGTATAAAGGTTATAGTAGACATATCCAATATAAAAGTTGTACTGGAATACTAATATATAATTAATTAAAGAGTTAACTAATTAAATATGATTTAGTTAGTATAATTTCATACATAAGATTATTATATAAGACAATTAAATGTAAAAGTTATATATGATAATGAAACTTATATAATATGTGTGTAAAAATTAAAGGTGGAACATCAAAAAAACCCTAAATAGACTTAAGGAATAAATACATATGTATTGTACGTATATCATGATTTCAAATGTGTCTGATGCTTGAATCGCGAGGGTATTTCATAAGAAGTACATTATTCGTTAAGTCAGTATCATTCGATTTAATATATTAAAGATTATGAATCTTTGATATAATTTTTGTCCTTTATCATTTATATATTAATAGATTGTCTACATACTCTTTAGTTGTTGAGCTTTCCTCAAGCTAGGGATGTTATGTGTAGTGCTATAACATATTGAATAGATGTGGTAAGATAACTGCACCATATTTGTTGAGATTTCCTCGAGTTATAGGTATTATACTTAGGCCCTCACGAAATGATAAAGGCAGGATTAGGACAAGGATCCATAGATTAGGGTTTATATGAAATAACCGATAAGGAGTTATCCATCATATACCGGCGTAGGATTTGTTGAGCTTTCCTCAAGATCGGAATCCCAAGACACACGATTCTTAAAGCCCACTAGTGAAGTCAAAAGACTTATGTGTTTCGCTTCAGATTTAGAGAAACATAAAAGGCTAGTGGGAGCATTATTAGAAAAAAATGATAACATTTAACCTTTCTAATACTGTAAGAAAATATGTTACATAATGTTATAATAGTCTACATCAATAAATTTGTGCATTTAAAATGGTTAATAAAATGCTATCAATTAAGATATGCAAATGAACCGAATTGAAGATCGAAAAATAGAAATAAGAAATATACTTACTAGTAAATGCTTATTACATGTGAAAATTTCAACATCCATGCGAGTGCCTAATTTTACAACTACTTAATACATTCATAATTTGGTTACTCACGTGTTTACTTAGTCTAGACCGTGTACTTCATTCTATAAGTTTAGGTAACAATAAAAGAAATGGTAATTGCAGCAATAAAAGGCTTAAAGGGTTCAGGCAGGCAGATTATACCCCTCTAAATAAAACTCTGGAAAATATTTATCTTGCAAATAGGAGACTGAGGAATACAAGAAACCTCCTAGGAGGAAAGCAACGGAGAAACATAAATGCTCGGGAAAGTTCTTCCACTTCCATGAGAATCATGGTCATAACACAAACGAATACCGCCACCTAAAAAATCTCATTGAAGAGTTGATTCGGGAAAACAAGCTCAAACGGTACAAGAGAAAGCCATAGAACCATGTCCAATCCTTGGCTGCTCAGCCCCGTGGAGAACGAAGGAAACAAGCTGAAACTAGTGAGGAAGGGTCCAAGCGAACTGACCAAAGACTCATCATTGGAGCAATATATGGTGGACCATAACTCACGCAAAGAAATTGGGGAGAGTTGGAGCGATGTGCAAGTTCGTTGAAGCATGCTCCAAAGGAATCATGTCTTGTGCTAGAACATGAAACCCCAATCAATTTGAAGAAAGTATTGAGTGATGACATAATGTTCCAAATTCAGGACATCGAAGGGATCGAAGCCCCGACTCTCGATCCAATGGTGGTAACGGTGGGAATCGTTCCTGCTATTGTTCGACGAGTGTTGGTTGATAGTGGTAGTTCTGTTAATATTCTTTTCAAACATACTTTTGATTAAACAAAAACGTCATGAAAAGCATGTCTACAAGCTAAAGGATTTTCCAAGGGTTCATAGGAGAGCCCAAGTAACCTGTAGGAACAACCGACCTACCGGTGGAGCATGGAGAGGGCAATCACAGATTCACCCTCATTCAAACTTTTGTAATTGTGGATGAAATGCCAGCATATACTGCTATCTTGGGGCAGCCCACTCTAGTAGATTTTAGAATAGCTCTAGCCCAATTATATCTAACCGTGAACTTCATAACTGTTAATGGAATCAGAGTGGTGAATGGAGATCAATGTGCCGCCAGAGAATGTTACATTGTAGAGTCATGCGAATCCAAAAGAAGGAAAAAAGGAAGGACATAGGGAGAACTCTCTACTACTGTGAACCGTTAGAATAGCAACTACAGAGTTGCCCTTAGCATGGGGACAATATACGATTCGATAAGGCTTTGGACCATAGAAAGAAGAGTTCAGTACAGGAAGGGGCGGCCCCAACAGAATTGACAGTGTCTTTCCTGGTCGATATGGACGACGCAACTAAAGTCTCGAAAATTAGATCGCACCTTAGAAACAAGATGCGTTTGGAGCTTACTAAATTACTTCGTGCCAACTTGGATGAGTTCGAATGGACGCATTCCGATATGTGTGGGGGTGTCTCCAGAAATTGCATGCCATGTGCTCAACAATGACCTCATGTTCACACTAGTAAAGCAAAAGAGACGCAGCCTAGGTCCCAAATGGTCCAAAGCGCTAAGAGCAGAGGTGGACAAGTTAACGGCCAATGGTTTCATCCGTGATGCAACTTATCCAGAGTGGGTATCCAACCTGGTCTTAGTCAAAAAGTCTTATGGAAAGTGGCGAACCTGTATCAAATACTCGGGCTTAAACAAAGCTTGCCAAAAAGACATCTTTCCTCTCCCTAGAATAGACCAAATTGTGGATGAAACGGCAAGACATGAGCTGGTGTCATTCATGGACTCATCCTTCAGGTATAACCAAATCCTGATGCATGAACCCGATCAAGAAAACACCAGCTTTATCATTGACCCAAGCCTATACTTCAACAGAGTAATGCCATTTGGTTTGAAGAACATAGGGGCAACTTATCAAAGGATGGTAAATACCATGTTCAAGCATCAGATCAGGAAAACGATGGAAGTTTATGTAAACGACATGTTTGTCAAATCATGAGCAGCTATTAACCACCCGGATAGCCTTATCGAAATGTTCGAAATACTCCTAAAGTACGGAATGAAACTTAATCCACTCAAGTGTCACTTCGGAGTATCCTTCAGAAAATTTCTAGGATTCATCATGAGTTTTAGGGGCTTGTAGCAAATCCAGAACAAATTATGACACTATGAGAAGTCCATGCTCTGAAGAATAAGAAGGAGTAGCAAAGTATGATTGGAAAAGTCGCAGCATTGAGTCAATTTATCTTGAAAGCTACCGACAAGTGTATACCATTATTCGATGTGTGAAGAAAGGAAAGATGAACTTCGAATGGAGTGAAGCTTGTCAAACAGCATTCGAAGAATTGCTATGGCACACGGAGGCTCCTCCAATCCTATCAAAGCTCGTGCATAGAGAGGACCTATTCATTAGCAATCTCACCCCATGCATTGAGCACCACTTTGGTGCGTGAAGAAGCAAAAATCCAGCGACCCATGTATTACATTAGCAAGCGATTCACTCGAGCAGAGAAAAACTACCTGAAACTAGAAAAACTAGCATATTGCCTCTTGGTCATAGCTAGGAAGTTACGGCCATACTTCAGGCTCATCCGATTAAAGTGTTGACTGACCAGCCTCTGAGCAAGTGTTATATCGACCTGAAACTTTTAGATGACTTCTCAAGTAAAATATAGAACCGAGTTAATATGATATCACGTACCATCAAGGGAAAGCCATCAATAGGCATGCATTAGTAAACTTCATCGTCGAATTTACCGTATGGGACGACGAAGAAAAAGTTATGTTGGAAATAGACACGCAATGGAAGCTCCTTATCAAAGGCGCATCTAACAACCTCTATTCAAGGGCATGAGTAGTGCTAAAAACCCTCGAAAGATGAGCCATTAGCTATGCTCTGCTCTTGGAATTCCTTATAACTAACAATGAAGCAGAATACGAAGCACTGCTTATAGGACTAAAACTTGTGAATGAGCTCCAGATAAAATCTATTCACATATACAACGACTCCCAACTAGTCATTTGTCAAGTAAAAGGAGAATACCAAGCTCGAGGGGCCAATCTTGCCCCGTACCTATCCAAAGTGCATGAACTTCTAAGTAACATCAAATACTACACCATAACTCACATTCCACAGGAGAACAACACCAAGGCAGATTATTTGGCTAAACCGACGAGCTCTGGGGAAGCTCGGTCGCTGGGGATAGTCCCAGTTGAGACTCTAACCAACCTAAGCATAGATGAAATGGACATCGACTGGATCCTGAAGATCACAATCGAACTAGATACGTGGATGACATCGATAAAGGAATATTTACTTGTAGGGATTCTTCCGATAGACCCGAATCAATGGAAAAAACTTCTCTGAATGGCACCGCGATTCATGATACAAGATGGAGTACTCTATCGAAAGGGATTACCGGCCGCTTTCTTAGATGTGTGTCCGATGACAAAGCCCGACGAATCCTAAGGAAGAGCATAAAGGTGAATGCATAGACCATACTAAGGGGAAAACCCTTACGAATAAAATCCTCCTGCATGGATACTTCTGGCCAATAATAAACCACTACGTTGTAGATTATGCCAGAAAATGTGATTTCTGCCAAAGATTCAGCAAAATTAAAAGAACTCCTTCAATAGAGCTAACGCAGATAGTCAGTCCATAGCCATTTTCAATATGAGGGATCGATTTGATTGGCATCCTATCGGTAGCGAATGGATGGTCCTAATATGCTACAATTGCTGTTGATTATTAAACGAAATAGGTTGAAGCGGAACCTCTGGCCACCATTACCCGAAAGAAGGTCATTAATTTGGTTACTAAAAATATTATTTGCAGGTTTAGTGTGCCACAAAAAATCATCATTGATAATGGAACTCAATTCAAAAGCGCCAAGTTCAAAGAATTCTGCAAACGCTTTCGGATTGAGAAAAGCTTCTCGACAGTAGCTCATCCTCAAGCAAACGGACAAATGGAAGCAATTAACAAGATCATCAATTCTACCATCAAAAATTGACTAACTAAAGATAAAGGAAATTAGGTTGATGAACTTCCACTCGCATTATGGGCTTACTAAAGCGGCAACCGACCACACTACATTCACTCTGGCGTATGGCTCAGAAGCAATGATCCCTATTTAATTGGAAGTCCCCTCGCATCGAAGGCGAAATTTCAATCAGAAGCAAAACAAGTAGCTCCTACTCGAATCGATTGATATGATCGATGAAAGTATAGAAGAAGCCGAGTTGAGAACCGCCGCCCACCAAAAGAGGTCGCATGGTACTTCAACTCCAAAGTTCACAACCAAACCTTCGAAGTGAGAGATCTTGTGCTCAAGCGAGTCTACCCCATTACAAGGGCCTTTGGACCGAACTGGGAAGGACCATATGTCATCAATCAAAAGCTAAGGGATAGAACTTTCTAGTTAACAACTGTTGACGGAATTCAAATTCTGAGGGCATGGAACAGTGAATCACTCCGACTTTACTTCATTTGAAAACTACCTTATGTATTCTCTATTTTTCAGCAAATAAGCCATCTTGGGATGATGGGGGCATTGTAAATAGGCAAAATCCTGGCCTAGTTTCCTTAATAAAATTTGATTCACATTTTGAATTGTGTTCATAGTAACTACCGTCGAGTCGACGGAAGCAAATCAACTCAAATCGTTGGAACAACGGAACTCGATCTTTACCTTCTAAAAGCTGGTTTAGCTTAGGCAACATTAGGATGGTGAAAATACTAACTCCTCATATTGCCCGAAGATAGGCAACACTGAGGTGTAAAAAAAGCCGCACACTTCATAAGTCGCACACTAAATTTCAAAATACGAACTTCTCATGTTGCTCGCAGATAGGTAATACCGAGGAGTATGAAAGCCGCGCACTCCATATGTCGTGCACTAACTTAAAAAATTACACTCTTCACGTTGCCCAAAGGCAGGCAACACCGAGGAGTACGAAAATCCGCGCACTTCATAAGCCATGCATTAAATTTCAAAAATACTAACTCCTCACGTTGCCCAAGATAGGAAACAGCGAGGAGTATGAATGCCGCGCACTTCATAAGTCGCACACTGACTCTTAAAACCTAAATTCCTTATGTTTCCCGAAGATAGGCAACATCGAGGAACACTAAAACCATTCTAGACCGACAGGTCATATCAGTCCTAAAAGCCACGCAAAAAAGTGCATTGGAAAAAACAACACCCAGAGATGTAATCGCCATATATAAAGTCTCGAATGGCTCAAATGGCCAATAATGTAAAAAGGCGATACACTTGGAAAATCACAAATAAATCACTGAAGTCATCTCAAAAGATATATAAAGTAAGGTAAAGGGGTGATATCTCTTCGCTAATGAGAAAAAGAATGTAAGGAACATATCATTAGTTCAATTCAGGTAGTATCACTAAGTACACATATTCTCGAAAGAGGTAAACTCAATGATAAAAGCAACTAAGCATAAAGCATGTCTCATATCATTGGCACAATCCTAAAAGCACCTATAATGGTTTCTCTAAACCATCTCCTAAATAAGAGAAATCTCAAAAATCGCTGTAAATGGCAATCACAAATATATTCTCAAAATAGAGAAGTCCAAAACTCAAGATATGCCAAAAATAGCAAACACATATATCTCAAAAAAAAAGACTATAAATCTCAAAATAAACGCCAAGTTGGCAAACCCAAATCTCAAAGTATAGAACTCGATAAGAAGTTCAATTTCCGTCTTATGCATCTTGTATTTGTGACACTTCTAAACAGTTTTGAAGGCCATGAGGCCTATCAATTGGCGAGCCAGAATTTTGGTGAATTTGTGATTCAAAATGAAGTGATTTTGGGATGATTTCGAATGTCGGTTTTTGATATTTTTCCTTTCGAGCATGGGTTTTTCTAAATAATTTTGAAATGATTATTAAAATGAATTCGCTTTTGAAATAATTATTATATAATACTTATAAACTATTTTCAAGCTATAAAAACTATATATTCTCTATAATAAGGGAATTTCAAAGATTGTTTTCCAAAAATAATTTCGAAAATTGTTTTAAAAGCTTGTTTTCTCAAACAAATTATTTTCTATATAAAATACGCATTTTTGCACTATTCGAGCATATGAGACGGAGAATTAAACGATTTATTTCATATGCCATGCGATAACTCCCGAAGTTTTGAAATCACGCTCCAAAAACATAAACTCCTCGCATTGCTCGGAGATAGACAACACCAAGGAGTGCTAAAACCATTCCGAATCGGCGGAACATGTCGACCCTAAAATCCACGCATTCCGTAAGCCGCGTACACTTTTAAGTCCTGAAATTCCCTTGGCAATGTTGGGGAACTTATCCATACAGGAATAACAAGAATCAAGCCACTCCAACTATTAGAAACAATAGGGCGACTCTAACCAAACCGGAGTATGATAGATTATTACATTAAACATTGACAACATGTACTTGCCCATAGTCAACTTGTGCAATGTTCACATCTTAAACATGCTTATATTGCATACCTACCAAAATATCGTAAAAAAATTCAAACTGCGTGCTGAAGTCACAAAAATTCTGACAAAAGAAAAACCGAGTTGTGATTTAGTCAAATTTCAAATGTTAACGTGCAGGCTATTTAGACCCAAAGTTACCGGTCATTTTATCAGTTGTTTGAAGTAAACAGCCCTGTGAACTGGGGACATACATCAACACTTAAATGAAAACACTTGAAAACGATAAGTTCACAAGTGCACTTAAATAAAATAACTTGAAAATGATAAGTTCATAAGTCATGTTACTACAAATGAAGAGTTGTTACTCCGAATAAAAAATTTGACAGTAATCACAAGAATTGGATAAGTGTAAAGAAAACAAGCACAAGTGCACATAACACGTATGAATAGAGAAATCAGTGTACGGTGAAAATATCAATGTATTGCCTATAATTTTCTTTATACAGAGTCAAAACGTGGCGGCCATACCCACACAACATTGGCCAACAAAAGGAAAATACCGGCTCTACAACAAAAACACTAAGCGCAGACTCTGCACTTGAACAAAATGACTCAAAAGAGCCAAAATTAGATTGGTTACCACCCAAGCTCCTCGGCGCTTCTTTCCGCCACTCTTTTTTCTGCCCTTTCTTTGAAGTTTCTATCTCGTCTCGAGAGTGGTATTGTTTCCAGTAATATCAACAAACTCCTCAGCTCCAACATCCTCCTCTTGCTCTGTAGCCTTCTCAAAAGATTCCCCTTCGCTTTGCGCTTCGGTGATTTACGAGAGCTCTTCGAGGCTTTGATCACTTCAACCTTCTCCTTCTTGATAGTAACCAATCCATGTGGAGACTTGCGAGGCTACTCCGTTTGAACTTCCAGCTCCTTTACTTCTGCCGCTATTACGTCGCCTTCCATAAACATAGAAGGGTCATCCAAGCTATGAAGCATGGCTATCTTTTTGGACTCCGCCCCCGGCTGCAAGCCAGACACGGATATAGAAACGGGAAAGGAAGCGAGCATATAGGCCGTGGCAATAGCAGCAGGTCCATGTAAGTTACTATGCTATAGGATCATGTAATATGGATAAACTACATGTGCGGATTAAGTAAGTAAATTGTAAAAGCAGTAAAGTAAATGACACCAGAGATTTTTATGCTGGTTCGAACTCCTGTTCTACGTCCAGTCCTAGACTCCTTCTAGAATTACAGTTGCAACCCTCACTTAATCCAGAGGAATAGGATTACACCGCCCGAGCAACCAAGCAGGACTTCTACCGCCTAAGCAACAGAATAGGACTTGTACTGCCTGAGCAACCGAACGGGACTTCTTTTCATATAACAAAATTATCCGACTGTAGTGTGCTCTTTGATTAACACTGATAAGTCAAATAAATACAACCTTTCTATAATCTTCTCCTTTATGATATATAGTGAAATATGCTTTGAGAATCGTGGAGGATAGAGTGATCAACGATCAGAGAATGTAAGCAGTTTGAGTGTAGTTCGAAAATAGAGAGTAGATAAGAATTCAAGAATATTAAAATCAGTTTCCATGAATTGTTTGTTGAATTCTGAAATCTATTTATAGATATTAAAAATTTGTAACCATTGTCGAAAGGTAACGATGAAAAGAAACAGGTGCAACTGTTGGTTTGAAGATGTTTCTCTTTGATGAAGAGAACTGTCTTTTTAGAAAATAGCTGTTTGAAAAATATTCAGCCGGCTGAATTTAATTCAGCCTTCTGAATTAAACAAAATCGTAAACAATAAGGAAATAGGCTATTTTGGCCTGATTCAGCCGGCTGAATGAACTCATTCAGCTGGATGAATATTGTGAAACAACATTTGTTTCAGTATTCAGCTGGCTGAATTAATGCTTTCAACTGGCTGTTTTCAGCCTACTGTGCATGGTAGAGTATGTGTGTATATGATTTTATATATATATATATATATCAATCCAGAAGAGATTTTAACAAAATACTAAATGATATATAGATTCTAGACATGGAACTAACAGCTTCAATAGCACTCTAAATGTGAATCTGCAACAAAAACTCTTGCATAAATGATTAGTGCACACAAAATATTGTATATAGCTTATCATTAATCAAAACAATGTTAAATTGAGATTCCAACAGCCCAGTTGCTGAGGAAGCTGGCACATCAACAGGAAAGATAGACGGACCTATAAGATTAAAAATGAAAGCATTAAATTCTTCCAGCTCTTGCAGCATAAGCTGAAAGCTCCCAAAGTCGGGAGAAGCGAGAGGATTACCCGCACCAAAAGAGTGGCCAGGAATGTCAACTTCATATTCACCCCATCACCCTCCTAAGACAATTCTATCACCCGAGGGGAACCCCCAATCCCATAACTTGTTGGCATAGTGCGGGGCTGCTCCGATGTCTTGATGGCGCCAGAAATGAAAGGCTTTGTAAGTGCTTCGGCAGCCGCAGTCATGGCAGCATTGGCAGCTCCTTTCTCCCTCTCGATCCGCAATATCTCCTGGCCCTCCAGCATTGCCTTCTTTGATTCTTTGTTAAGATAGGCATTTTCTAACTCTCGCTCGGTGTAGATGTCACCACTGCCATGGAAGCGGGTCAAGATTTCTTCCCAGACCACAACAAGAGTGTGTGGAAATTTCGAGCCCAAGTAGCTAAGGATCCCTTGATGAAGTAGAGAATGGACATATAAATTCAGGATGGTCTCTTCCATATTTTCCATCTTCCTCTCGAAAGAATTTTGAAGCTCCAGATAGTCCACCATAATGGTGGCCTTTTCGACCTCAACGCGAGATTTATCAGTACTAAGCTGCGCAACTTGGTCCTGTAGTCGGGTGATCGTCGTAGCCTGATCAGAGATTGTCTTGTTGTGCCCCTCGACAATAAGGTCATGGTCAGAGATAGTTTTCTTCTAGGCTTCAATCGTTGCGTTACGGGTGGCCACTTGCTCTTTCAATTTGGCCTCCTCGGCACGAGCCTTTTTTATTTCATCCATATAGACGATCTTAATTCTTTCATGGGCCTCTTTTGCTTCTTTCAGCAAGTCTGTGTTCCTTTTGCTCTTCTGTAGCGTCGCTTTTGTCTCCTCCTCTAGTTGTATAATCCTAGCATCGCTTTTTGACAATGATCTTTCAAAATCATCCTTCTCTGACTCAAAAGAGAGGATTTCTTGGTAGTTATTGCGATTGGTATCTGTCAGCTGCTTACATAATTCTTCCCAACTTTCGGCCTGGTCTTAATCGTTTTGAATAGCCTGAAGATGTGGCATGTAAGAATCTCTGCGGACTGTATGGAGATCACGATCGAAATTAAATCCCCTTATAAACCACCAGAGGAGCGCTGCCATATGCTTGGGAGGACCCGACAAAAGAATGTAGGCAGGTCTTTGGTGGGGACACGAAGCACCATGGTCAACCATAATAGAAGATGGTGCGATGCCGGTTGAAGGTGGAACAGGGGCAGAAGTGACGGGGATTTCTTGACCCATTGAGGAGTGTATCGAAGCAAAAGCCTGTTGTTTCAAAGAATGCAAATGGTTGTCGAACTTTGATTTATTCGATGGCTCCTCCCTCTCATCAAAAAACCTCCTCTTCTCGCACCCGCCTTTGCATGACCGACCCCGCTCTCTTTCCTCTTGGCGATGGGTTTCGGCCTCTAAATCCTTTCTTCTCCTATACCCTTCCTCTGTCTCTTAGGGCTGATGAAGGCCAGACGAACACTTAGACAAGCGTTGGGAGTCGATGAGCTCTTCAAAGTCCTCATAAAGGTCGTGCCCTCTCATCATACCTGACACAAAGCACAAATAAAGGCTTTAGAAAATAGAAAAATAAGGCATGGAAAGTGTGTGCAGAAGTGAGTGTGACCCTAGTGAAGCGTATGGTGTGTTTGGGAAGATAGCCTAGAATGACATCACAAACTGGATCGATAAGACGCCATGGAGGGAATTAGATAATTTCAGATGCGATGCAGCTCGAACGAGGGGGGCACCTCCTCCAATCTGAAATCTTCCCCCATAAGCACACGGAATTCAATGTAAACGTCACTCAAATCACCAAACTCCGTGCCAGCATCCTTGCTCGGAGTAACCTGACGTCCCTCGACCCCTACGGCATTTTCTTTATCACTTGTCTCTGGTGGAGACAAACTCGGAATAATGGGCCTCATCCTAGGAATCTAATCACATGATTTAGAATCCTCATAATCGGATTCTGCATAGAAGCGGTCACTAAAGTAGACTCACCGCTACTACTCTCGACTTCCCCTTCTTCTTTTTCTAAGTCCAGGGCAGCTTTGCCTTCCAACTGTTTTAACTCTTCTTCTCCTTCCTCTAAAATCGAAGGCATTCTGATCGGGCAACTAACTCTGGCCGTAGCAACATCTCTTCCCTCATGAGCCTCTTTGGCTGATTCTTCAAATAAGCCATCTCTCTTGAGAAGCGCCTTCTTCGGACCCATGAGAAGAGGAGGTGGATCGCGTGCGAATCCAAGATCGAGAAGGAGATGGGGCTTCAAATAGAATGACAGACCTCCCTGGATACAACAATCCATATCGAAGAAAGTTCTCATCAGTCAGCAAGACTTTAACGGACCTTTCCTCATCATCGATAGCCTTTAGGGTCAAACAAACTTCATCAAGAGATAGGTCCCTATTCGACCTCGAGATAACTGCAAGAAATGTTTGACTCGTTAAATAGGGAGAAGAACTTACCCCCCCATCGTCCACAGGCGGTTAAACCTTTTAGGGCCCCTGACGAAGAAATATTGAGTCTTAAACTGGGACAGGTTGCTCTACAGTTGTTGTATGATTTTATGATTTCTTCGGGCTTCGATTACGACCGAAGATGGAGACTCATCCCTTCTCTTAAATGAAAGAAAATACCACAACTCGTCGAAGCTTGGGGCGCGGTTGAATGTGCACATGTGAAGGACGTACAAACAAGTCAAGATGGCAAAGCTATTGGTATGGATCTGGAATGAGGCAATGACTAGATTTGAGAGAGCCTTATGCAAGAAGTAATTAAAAGGTGGCACGACTCCATTCAAATAAATATACCGATGGCATGCGGTATATCCAGGAGAGGCATGTAAGCGAACTCATTCTTTTCCTGGTGGCACACATCATCCTTCGGTATGCCATGTTGCGTGTAGATATTGTGCAAAACATTAGCAGAAACCCCGAAAGAAACTCTTTCAGGTGGGTTGAGAAGAACCCTAAAATTTGGGAGGAGTTCGATCCAAGATCGGACCTACCGGAACCAACTGGTCGTGTTCTGCTTATGAAGTGGAGGGAGAAAGAGCAACGGACAATGACTTGGCTGCCAAAAATGCCAAGCTTCCTCCACTTGATTTACGGTGTGAAAATGGGATGTTTCATTCTAAAACAACGGAACTCGCATTCAAAACGGTCAGGTGATTCTATTCTAAATTAAAATTTTCCACTCAACACTTGAACTCAAGAGGGATATTTATTCATGCCGACACAATGGATTCAAGTATGTACCAGGGCAAGTGCAGTGTGTTGTCTATAAGAGGTGAGCTCGACATCCGAAACACTACAAACGCTCTATCCCGTGTAGATAGATCGCTTGCAGTGGAAAAAGAAAAGGATTCATCGTGACTTTTCTGTTTGCTTTTACTTCCTCTACACTTACCCATTATTGATTGATCGATAACGGATCCATTGTCAGAAGAGATGTAGAAAATTCTTCTCATTGCAGGTATACCGAGCATGTAAAAAACATGCAGGATAAATCCAAATTCTACGGAAGAGCCAGGACCAATTTGCGATTTGTCGTGCCGTATCAGCTACGAAACTTAGCACAAGTTAATTCTGGCTTAATGGACGAATATTGCAAAACATATCATGCATTAAGGCGTGAATGTCTTTCCGAGAGAAACTCAAGACTCGATTTACTATCTTTCTCCATTATGCCACAATCAACTCAAACTTCTCACGACCAACATCACAAACATGACCTCGTCATCGAATCGTCAAATGAACATTCCAATTTGCTAACCCACCTCAGATTGAACTCTAAAACATGTAGGTGGTCAGAGACTTAAAATCAGCAAACTGTAATTGGGTCGAAGGAGACCTAAGGGATGGATCGGCGACTACCTAATGCTATGGAAAGCTAGGGTTTTGGTTGGAAGTGGCCCGAAAAAGAAGTGGCGAAGCCCAGATGGTTGCGACGCAGAAGGAATCATGGTGGAAAGCTTGAATAAGGTCAGATCTTAGGAAACACTGGATTGGATCATGTAAGCTAGGATGGATCGTCGCAAAAGGAACTCGGATGGCATGAAGAAGGAGATCGGGTCATGTGAAAGTGAAGGGTAGGCTCAGATCGACTGGCTATGTAAGCATTTGAAAACCAAAGTGAAAAAAATTTATAAGTTCTAGGGTCGCTGGCGATCCATCAGTTATGGATCGCCCATGGTCCATAGAGTCGCCCATCACCAACCCCAAATTTGTGATATGAGATCCTCCTACTACTTCGAAGTGTACGGAGAGACTGTGAAGAGAAATTTGATCCGTTATGACAAGCTGTAGCGGTTGAGACCAAAACTAAGTGGTCAATAGTTTAACCTGCTACGTATCGGTAGAAGAATTCGAAAACAGATACTAAAAGCGATAACTTCCAGAGCGTGCCTTGTTTTCAACGAAGACGTACTCTGGAAGGCAAATGTTAATTAGGTTTTTAACCTATCAGGATCCAAGAGAAGACAGAACGAGTAGATGAAGTCATAATGACTCAAAACTCAACCGAAAGGGATAAAGCAACAAGTTAAAGAGAGCCGAGCCATGTTACTAAAGTAACGACTGAGTTTGACTAAACTAAGGGACCAGTGTTTGCTCAGTCCAATTAGCAGCTAAATACGACCTGTTAGTAAATCGCCATCAAAAGAGAGCAACGTGCAACGACATTACATGAACAATGTCAATATAAGGCAATGAAGTCATTCCAGGCACCAAACTCCAAAAATAGTCTAAATGCATTGATCGATAGCGATCCATGCTCTATGGATCGCCAACGATCCATTCAACATCGTAGATCGCTATGACACGAAGAGAGCAAAGAAGGCTTAAAAGACATAGCAAAAATATGCTAAATGTATGGATCGCTAGCGATCCATACACTATAGATCACTAGCGATATGGATTGATAGCGATCCATACTTGATCGAGGAAAATCAGCGAGCTAACATAGTAAAGAAATAAAAAGGAGCTAAGCATGCAGCTTGCACACGAGCCATGATCTATGGATCGCTAGCGATCCATAATTTTGGCTGGGGTTGCGAGCTAAGGTTCATAGCCTCTTCCTAAGTATATCTGCAAGAAGTCAGTGATCATGCCTGGCCCAAAAGCTCTCCGATCTCTATAAATACCATCATGCCTACAGCATAAAGGTGTAGAATAAGCTAATATATGATTTTAGTTTGACGATAATAAACATATATATTTGTTAAAATGTATTTGTTGTACTACCATTTTATATTCACATAATTAAATAAATATTTATCGAATAAAATAAATACCATAGAATTCATATTCAAACAAATATTTTATTCAAACAAATATCTTATTACAAATTCGAATAGTACAAATTTGAGCTCTTACTACATTTACACATTTTTAATTACAATATAATTTCAATTACAACACAATTTTCAATTTTCAATTCTCACCTTGCTACATATTTACTCTCACTCGTATTTGATCTTCAACTCTGTTCCAGCCTGAATCCAGCATATGAGCTATCTGCAAAATAAACACTGACGCGGTAAAATTGAAAAAGAAATTATTTTGCAGTGTACAATAAAAAATGTGTTGTGAAATATTGTTTGCCTCGGTTATTTGGGTTGTTCATCATCATTTTCTTTTAATTCATCTTACACGAACAACATGTGACATGAATGGTGTATCATTGTACGTGCCACAAGGTCGTGCATACCGATATACACTTGCTTGTTAAAACTGCAGGGGCAGGTGAGCATAAGATCAAACCTGAGCCAAGGCTGGATTCAACTCAAGTATGTACATGAAAACAACATGAATACAACCAAACTACATGAACAAGGGGACCAGACCCCAAGTGCAAAGCATGGACTACAAATCAAAATAGAGGTGACTCAAAGCATGCAACATGAAAACAAGTCAAAGGAGCCAAGGCACTATAACTCAACACACCAGTTCCACATGTGATCCATATGTGACAACAGAGTTAACAAATCCAAAACAGAGGAGATCTAAATGTAGAACAAAGCCACAATAATAGGCTTTAGACGTGAATAAAGTCAACATGAATGCATACAACATACAACATGGAGTGGACTCAAGGCAAATGGATTTAGTGCATTTCGTGTATGTATACAACCAGAAACAAATACAAGTGCACAAATGTACACATGAAGCCAGCAATACAAGTTCATCATAAAGCAAACAGAATGAAGGCATGAAGGCAACTCAGGCATGAACTAGATCGAAACAACCGGTAAGTTAACTCGAAGCAGAATAAGACCAGTACAACATGCATTCAGACATGTACGAAGAAAGTACGCAAGACTTCAAGACCACATTCATATGAAACCATGGACAAGTGCACCAGAGCAGAAATGTACAAACCAGCATGATAACAGTCTCAACCATATGAAGACTCAAAGTTACACACATGCCAATAAACCAACGGAACCAAATGTACAAAAGCTCTAGACAGAATGCCAATATGAATATAACAGTTCAGGGCAATGAAATGTGAAGACCAAAATGCAAAATCAATCAAATTAACACAACGAAGCATGCAAACAAGAAGATTTCCAAAGGCACAAGTTTAGTTGCAATCAACTCTGTGTGGACATAGCATAACCATCACATACACTCTACAAACATGCAAATAACTCGACACAGAAATGGCTACAATGCAACAAGACTTTAGAGGATACAATTCAATGTAATGGTCACGACATTTAGACTCAAGTGGGACAAGACCACTTCAACATGAATATGAAAACAAAATCATACATGGAAGCAAGCACTCAGGAAATAGAACAGTGGACAGAGTGCAACAACACAGCCGTGAACACAAAAAAGAAGATCATGGAGATCAATATGAAGTGCAGACTCAACCAACGCAAAACACACATGAACCAGACTTCCAAAACAATTCAAGGCAGTTTTCTAATCAGTGCAGCATGAACACCACAACAAAGAACAAGAGCAGACTCCAAAATGCAATGACAACAAATTGAACCACACATTTTAACATGAATGCATACATTCAGAAATGAACCAACAGGAGCTGCAGTAATCATAATACACAATTATGCATATACACGTATGTATGCATATAAACACACAAAAATTCAAAGTCACGGGTCATGAACAAAGTCAAGAATTGTTTCAAAAAGTCAGAGCCGCGAATGGGCATATGTTTGAACAAGTCATTGAACAAGTCAAGATTCATAAAGTCCAAATCTATCACAAATTCAAGTATTTATCCATGAGAGAAGTATGCCAAAGTAAAAGTTTGTAAAGAATGGAAAGAAAATTCAAATAATGATAAGATGAACAAGTCAAATTAATCACATCGTTCAATCGAAAATAGGATGGCTGAGCAAACAACTGAAAAATTCAAACAAAATATGAATGAACGAGATTATAGGATTTCGAACCCTATTTATCCCAATCTCATCATCGACAACTACTCATTCGAGTTCTAGCAAAATCAAAGAGTAAATATCAAAATAAATCATGAACCCATCCCGAACTCAAATCAAGTTGAGCATAACCAAAACTAGAAAAAGGAGAAAAATCACATATCACATTTATCATTCGAGCTCGACAAATTGGAGCAGCCGTAAGCCAAACAATGTCAGGATCAATTGACGAAGAAAAGCCAAGTTAAATTCATCACTTAAGTAGATCAACTTCAAGGCGGCGACTTCAATTCCAGAAACCCTATTTATTGAAGAGGAAAAAAGGCGGCCAAACTCATCATAAATAAAAGAAAAGAGGAGATATCTCAAGTCATAATAAGAACTGAGCTGAATACAAAAGGGGAAGACATTCTCTTTTATCTGCTTTGGGCCGTATTTTTTATTTTGGCTTAAATTATAGGTTTTGTGTTTAAGTTTTACTTTTGTAATTTTCTTTTTAAATTGTGTAACTTTCTAGTTGTGCAACTACGTTACGAACTACATGGCGTAGTTCAATTATTCGCAACTCAATGGCTGAGTAGTGGTTGAGTTTTGAGCTTACAGTTAGGTTAGTCAAGTTAGTGAGTGTCACAAGTTTACATGTGTAAGCGTCTGACTACTTAATTTCTCGTAGAAACCTTAGGGGCGCCACGTAGGAAAGGTTTTACCGAAGCTGGGTAAATTTTTGTATGGTCTCATTTGCATTACTTTCTGTTATTATTTTTATTATTTTCGCATTAATTTTAGTATCATCATATTCACCCCTCTCTAGGGTGACAACAATCCTACAAGTGGTACCAAAAAAAGATTAATAGCACAGATGTCTAACCCTAGTTGCAAATCTAGCGGGAGCCAGTCCAGTATTATTCTCCCTATTTTTAATGGAATGGATTTTTTAAATTGGAAATGAAAAATGGAATTTTATTTGAAATCTGTTAATTCTAAATGTTAGGATATTATTGAAAATGGGTGTGTTATAATAGACAAGAAAAATACTTCGATTAATGATCTTGCTACGCATATACTATATTCTCGTATTAATCGAGATAATTTTAACCATATCTCTCATTGTGAAAGTGTACAGGAAATCTGGAATACCTTTGATGTAATATATGGTGCAAAGGTAAACAATGGTGAAAAATCATCCAAAATCGACTCAGTTAAAGAAACATTCTTCATAGTATTTGCAAAAGAAAGCAGTGATGAAGATTCAATAGTCGATAAGATAAGTGACTTTTCGTTTAATGATTTAGTTCTCTTGTGCCAAAAATTAATTGAAGGTAATGAAGCTCTTGAGATGAAAAATAATGAGTTGATTGGGGAACAATCTAAACTACGTCATAGAAAGAATGATTTGGAAAATGAGCTTAAAAATATTAAGAAAAATAAAAATTCTAATTGCAATAGGTGTTTGGACTATAAAAAGTAATTTGCTTGTTTTCATGAAAACTTTCAAAAGTTAGAAAACGAAATTTTAATTCGGGAGAAGAACCAATCCGAGTTGATTTGTAAAAATAATATTCTACAAAAAGAGTTGGATGGTTTTAAGAGGTCGAAAAGTTTTAAATGTATGATTATTGAAAAGAAATTAAATGAGGTCAAAGAAATTTCAAAACGCTTGAAAAAGAAAACGTGATTTTGAGCAAATCTAAAATTATTTGATTAAATCACAATTTGAAAAGGAGATTGAAAAAATCAAGGATTTTGAAAACATTGAATTTAAATACTCCAACTCTTTGAAACTGAGATGCTAGAAATTAATAAACTTGAGTTGTGCCATTAGTTGTTGTTTGAAGCTAATAAATGAAAATAAAATTTTAAAATCCAAAGTTAATAAACTTGAGTTGGTTACTCGAAAATTTTTCGCTAGAGAAAAATCATTTAATATTCTCTTTGAAAATCAACTCTTCGTGAATAAAAGGAAAGGATTTGGATTTACGAAAGTGTCAAAATATAAACAAGTGACTAATAACACTGTTAAGGGGAAAAGTTTGATACCCAAATGCGTCAAGTGTGGAAATATTGGACATGGCAGGAATAATTGTCGAAATATATACAAACACAAAACCGTTAAACAAATATGGATTCCAAAAAGTACGAATATAAATGATTTGAAATTTAAACAAATTTGGATTCCCAAGGGTACAATTGTAGATACTAATGGTTTGTTATATAGACAAATTTGTATACCAAAGATTTCAATAGATAATAATAGTGGTCATATATCCTTAGTTAGACCACTTGCCTTCTCCAAAATTTAGACACATAAGTGGGTTATGGAACAAATTTGATGGAGATAGATTTCAATTTGTTCTAGATGATTGGTAAACTAAAATTTAAATCTTCCCTAGCCTATAAAGATTAGATGGAGATCATCGCATTTTGGATATCATGACGTCGAAGGAAAGTGAGGTATGATCTCTTAACTCAATTTTGTACATATATTTTTAGTTATGTTTCATCGACATTGTTGAAGTACTTTTGCCATATCTTGAACATCTCAACTTTGATTTTTGAAATTCTTGAAGGTATGGGAAGCTAACTGATAATGCTACAACTTATTTGTTTTTATTTTTTATTGATTCACTTTGGAATGTCTGAAAAACTACTTTGATGAATTTTTTGAATGTTTGTTTTTGCTCAATGTAGATTACTTTACTTGTGCTTGATATAAATGGACGTGCTAAAAAATTTCAAAAAACAATTCTAGTGTTGAGGAGTACACGTTTTTCTTATATACCACTATATATCACCATGAATATCTCAAATACAAGTGGAACGTGATATCATCTCATGTTGAAATCATTTTTGCAATAATTTAATTATTTATATTTATTTTCCACTAGAAGTAATTTTCACAAAACCCCCCTGATAGAAAATTGATTTTCAGTAATTATAATTTTTGAAACTTGGGTCTTCATCATGATAAAAATACTCTAGTTTATTTTGGTAAGAGATTTACTCTAGAAAAGATAACCATTGACAAATTGAATCTTTTAGAACTTATCAAAATTATTATAGTGCTTGAAAGTTATGGATAGTGATTAAATTATATTTCATAACAAGAGGAAGTATAATTTTATAATTTCATGAAAATTAAAAAAAATTATTAATATTTTTAGATTAGTACTTATTCCATGATCATTACTATCACTTTCGCCTTTCTGTCAATCCATACATCATAATATAGTGTGCAGAATTTGGTATTTCAAAATAAGGAAATATTTTTTAGTAAAATAATTATATCCTAAAGTATTCACATTTAAAAGTTCTTGCGATTATGCATGAGTGAATTACTTGAATTTCTATGTATGGGCTTCCATTCTCATTTAAAAGTCCTTAAGGTTATGCATGGATGGGACGCATAAAAGAAAGGGGTTAATATCAAGTATATTCTAATCTCATTTAAAATTCCTCACGGTTATGCATGGTTAGAAAATACATGACATATTATTAATTTTTTAAAAAGGGCAACTACTCACCTCATTTAAAAGTCCTAATGGTTATGCATGGTTAGTAAGTGCTTTGCTTTTTTTGTATAATATTTGAGAAGAGAAAATGCACAAATTATTCCCTTATTGAATATATTAAACTCTTGTCACTATATAAAATTTTCCATTATCCTACTATTTCTCTAAAGTGGATTTTGTTTCTAACTAATAAAATATTATGATTTTTGTTTGATTAATTGGAATTTGAAATTAACATTTTCCTCTTGATTCGATTTTATATTTTTGATCCAAATCGCAGCTATTTCAATTACTATTATTATTTTTGATGATAACAAAAGGGGGAGAAAGGTTAAGATTTTATTTTTTGAGCGATATCCTTACTAATGTTCGAGAGTGTTTTTATTCAAAGTTATTTTGAACTAATTTTTCAATTTTAACTACACGCATTTGTGTAGGGGGAGCTTTATTGTAGGGAGCATTCAAAGAGGGAGAGCTAATAGAATTCATCAAAACTAAATACATTTAATGGGGTCAAAATCTTAAAATATGTTTTTTGTCATCAAAGGGGGGAGATTGTAGTATATGCTAGTGTGATTTTTGTTTGATGATAATAAACATATATATATATTTGTTTAAATGTATTTGTTGTTGTACTATTTTATTTTTCACATAATTAAATAAATATTTGTTGAATTAAATAAATAACTCAGAATTCATATTCAAACAAATATTTTATTACAAATTCGAATGGTAAAAATTTGAGATCTCACTACATTTACAATTTTCAATTACAATATAATTTCAGTTATAACACAATTTTCAATTTACAATTCTCACCTCGCTACATATTCACTCTTACTCGTATTCGATCATCAACTCTGTTCCAGCCTGAATCCAGCATCTGAGCTATCTGTAAAATAAATACTGACGTGGTAAAATTGAAAAAGAAATTATTTTGCAGTGTACAACAAAATGTGTGTTGCGAAAATATTATTTGCCTCATTTATTGGGTTGTTCACCATCACTTTCTTTTAATTTATCTTACGGGAAAAACTTGTGACATGCACAGTGTATCATTGTACATGCCACAAGGCCGTGCACACTGACATACACTTGCTTGTTAAAACTGCAGGGACGGGTGAGCACACGGTCAAACCCGAGCCAAGGCTGGATTCAACTCAAGTATGCACATAAAAACAACTTGAATACAACCAGAATACATGAACAAAAGGAATAGACCCCAAGTGTAAAGCAAAGACTTCAAATCAAAACAGAGGTGACTCAAAGCATGCAACATAAAAATAAGTCAATGGAGCCAAGGCACTATAACTCAACACACCAGTTCCACATGTGACAACAGACCCAACAAATCCAGAACATAGGAGTTCGAAATGCAGAACAAAGTCACAATGATAGGCTTAAGACATGAAAAAAGTCAGCATTAATGCATACAACATAGAACATGAAGTGGACTCAAGGCAGATGGATTCAGTGCATTTCAAGTATGTATACAACCAGAGGCAAATACAAGTGCACAAATGTACACATGAAGCCAACAACACAAGTTCATCATAAAGCAAGAAGAATGAAGGCATGATGGAAACCTAGGCAAGAACTTGCTCAAAGAAACTGGCAAGTTAACTCGAAGCAGAGCAAGACTAGTACAACATGCATTCAGACGTGTACAAAGAAAGTGTGCAAGACTTCAAGACCACATTCATATGAAACCATGGCCGGGTGCACCTGACTAGAAATGTACAAACCAGCATGATAACAGTCTCAACCACATGAAGACTCAAAGCTATACACATGTCAACAAGCCAATGGAACCAAATGTACAAAAGCTTTAGACAGAATGAACACAAAACCAAACCCGTCTCTAATATGAATTATGAACACAACAGTTCAGAGCAATGAAATGTGAAGACCAAATGCAAAATCAACCAAATGAACACAATGGAGCATGCAAATAAGCAGATTTGAAAAGACACAAGTTCAGTTTCAATCAATGTTGTGTGGATAGAGCATAACCATCACATACACTATACATACATGCAAATAACTCAACATAGAAATGATACAATGCAACAAAACTTTAGAGAATACAGTTTAATGCAATGGTCACGACATTCATACTCAGGTGGAAAAAGACCACTTCAAACTTCAACATGAATATGAAAACAAAAAACATGGAAGCAAGCACTCGAGAAATAGAACAGTGGATAGTGCACAACAACACAGTTGTGAACACAAAGAAGTAGATCATGGAGATCAATATGAAGTGCAAACTCAACCAAAGTAGACCACACATGAACCAGACTTCAAAAACAAGTCAAGGAAGTTTTCTAATCAATGCAGCATGAACACCCCAACACAAAACAAGAGCAGGCTCCAAAATGTAATGGCAACAAATTGAACCACACAGGTTAACATGAATGCATACATTCAGAAATGAACCAACTGGAGCTGCAGTAATCACAATACACAAATATGCATATACACGTATGTATGTATATAGGCGTATAAAAATTTAAAGTTGTGGGTCATGAAAAAAGTCAAGAATCATTTTAGAAAGTCACAGCAGTGAATGGGCATATGTTTGAACAAGTCAAGATTCATAAAGTCCAAATCTATCTTAGATTCAAGTATCGAGCCGTAAGAGAACGATGCCAAAGTCAAAGTGGTAAAGAATGGAAAGCAAATTCAAATAATGATAAGATGAACAAGTCAGGTTAATCACATCATTCAATCGAAAATCGTATGACCGAGCTAACAATTGAAAATTTCAAAAAAAAAATATGAACGAGATTATAGGAATTCGAACCCTATTTAACCCAATCTCATCATCGGTAACTACTTATTCGAGTTCAAGCAAAATCAAAGAGAAAACATCGAAATAAATGACGAACCAATCTAGAACACAAATCAAGTCGATCATAACCAAAATCAGAAAAAGGAGCAAAATCACATACCACTTTTATCATTCGAGCTCGACAAATTGGAGCAGCAGCAAGCCAATCAATGCCAGGATCGATTGACGAAGCAAAGCCAAGTTGAATTCATCACTTAAATCGATCAACTTCAAGGCGGTGACTTCATTTCCAGAAACCCTAATTATTGAAGAGGAAAAGAAGGCGACGAACTCATCACAAATAAAAGAAAGGAGGAGACGTCTCAAGTTATGATCAGAAGTGAGCTGAATACAAAAGGGGAAGGCATTCTCTTTTATCTACTTTGGACCATATTTTTCATTTTGGGCTTAAATTATAGGGTTTTTGTGTCTAATTTTTACTTTTGTAATTTTCTAGTTATGCAACTAGGTTACGAACTATGTGGCGTATTTCGAGAATTCGCAACCCAATGGCTGAGTTGCGGTAGGATTTTGAGCTTAGGGTTAGGTTAGTTAAGTTAGTGAGTGTCGCAAGTTTAGTGTGTGAGCGTATGACTACTTAACTTCTAGTAGAAACCTTGGGGGCAGAACGTAGGCTTGGTTTTACTGAAGCTGGGTAAATTTGCGTGTGATTTCATTTTCAATAATTTCTGTTATTATTTTTATTATTTTCGTATTAATTTTAGTATCACCCTATTCACCCTCTTTTAGGGTAAAAACGATCCTACAAAGGAGATCTTCTCCAGACGGTTGTAGAAGCTCTGCTGAAAACTTTCTTCACTCTTCATCTCCCTCACAACAATCTTCAAGGGTATTCACTATAATTCTCCAGTGGATTCCAACTCTGAGGATACAATCTAGCTAAGGATAATCAAAAGCCTTGTAATCAAACACTGCTTGTAATAGCAATCAATCATAATAAAACTATAAAGTGGACGTAGGCTTCGTTAATAGCCAAACCACCATAAAATCCCTTGTCTTCTTTCTTTTTATGCTCTTTTTATATTTATTCTCTATATTATTGCTCTATAAGAATAGAGTTGGGGCTTTCACAACCAATCCAGGGTGTTGATTCATTTTTTGGGTTAGCAATGAAATTTATTGTTCAATGTTTATATTCTTATATTTTGATACTTATTGGTTATCATTTATATACCGCATTAATTAAGTCTATCAAATGGGAAATTATATCAATCATTCTTGTCATCCTTTATTTATTTCCCTTCTTAACTCCTATGTGATAAGCATTCGACTTATTATTACCTATATGTATACATATTTGGTCATCTATTGATTGCACCTTGTCATTGTTTAATTATTGTGACATATATATACATGCAATTTATTATTGATTTTTTATATTCTTATACGGTGATACCTATTGATTGTCACATATATGATGCATTAATTAAGCCTATAAAAGGGAAATCATATTAATCATCCTAGTTATCCTTTATTTATTTTCCTTTTTAACTCCTATGTGATAACCATTAACCATTCAACTTATTCTTACCTATATGTATACATATCTTTTCATCTTTTGATTACACCTTATCACTATTTAATTATTTGACATATAATTTAAATGAATATATTTGATATATTCATACCCTTTCCCATTCCACACTTAACTAAATTATAAAACAATGTCATAATTAATCAAATATGATTTTACTAAAAAATTATATTAGATTTAGATCTAATACATCCTTTAGACTTCATATGCCTTAAAGATCTAAAATAGGAAGTTTTTTAAAATTTATCATTCTTCTCCGCTGCGGACTAGCCCAATCCAATAATGGTATCAGAGCCCAATAGCCTATGTGGTCTAAAATAGTCATGTTAAGACGGACTAATTAAGCTTACCTACTTAGTATGGTTTCTAAAAAGGTAATGTTTAGGATTTGAATTCGATAATCAAGTACCTTGTCCTACCTGGTTACTTGCTTAGCCTGAGAGGTGAAGTTAGCACAAAGGTTTCCCCTAATTGAAAATGCCTAATTTGAATTAGATTATGTGCTAAATTTCATAACTTTTTTGAAATTAAAATAAGTGATTTTAAATTTAGTAGTTAAATTTAAATAAAAACATGTTTATTATAAAATTTATAATACAACATAAATCTTCTAAATGTTTGGAAAGATAATGATATCTTTAAAATGTTTGATAATATTTAAATACTAATTAGAAATTTGGAATTTATAAATAAGATTAATAAAATAAATTAATAAAATAAGTTAATTAACTAATACTCATATGCATGTACTATATCTATTGATATATGTTATGTTATATTAAAGTGTTTAAGATAACATATGTAAATATGTATGTATATAAGATAAATTTTCAAAATTAATATGATTTAATTAAAATTGTTTATTTAAATTAATTAATTAAAGGTTAAATTAATTAATTAAGTTTAATTAATTAAATTAAAGCACACATATATAAGATATATGTGTTATACAATAAAAAGTTATAATATATGCTATAAAGTTTATAGTAGACATATCCAATATAAAAGTTGTGTTAGAATAGTAATATATAATTAATTAAAGAATTAATTAAATATGATTTAGTTTGTATAATATCATACAAATTATTGTATAAGTTAATAAAAATGTAGAACTTATATATAATAATGAAACTTATATAATATGAGTGTATAAATTAAAGATGGAACATTAAAAACCCTAAATAGACTTAAGGAATAAATACATATGTGTTGTATGTATACCGTGATTCCAAATGTGTCCAATGCTTCAATTACGAGGGTATTTCATACGAAAGATATTATTCCATAAGTCGGTATCATTAGATTTAATATATTGAAGATTAGGAATCTTTGATCTAAATTGTCCTTTATCATTTATATATTAATGGATTACCTATATATTCTTCAGTTATTGAGCTTTTCTCAAGCTAGGGATGTTATGTGTTGTGTTATTAACATATTGAATATACGAGGTAAGACAACTAAACATATTTGTTGAGCTTTCCTCAAGGTATGTATATTATACTTAGGCCCTCACGAGATGGTATGCTTGAGTGAATAGACTCACTTTACTTATTGAGCTTCCATTGAGGTATAGGTACGATTAGTACAAGGAACTATAGGTTAAGGGTTGTATATGATACAACTGATAAGGGTTATCCATCATATGCGGGCGTAGGATTTTTGATCTTTCCTTAAGATCGAAATCTCAAAACACACAATCCCTAACACCTACTAGTGAAGTCAAAAGGCTTTTGTGTTTTGCTTTAGATTCAGAGAAACATAAAAGACAAGTGGCAGCAATATTATAAAAATAAAATGATAATATTTAACTTTTCTAATATTGTAAGAACATATGCTATATAATGTTATAATATACTACATCGATAAATTTGTGCATTTAAAATGGTTAATAAAACATTGTCAATTAAGATATGCAAATGAATTGAATTGAAGATTGACAAATAGAAATATAGAATATACTTACTGGTAAATGATTATTGCATGTAAAGTTTCAACATCCATGCAAGTGCCTAATTTTACAACTACTTAATACGTTCATAATTTGGTCACTCATATGTTTACTTAGTTTATACCGTGTATTGCATTCTATGAGTAACGAACTCAAAAGCAATAAAATACTATGGATATTTGATCCATAAGCTATCATGTATTATATGGTGAATGTTTACAGTTCATAACGTGCGACACTTCGATGAAATTAATCCATTTGAAGCAAAGAAATAAACTATACTATGAGACAGATCTGAGACCTGATCGTTGAAATGTCCTTTTGATCAGTTTATGTATTGTGCATCATATATGATATCCTTAACTATAAAGGATGATCGAGTGTGCTTTTGTAGAGAGTTCGTTACGATGTTGTACTAAGGGTTTTCTTTTGAACGGTTGGGATAAAGAGAGTAAACAGTTACTTCTGCTTCATAAAGAAATGTCAGAAATGAGAATTGTAGCAATAATGATATGATGCTTAACATTGGAATAAGAAATACGATTTCTACTTTGAAATGTAATTCTGTATAGAAAATTATTTTCTATAAGATTTAATTCTATGAATTTAAGATATTTGATCATAGAACTCTCCATTGTAAACTTGTTGCAGTATATGAAATAAATGTTTATATTAAGTGGATGATAGACCTCAGGATTTGATATGCTATTATAGTAACGACGGAAATAGTGGGAGCATGCCATATAATATTTATTGATTGCTTTAAGTTACAAAAATTATTTTCGTAAAAATACCGAACAATATTTATGAAATACTGACTATTTTTCGAAGTCAACTAAAAAAAGGCACAGTTATATTTCATTGAGAAAATATTCATTACGAAATAAAACCATAATGTGATATTTGTTTTCACAACAAAAGTGATGCAAAGAAAATTACGTAAGTATCTAAAATTATCTCTAATTATTTTGGAATTATAAATAAGTTATGATTCTGAGAAATAATTTTTTATATGATTATGAATCATATGATGCTGGTTAATTATATCTTAAACAATTAAGGGCTATGCACCCATTAACAGGAGCATCATAAAAGTTGATGAACTCTTCGGATGATACATATTAACGTATGCAATCACAAGTCTATTAATTCAAAATCGATTCCATGTACATGGTTATATCCATTAATGATTTATCAACGAGATGGACATGTGCATTTGATACACATATAGTATGTCTATAAGATCATAGAATATGAAATGACAGTAAATAAAATAAAGCACAATAAAATAAAATGATTTGACTTGACTTGAATGACTATGTGAGTATATTGGAAAAGCTTCCCAACATACCTAACAATAAATAAAACAATTCAATCTCAAAAGTCACTCCTCTCTATAATACATAATGATGTACTGATAAGGAGTAATCAAACTTTACCGAGAAAAGTACGATTAATTGTAAGTGAAGTTGAGATTAACTTCTTTCTATAAGGTTGTGTACTTAAGAGTAATACAAATGGTTGCAATTAATTTCATTTAAAGAATACTTTACAATATCATATAAGGTAAGGGTTTATAAGAAACCTCAACATTTCCTAGGCTAAGTATTTGGCAGGTTGTGTGAATTGAAAAACTGCACGTTATAGTTGTATACACGGAATCTTATTTGAATCATCCTAAGAGAATTTTGTGAACTATGGTCATTAGATGACTAATTTATATTGTGAATATAAATATATTATGAACTAATGAAAAATCAGTTTTATATAAACCAATTTATAAAATGTTTATGAATGTCGTCCCATTGCAATGAGAAAAAACTATTGTTATAAGAAATACCGACTTCGTAGCGAAGGAATTTCTTTAAGAAATTATTAGCATAAAATGTATTTAGATGTGGTCCAATGATAAAACTGATTGTAAGGGATGAAATGAAATTAATCAAAGCTAAATGAACACAACATATTAGAATGTCTAATAAGTATCACTATACATTGAAGAGAAACTATGAGTTTTTTTATCAATGTCAAGAATAGATAATCCTCGACAGTCAATTGAACCATTAAGAGTACTGACTCTACGATATGGTATGATTTTCAAATATGAAATAAATTTCAAGTACATTATCAAAATGGCTTTGAAAATTGTAGCCAAAGGGATATGATCCATTGGCCGCAAATATATCTTTAAGAGAAAGACAAAAGTAGTTGGAACATAGTGAGTCGCATTGATATAAATAATACCATAAATTTCGATTGTTGAAATCAATGTACCAGATTCTACTTTCAATGTACTCAAGTGGGTTCGGAATTTACTCACAAAATTATCACATAGTATGACTTTATGTTTTGGTACGTATGTGCAGAAAATTCTAAAAAATGATTTAAAGTAAACTGTTTACACATAATAACCAAATTATCTCGAAGTCAGCGTGAGCCATATTGAGTGTGTGAATATTCAAATATGATCCAAGAACAGATGCAAAAGTATCGTTTAGAAAAGCATCAAAATTGAACAAGTGTTTTGATAGAAATATCAAATAGTTTGATTATTGATCGTAATGCAGAGGACGCATATGTTCATGAGAAAGAGCCAGGGGTGGAGCTCATATGCAAGTAGGGTAGGCACGTGCCTGCCCCGGTATTTGAAAAAAAAAGGAAAAAAAAAGCAAGTTCAATCTCGAGAAAAGAAAAAGGAAAAAAAAAGAACGGAGCGTCAACTCTCCTCTTTAATCTTTCAAGCGCTCATCTTTCTTCCTTCCTCATTAGTAATCTTCTATGCCCTTCATCAGACAATCTAGCGTACTAACCTGTCTTTCCGGCTTCAATCGAGATATCTCCTATGGAACTCAAAACCTTAGATCAAACAATTGGTAGAATGGGTTCTTTGTATTTTCTTCAATTTCTTATGATGCACATATTTTAGGGATTAAGTTAGATAGTTTAATTTTGATCAAATTGAGACAGTTCAGTACATTAAAATTGCTTTGCTTGACTGAGAGAAATTGACATAGTCTACTAAATAACTAATTTATGTAATTTATTGATTTTGGGTTTCATGTGCATAAAATTGTTCTTAAAACAGTTTGCTACTCTTATTACTGTTCACTGTTTTAAGATTTTAGATCAGTAAATGAATATTAACTTTTTTTAAGAGAAGATGAATGTGAAGTAATCTGATGATGAGATCATAGAAATGAAAAGCATTAATGATTAAGCTAACAAGGTGGTCCTGATAGGAAAGCATATTGTCCACAATTTAGTTTATAAACTTGTCACATTGTCCTTAATCCTATTTAGACTAGTCTGTTTTCATATAACAACCAATGTGTCTCGAAGTCAGTGGAGCAATATTAAGTATGCAGGTTTTCGGATATGAAAGTGTCCTTCTAAAAAGCCTAAAATTGAACAGTTGTTTTGATAGATGTATCAAATAGTTTAATTATCAGTCAAAATGCAGAGGACGCATTAGTTTATAAGAAATAACGTTAAAAGGTACACAGATATTTCTAATCATAAGCAAACAACATAACGCAGATTGTAAATGATGTACTTGTCTTAAAATCAGTTTTAGTTATTCTAATATTCGATGTTGGATTTGTAAATGATGTATTTTATAGCAAGTATAAAAGATAATAAGAATGTCCTAAAACGTTATGCAAGGGCACTTTATTAAATGTCTAATACAAAATATTGGAAATGTTCCAAATGAAAGACTGTGGTTGATTCAATGAAAAACCTAGGTACATCGCCTTGCATAGTGCTGCAATAAAAGCACAAATTTATAACTGAGCTGAGAGTGATTCCAAATGTTGAGAATTTCATAACATTGTTATATGATTACATTATTGCCATATAGTTCATAATAGAACTTAGAGCTTACTAGACGTACTCTTAATTGGTCTGCATGATAAAGGTAGTTTATCAGTGTCGGAGATAGTTGATCAACGAAGTGGACGATTAAAACATAATAGCATGCCCGTTTTACTGAGGGACCGACCCGATTGGTTTCTGAGAAAACCTAATTAGAGAAGTTGGAATAAGATTCCATAATTGACTCAAGTGCAAGCGGGAGATTGATATAGTTTGGAGTATGCCCCAGTGGCAATTATGTAATTTGTTACATATATCTAACTCGATAACCAATCTTGTTCGAAATCAAGGTGTTTTCTTTCTATTATATACTTGATATTGTTTGTTATATTAAATAATTTAATTAAAGAAATATTTAATAGAAAATTCATAAATAGTAAGTTTTGTGCTAGTAGTTACAAAGTGTTGTGATCGTGAGTAATTTATTATAATGAAAAAAAATTTGCCATTTTAAAGTTTCCTAATCAACAAGCATCGAGACAGGATATTGGTTCTGTTGGGACTAGAGTACATAATTATCTTCAAATGCCGGGCACTGTATTATTCATGACTACTGAAGCACCAGGAAGTTATGTACTAATAGTTGTTGGATTACTATGGAGCAACTCATTCGATAGTTTTCTGTTGGTTAATATAACTAAAGTTAAATAGAAAATATTAATGTGACTAATTTACATAATTCTCTTGACTTAAGAATACTATTGATCTTTAATATGAAAGCTTCACTTTGATAATAGTCAAATCATGGTACGTCGTATGTTGAGTGACTTTAATTGGGTCGAGTGAAAATATTGGAAGTGAAGCACTATTCAAGAGAGGATCTGTCTCCTAAGTTATATGGGGTTAGTAAGATGGTCAACTCAAAGTCTCTGTCTATAGCATTTCATTTAATAATAATTGTTATTATTAAAACATGGACTTTGTGTTCTGACTATAAGGCTGAATAAGAAAGTTATTGGAATTTTGATCATTATCAAATTTCATAAGTTCATAGTGATATATTTTTCACTTAGGGAATTGGGTAAATAAAATTCACAGTAGGGTAACGCTTAAAAAGGTAAAATTGGATTTTACCAAAACCAAATAAGCGATAAATTTGTCCAAAATGCCACACCACAATTAAGTGATGTGTCAATGTTAATATTCGAATAGTTCAATAGTAACGGTTGACCAAATTTAAACCTAATGAGTCACAAAACAGAAGCGATGAATTCTCTTTTGATCAAATGATTTAATTAATTTGTACCTATTATAAATTAATTAAATTAGATAATATTTATGAAATATCAATTATAAAATTTGATTTTAATTTGTTGAACAAATGTTATTAAATATATATATTTGTAATAGTTATAAATATATTAATCGATATGTGATATCGATACGTGTTTTAATTGGATTTAAATGCAAAATAATATATTTGGGCTTTAAATGAGTTTGGGCCTATATGATGGCTAGTTGGTTCGGCTGCGATATAAGAGGGTACGTACGGCCATATGATGGCTTGTTGGTGGGCTAGGTTGATATAGATAAGGCTGAGAGAGTTGGTAAATGTCTAGATCCTAACTTTTCTCCCTTTCTTCCTCTATATATATATCTCAACCCACACTTATTAGTGGCCTTTGCTTGATTCCAAATCTTCATATTTCCGACCAAAATCAACCTTATCTATCCTTTATTAATTCAATTTCAAATCAAATCAAATCAGGTTCTATTCGATAGCCGATGGTTAATAGTTCAAGGATTAAATCAAAAGCTATTTCAGTGGTAGATGTAATCATTTTAAAATGTTCTTCAAGGCATTAAGAGTGAGGTACATTTCTGATTATAATTCAATTTTTTATGCTAATTATTATGTTTTATTATACACATGTACTTTAATTTGCTAATTTGGTAAAGATTCTGATATGCATTGATATTTTCACATAACAGTTTCGTTATATGTATATATTAATTAATTATTTTATTAATATGTCCTAGATCGGCATGGCTCTATAATTAAAAACACTTTCTTTTACATTTTATTAAATTAATATATAATATTTACTAGATATGTATATATATAGCTAATAACTAATTACAACATTGTATTTTAATCAAATGTGGTTATATAATTTTATACATAAAGTGTTAGGGCTATGATAAATTTCAGAAACTATAAAATATTTTTATGTATACTTTATTATTATTTAAATATTGTTTAAATAATTTTTTTACATAAATCAGTTATATTAATTCAAGTATATTATGAAAGTTATAATTTATATCTATAAAATAATTTTAGCATTAAAAAAATCTTAGCAAAAAAGTAGAATTTTTTAATTCAAATTAATTTTCATATTATAGACGAAAATAGAAAAATTATTCTAAAATTAATTTTAAACTAAAAAATCATAAATAAAAAATTCAGTGCTTAAAATATCTTTGAGGATATATTAAAAAATTTGAGATTTATTTTGGTTAATTTTTTTATATTTTCGGCATGGATATTTAAATATATATGTATATTAAAATAAAAAATATATATATACCGAGTCATGTGTAAAACTTAGTTTATTATATTTATCAATAAGTATTTTTAATTTTTTATATTAATATATATGTATATTGTGCATGTATTTATTCATAAATATTTAACATAAAAAAGGTTAATGAGAACGTGCAGTACTCATGGTTTTTATTAAAAAAGTTATATTTATAAATAATTTCTCTATAAATAATTCTATTATATAATATGTATGTACAATATCAATATTTTATTCATATAATTATATATAAAAAAACTTATGTAAACTTATTTAAGCAAACTATAATACATATATATTTAATATTTGCTTACAAATAACTGTATATATTTATATATACATATATTAGGACAATATATTTGCATATTAGATGAGCTAACTGTCCGTTGCGGTGTAAATCCCAACATCTATACACGAGCATGTTACACCTTGCAAGGATTGATATGTTACACATGCGCGCACACACACACACACAGTGACACGTATATTTGTTATGATATACACATACACATATCATCATAACATAAATTAAATAAACTAAATTGATTTATAAATTTAAATAAAACAAAATCTTTTATTTAAATAAAATAAAAGCTTTTATTTAAATAAAATTTAGAAATGTTTTAAATAAACTAGCCTTTGTAGGCCCAACAAAGATCCAATAGGATAAATTTGTTGATATTCACCCATAACACCGCTGCAGGCTGTTCCAGTTTCGATAATGGGAAGACCATTTGCGCTTAGCCAAGTTTTCAATAATATAGCTATCAAACTAGTATATGAATGACACCTTTCGAAGCACTTTATGAAGGCCATGCAAATCACCAGTTAGCTAGTTAGAGACATGTGATCGACCAATGTTTGTCCGGATTTGATAAAAGAGGTAATAGAAAAGACTAATTTGATCCATGAAAGGATGTAGGAAGCTCAATCACGGTAGAGAGTTATGATAATAGAAGGCGAATGGATTTTGAATCTCAGTCGAAGGTACTTTTTTTGTGAAAGTATCAGCGATGAAGGTGTTGTACGATTTGGAAAGTTGGGGAATTAGAATTGAGATGTGTTGCGCCATTTCCTATGATGGAGAGGATCAAGAAGCTCGCATATTTCATTGAGTTATCGAATGCTTTAGTAGAAGTCCATAATATTTTTCACGTCCCTCGTTTGGAAAAGTATGTACATAACCCAAAGACTGCTATTGAACCAATGGTTCTGGAGAGTTGGTAATGGAGCATGATATGACTATTATTGAGCGACATATTCATATAGTGGATCAAGTATGAACGAGCTTAGAAAAAAGCTATTAAGTTGGTAAAAGTCAAGTGTAGCAATGATGTTGGACTTATCCTGTTTTGTTTTAATGTATATTTTATATGGTTGTGTAGAATATGGTTAGTTTTTATACTAGTGATATTTGGTTATATGCGTGCTTATGTCATATCCATGTACGATTTTGTTGATTTACTTTATTGGAATTTCGAGGATGAAACTTTTATAAGGAGGGGAGCATGCATCACCCCTATTTTATGACAGATTATGCCAGATGTTTAATTAAAAAGTAATTTAAAAAACAATGTAGGAAAATGAATATGTTTATAGATTTACCATAAATAGTAATTTAGATTTTAAACTTGAAATGGGGTAATGTTTTATAAAGAGAAAGATATTTGAAAACTTAATTTTATTAATTAGGAATGGGTAAAGAAGGAAAGTTATCTCATAACATTTCTCTTCCTCCACTTGCACTTTTATTTTCTTATAAAAACCTAAACAAAGGAAAAGAAAGAAAATTAACCTCCATTAAAATCTCTCCACAAAGAAGAAAAGATAAAGCTAGGAAAAAAGTAGGTTAAGGCAAATCTCTCTACAAACTTAATCAAGATGAATAATATTAACATCCTTAACTTTTTGTTTGCTCTAGTTTGCATTTGGATAAGATCCATATTTGAACATGTTTTTGGTTGACATAATCATATATGGATTTATGAATATCATTTGTGAAATTATGTAATTAATCAAATGGATTTCATATTTAAATCATCTTAATGCTCTTTAAATGCTTTGTGATTTTGATATATTAGTTAAAGCATTAATTTGGAGATGGATTTTCATTTTCATATTTTAGAAAATTTATTTGGATTTTCTATGAATTTTTTAAGTTGATAAAATACTTAATTCTATGTTTAATTATTTGAAAAATGAAAATTAATTATTTTTCCTTGAAATTTTTCTATGTTTTAAAAGATTGAATAGAATATTTTTTGAGAACTTCAAGACATTTCACATGAATTTTCATATTGATATGATTGAGGGGAAAATTTAATTACCGATGGCAATTAATTAACCAATTATGGTATTTAATAATATTTTTGGGTGCCAGAGAAATCTTCTTTGAATTTTTTTAAACAATTTCTATAATGATTTCGATTAATCGGTAGAAACTTGACATATACTATAAAATGGAGAAAAGTAATTGCTTTTAAAGGAAATAAATCAGTTTTTATGTTAATTATAGGAATGTCATTTATATTTATGGCAGATATGGATAAACTTATAATAGCTATGCTTTACAATAAATTCGATTTACGATAGCTATATATTTCACATTTATGATAGCTGTGAGCATTATATTTACGACAGTTATGTTTTACGATAGCTATGATCTGCGATTTTTTATTTTATGATAGCTATTTCAAGGTGCGATAACATGTGGTTTTATGTTTTATTTTCATGTTTTACAATGGCCATTTGAAGATGTGATAACACACGGTTTTAGGTTTTACGATTGCCACGTTTTATGATAGTTGTACTTTACGATAGCTATGATTTATGATAGTTGTACTTTACGATAACTTAAATATTTTAGAGGCACGATGACATTAAAGTTTGAGAAATGTGATAGCTTTATTTTATATATGCAATAGCACATGGTTAAGTATTGAGTCAACATGTTACTAGTGACAAAAATATAAATTTTTGTTAATTATACTATATAATACTATTATTAAAGAAGAAGAAGAAGAAATTTAGCCTAACTTTTTCAAGTCTATATGGAACAAACTACATGTATGTGTATATATGATTTATGTGTAAATGTCTATCATGAGAACATATTAGTATGATAACTGATGTCTTTGTATGTTTACTTACATTCATATATTAATGATGTTATTATTTATGCAAATAGTTAACACACTCACTCCTATAATATCACTCAATAATTATGACCTTGGAATTGGAACTAATGACCAACTAGGATTGTTCCATTAGTGGGTATGGTAAGCCTAAACTCTTTCGTGAGTAAGTGTAGCGACATGAATTTTCGATCATCAAACGTCGACACTAATACATCCATTGTGATGACCCGCCTTTTCGACCTTTAGAAAATCGATACTAATACGTCCTCGGTATTCCCATGCTGCAAATCCAAGTGCTGAAAAGACCGATCATGAATGTTAAAATCAAAAATAAATATAGACTAGAATCTTACACAAATGGAATAATATATATTATTTCAATATATAATCTTTAGAGCAGGTATTTTAATACACACATCAGAGTCTATACTAATCTCAGCTTGGACAGTTATAAATCTCTATACCTACTAGTGCTAAATACAAATAGTAAACAAATGTAGCAAAAATGGAAATGGATAACCATCTACAGAGGAACTCCATCTCCTACTCCACGCTCCTCCAACATGTTTCAAGCTAGAACTGAATTACCTAGCTGTCCGGAAAAACATGGCACCCAAAGTTTAAGGAAAAAGAAAATAAATTTCTGACCAGTCATGGGACTAGTGTAAGAAAACTCAAAATACATATATTTCTTAAATCAAAGGGTATCTCATAAGACAAAGCCGCACACAAACACGGATGAATTTTTACCTTATGATACCCAACCCATTTGCTATGGAAAATCAGTGATATTATTTTAGTTTCTAGATTACAAAACAAATTAAATAGCCAAAATTGTTACATTAAATTAAATACCAACATACTAGGTTCTATAATTAAAACCGTAAATGCTCATATTGGAGAATGAATTCCATACAATGATAAGATAAGAGACTACCTTCTGACAGTACATCTTTAGAGGGATGCACCTGAGGCTCCAACCTCTACCTATATAGAACAGACTACCTCTACCGTAGATAGTACTGAATACACCACCACCTCGATCATTCCCGACCCTCCTATGGTCATAGCATACACAACGAACTCGAAACATAGAGGGCAATCTAGAAAGGTGATGACCAAATCCTACTAGTAGTGACCCATTTTGACATGCCGCATCTACCATGTTTTTGCCATTCACGATGTGCAAGGATTAAGGTAACACTTTACCTTTCATGGAATAAATCGTATTTTGAATGTCACATTGCCATTTCCAACCACACACTAACTGACATCCACAAAAGCGCGGCCTCTAACCTCGTACATCTTAGAGAAGGGTGTTCAGTATAGGAGGGTTTGCCTCCTACAGTACCAACAGATGTACATTTGTAAAAGTCAATGTATCTAGTCTTAGAAATGCAATGCCAGACACTCGCCCATACAAGTTGTCCAAGGACAGGACAAACTGAAGGCACTTCTCCTACCACGTCATATTGGAAATCATCCCTACGATTAGAAGCGAGTAGTCCTTGCATTGAGGATTTAAATCAAAGGAATCACTGCCACCATATATATGATAAGGGAATTACCCCAGAGTTTAGTGGTAAGCCGCCCTGAATTATGGAGATCTCCATCTTCATTATCACCATCTTCAACATATTCTCACTTTCGAACGTATATTGGTTCGAAGTGGTTTCCGGATAGGAATCACCTAAAACCAACCCTGATTCCTCCAAACCAGTTTATCGATAAAAGATATTAAGTATGTAGGTGATTATTATTCAACTTATCAATATTCTTCTAGAGATATACATCTTGAAATCATTCCTTTTTCAATATATACCGAATCATCAAACCACTTTTTTCAAATCTTTCGGTTAATTAAAACCCCTTTTTAGCTTTGGAAATACCAAAACATTTCATCTTTAATTACTTAGGAAAATTAAAATTCATATCTTAATGATGATTTCACATTTCCAAAACATATCTTTAATGGGTCAAAACAATGTTATTTAAGACATCATTTACTATAAGCCCAAACCAGTTAGTATTGAATAAAAGGGACCATAAATTTTAGACCGATTATACCTAATATTAATTTCCATATTCTACCTGTACTATTTATCGATTAATGGTGAAATCACCTTTTGAATTCATACGGATGGTATGAGTTCCCTCCTCAGAATTTAATACGCAGTTTGACTAGAATATTTTATTTTAACAACCAAAATCCTATTTTAAATCTTGTTAACTTTTAGAAAGCTCCAAATCTCTTTTTATCGTGGAAGATGTGGTCGGAGTAAATCAAATTTGCTATCCCCTCCGTCGGGCCAATTCAGATAGCTAGAGCGGAACCCAAACACTTATTGCCCAAGATCGGGTTTAGAGACTATCTCTCTATCATCGATAAGGCGGTCAAGTTATTTGATCAACTCTTTTATATGATCTTTTAAGATGATTTTCATTTACTCAGCATAACTCCAAATATTGTTTAAACCAATTTTCCTTTAATCATTTATTTAAAACCCCTTTAAAATAATTATGAAACTTCCAAATCATCTTTAAAATACTCAATTATTCACTTTAAAGGATTGATGTGAATAGTGTTTTTAAAAGTTTCTTTTATCAAAACATTAACTTCATTCCACATATGTCCATTTCTATAACTCAGATCCCTTTTAAAACATTTTTATATTTTTATGGAATTTATTTCACATTTTTAAAGATTTGAAAATATCAATTTTAAAGCATTTGCCACTTTGGTTCCCAAATTGCCAAACTGCAACGCTTTTAAAAACCTGATTTGGACATAACTCAAATTCAAACCACTGAAATCCCGATTCTTCTTCTTCATTTCAAAACTATAGTTATAAGAGTTTAGAAAATTTTTATTTCGCATTATTCTTAGCTATATTCCACTTTAAATATTGATTTAACATTTATGGTGTGAAATCACGAACTGCCGTTACGCGACGCGCCTATTTTTGAGTCCAATGTTATATCTTGTCAAAAATTTACTGAAATGAGTTTTAATATTTATAATACATTTATAAATTATTTTAAACCATTTTTTCATGTTTAAAGAGGTTTAGGTATTCCGTAACACTTTTATACTTCATATAGCAAAGTGATTTCTTTTATGTAAATTCGACGTGTATTTAATGTAAATTATTTCCACAACCAAATAAACATATTATCATATCCAAATATAATGATCGACCATAGAAACAATCATGGGAAACAGATTATATCATCGTATAATTTATAATAAAAATATGTAGAGTTTCTCACCTTCATTGGTTTTTGTATTTTCTAATTTTGATTATAACTTCGCTACTATCTCGCCAAAGCTTATGAAATCAACCTTGATTCCCTTTAGAAGTGCACTGCCTAGGTGTAACGACCCGTAATTTTCGATAATTAAATAAGTTTTGGAATTTATTGTTCTGAAAAATTAAAAATTTAAGATTTAATAATGAGAAAAATAACTAAAACGAAATGTAATAATGTTAATTTAAGGTAATTGATAACTATTTTAACGCAGTTTCAATTAATTGAAATGATTGTAAAGTTAAATTTGGTTATAAACTGTAAATATGGAAACAAACTAAATGTTGTATTAACATTAAAATTGTATGTAATCAATTGAATTGGGTTAATAGAGAATAATTAATCAGTATGTGAATTTGTATGTTTTGTTTGTTAACAATAAACATAGAAATGTGTTTAATTGCATGTTGTAATAATGGTTTATTTATCATCTCATTATTTAATAGGTTGAAATAACTTGGAAATAACCTAAAATTTAATGTAATTAAATATTACTATTAATATGGTAAAAAGTGATAATTTTTGAATATTAATGTAATAAGAGGTAAACCAGTGTTAACTATATCCATAGAGTAATAATGGTGTGTAATAAGATAAGAAAAAAAAAATCAAATAAATGGATTTATTGGAATTTAAAATAATAATCAATTGAATTTACTGCTATTAAAATTAAACATCGTCATTAGTGTAATATTTAACATTGGTTCTGACTTGGAAATTTACTGTAAGGGATTATAAATTAATAGGAAATAAAAAATGATAAAATTTGTTAGTTATAAAAATTGAACTTTATAAAGTGGATTAAATTTATTTAATAATAATTTATTTAACTAACGTGAAAATAGCCGTTTTGGCCACTATCTTGGATTTTGACGAAACCAGTTTCATCAGATCCATAATGGTGAATTATCATAGGATTTCAACTTATGTAGCGATCAGACTTGTCGTTTGATCTTGTGGGGAACACTTTGAAATTGATTTAATAAATTCAATTGAAATAAGCAGATTTTAAAGCCAAATTCTTCATACAATGGAATTAGGACTTGAGACCTACTCCATTGAATTTAAAAATATCGAAAACAACTATTTCGATATATTGGATGACCCACTCTCATTTTGAAAATGGAACGGATTTTTTTGGGTCATTATTGTCATTTCAAACCGATTCGATATGTTCGTTCTTTCTTGTCAGACCTTGTCTATATAAATATATTATTCTAAACCTAGCAGCCTTTGTATTTCTTATTACAGTGTGTACAATTCCATTTGTTTGTTCAAACAATGATTCTGAGATCCAATTGCAAATCAAAATATTAAAACTCTTCAAACTATATCATACTATATATCTTGGAATGATCTCGATGAATGGAACCTACGTATGGCGTTCTTTTATCGAGAAAGTGACCAAATCAATCAGAAATCGAGGTCAAAGTCAAAATTGGGGGTTTTGAGTTCATCGTCAATAGGTGAAATTGACTTGCGGGTTTTGTGGAGATTGCTACGTGGAATTGGATGGTGGTGGTCGCGTGACCTGAAACTGAGGGTGATGGACGGATTTTTCGAAGTAGGGGTTTGAAACACTAAATGTGGGGTGGCGGCGCGTCGGTATGGAGGGTGGCGGAGGCCATGAGTTTTTGGCCGTGGGTAGTGCTAGAGGAGGTGAATTCGTGGGTGGTTGTGGCATGGTCGGTGGCGGCATATGCAAGGTGGAATTGTTGGTCAGTGCAGGTGGTGGGTTCAGTTTTGAGACGTGCGGTCGTCTGTATATGAGATAGAATGATGGTGATGTGGTAAGGGGTGATTCACTTATATTATTTAATTTAATTTTTGAATTTCAAACTTCTAACGATCATACCTTTTGCATACGAGCTCGGATTCATGGGTGGTTCGTTCAGTTAGGATCGTATTGAAATTTCAGACATTTTGGAACAAGTTTGTGAATTCTAAGACTATTAGATTTTGGGCCGTTATTCGGATTTTAAATCGATTGGAAATCAAAGGTGAGTGTTTTAACCCACTAACAATTACTAAATTATCTTATATTAGTTAAATAGAATTTATGATGTGATTAAAGTTTGATTCGTTAATATTTGGTATATTTAAATTGTCATTCCGGTTAATCTGACTTTTATTGAATTTAATTGCCATTTAATTTAATTTTGAATTTTAATTGTCAACTGAACACCTATTTATGATAATTAGTTAATTGATGTTATTTATTGGTTGATTTGAGTGATGATAGTGATGGATGTTTAATTGTTGAGATTGGATGACTAGATGTTATGTTTATTTTATATATTGATTCACACTGCAAGTTCCCTTAGTTGTTGCTAGGAAAATCACTATGGGTTGAAATGACACATATCCGCACAATCTATAGATTATGGAAAAATCGTTATGGGTTGAAACGATAGACTCCAGCGATTTTATAGATTTTGAATTTTAAATCGGGATTGCTGAAATGGTATATACCTGTAAGTTCAAATTATTGCTGGTTGAAATGATATATATTCGTATCACTTGACCATTGGGTAGAAAATTATATACGTACACCGGATTTGTTAAATTAAATGATTTATAAACCTTAAATTTTGAATTTAGTCTAATAATATTTTGAAATAAAATTTGATTTATATAAACTGAATAGTTTTCGAAAATCCAAGCTTTAAATGTTGAAATTGGAATTGCTTTATTTGAATTGATTAAAGAATCTAAAGTGAAATTTTAAGGTTGAATTTGAAGTATAAATGTAATTTATCGAAATTGAGTTATTGTAAACGTTTAAATGTTTAACTTTGGAATCAATTGAATTTGGAGTAGCTTAAATTTATAGTTCAGACATGGATTTGAATTCGATATAGATTTAAATGGTTTTATTGAGCATCTGAATTGAAAGATAAAAATTGAGTTTGTCAATTTGAAAGCTGGATATGGTCTAGATTTAGTTTAATTCGATATTGCTTGCAAGTTAGTTATTTTAATATAAACTATTTAAGAATATATTATTTTAAATTCATATTTAGTTAAATTTTCAAACCATTTTACATTAAACTATTGAACTATGTTTAACCCATTGTAATATATTTTAAGCTATTTAACCTATATTAAACTATTTAAACTATTTTAATTGCTTTAAACTATTTTAATCTATTTTAATTTATTAAACTTTTTAAACTATTTTAATCTATTTTAACCTATTTTAAACTATTTTAATCTATTTTAAACTGTTTTAATCTAATTTAAATCTATTCTAAACAATTTAAACTATTTTAAAGTATTTTCAACTATTTTTAAATTATTTTGAAACTATTTATGACTATATAAACTATTTTCGAAAATTCAATCTGTGCAAGGCTAAATACTTTATATTTAAATCCTGGATTTAAAAGCGAATATGGTTAAATGATATTATAATCTGAGTTGGGATTTGAAATGATATTTTCTAGTGAAATGACATATTTTGAGTAAATATGATGATTTTGAAACGAGGGTTTAACCTATTGTGAAAATATGATTTCGAAAGTGAATATGATTTCGAAAGTGTTTTGGTTTGAATTGAACATGATATTTTGATGTCAATATGAATTGGTTTTGGAAATGTAAAAGAACCATCCAGTGTGTAATAAGCGTTTGGTTGTTAAAGAGACTGGGTTCAAATATTGTCAAACTCTCTGCCAATATAGAAGCCACTTTAACAACAGTGCATGTGGTGGAGATACCAGAATGAGGTAGGATTATTTGGCAAACGATTCTTTATGAGGTATTAACGTTGCTCCGGCTCTCTCGAGTCAACTTGATGTGGCTAAAATAGGAGCCATGGCAGCCAAGTGAGGTAGCATCTCCGATCGGACACATTTCTTCGATACCATATTATGACTTTATGATTGATTTGGTGGCCACCCCTCAATTTGATTTTGGGGAGTGTGTTCCGAGGTGGGCGGTAGTAGTTGCTATGTGTTACCACTAGTTTTGATCCGCAAAACGGTAGTATCCTCCCCTAGGCATTGCCTCGCGTGCCTTGTCACATGCCTTACCATGCCCGTCACGGGTCTGGTTTGTACTGTACCAGTGGAGTGCGCTCTGATAGCCCTCCAATTTCGGAGGAATTACTGTACTGTATAGACTACGGAATATATAAAAATGTGTTAAGGGTGATATAAGTAACGCCTTAACGCTATTTTAATACTTTACTTTACTGCAGACACTATCATAATAAAGTATTGCACTATATATGTAGATAGTTTAGTGTATCCTTAGGAGATGGAATTCCAAACATCTTTTAAGTTATTGCATGCAAGTTCGACATTGGATAGGAGATTTCAAACCCCATAAACATCTCCGACGTCATTACACTCATATTTATTTACTGTTGATTTAACTTACATAAGATCTTTTAGTTTTGACTCTAGTGTTTTGTCTTTTCATTACGCTAGGATCAGTATGAGCTTTTAAGTACATCAAAGACTGCTTTTTTAGAGGACGAAAATGAGGATTTAGTCCTACTATTATTTATTATATTTTTTCGACTACATCATATTTTTCCACTGCATTACTTATTTATTCCTGCTGTATGTACTCTGATCTGTATTGTAAAAGTGTAATCAAATGTTATTGGTAAAACAGCTTCATTAACTATTATTTGATTATTATATTTGTCATTCCGCTATGAGATTCTGTGTTTGTTTTATTTCTTTCTCTTCTTTTTCTTATTTGCCCCATAATAATCCTCTCTTTTGAATGGTTTGAGTTTGACATGTATGGTTTATTGTCAGTTTAAACTGTCGAAAAAGGTGGATCATTGCATTTGGTATCAAAGCCAGGTTTAGCGATAAACTTAGCTTTGTAGGGTCTAACTCATTAGATATAGAGTAGTAATGCCCTAAAATGAGTTTTTCTAAGTATATATACGAGAGGGCGTATTTGTTAGCGTTATAAAATGATTTATATTAGGTTAATTTGTTCTATTAAGTATTTATAAATTCTGGTCGGAACATGGGAGCTGGCATCGATAGGAATTTCTAAACACTAAATAGGGTAGACTGACACAATATTGTTTTGAAATATAGGTAAATGAAATAGTTTTGCCTAGTATTATATTATATGGAAGAATAATTTTATAAATGTATATAGTTGTATTTGATATGTTTGTTTGTTAGGAGGTAAACTTTATAAATACTGGTTGCAAAATATGACTTAAAAATAAAATGAATTTAACTGAAAATTTGAGAACATAAGTTTCGGGGTTTGAAATTTGTTTTCAAAAGATTTTGGGATATGGGATTAGCATTATTTGAAAGTATTTCTAGATATAAATAATTTCAAAGTGATTTTGAAGAAATGTTTCTAAAAGAATTTTAAAAGGAAATAAGTTTTGTACTCCCCTCTCTTGTCGCTGGAAAATAATTTCAATGATGAGTGCACGCATCATCGACGTTTATTTTCGAGTTTCAAAAGGAAAGACCGCTGTAGTAGTCTTACTGCACATTTGTTTTGATAAAAAAAATTTAGTTTTATTTTCTAAGTACAATTTGGCATATATGAAAGATATGAATGTGTGTGTGTGTGTGTGTGTCTATATATATTTGATTTGAAAGAAACCTAAAACTTAGTTCTTATAACTTTCCAGTAATTAGTAGTTTTCAATTATTGTCATGAATGAAATCTTAACCATTTTTAATAATTAGAATCTCTAAAATGAGAAAAATAAGAATTAGAAGCTAAGTAATTTGTGAAATATATAAGAAGTAGAAAAATTTGTAATTGGTAAATATGAAAATTTAGAAGATGTAATTATTGAACATTTTGTTAACTAAAACCGAATAAGATAACTTGTGCAACATTCAATTACATTCTAAAAGATATGTATGTATATATATATATATAAACTTACCAAAATGTTAAAAGTTGAAATGTTAATAGAAATATGAAATGGAGTATTATACAAATAAAACTTAAGTAATGAAAGTTTTTAGTGGAATTACTTTTATAAATAAGAATTTAGACGTAGAATGAATGTTGTAAACATAATTTGATGATTTGAACTGATCATAATTAGATTTAGTAGTAAAAAGTGAATATTATTTAAGAAGATGTTGAAATAATTCATTAAAAGATTTAATATTTATTTATAAGTAAGTGCAACATTAACTGATACTGTTTGTGAAGAAATGAATGTAATTTAAAAAGTTAAGAAACTCAAGTGAAATGATCCATGAATGAATAATACTGTTAATCAAGCTATATCAATAATAAATTTTAAGTAAACTGCAATAAAATGATGTAAATTAAGCAATTAAGAAACTTAAACATGAATTTATGCACTAATGAATATTAATATTTAATGGGAAATGAATTTTGCAAAAATGAATGAATGTAAATTAAAGAAATGGTCACTGTATGAATGAATGAAAATAGAAGAACTGTAAATAATGTGAAAGGAGATTAATAAGAATAAACTTAAACGATATTTGAAATTATTGTTTGTTTTGGCTTATGGAATGTTTAGTAAAGGATACTTCTAACTGTATAAGGATGTATAAATAATCTATTAATTCATTACCAAAGGCAGTTGAGCGTAGGATACAATTGATTGTTCATTTATCTTTTTTGTACGATTAAAAGTTTCTTAGCTTGAACAAACCATTTTTTTTGGTTGCTATGAATGGATGATTGATTTCTTTGTTGAATACGATGTTTGTATTGTTTTGTTTGCAAGTGACTATTGTCATATTGTGATGATTTGTTTTATTACTAAATTGAACTACTTAAATATTTCTCTTTTTAAATAATTATTAACTTCTTTGGATTATATAAGTAAAATACAGGTTATGGAAGCAATTGCTATTGCTTTTGGTTTCATAAATAAAGCATTGTTTGTCCAACAAATAGGTACATTTTCGGATTATGGTTTATAGCGATAATATATTATTTTCCCGTGGTTTGAGATATATTATTTTTGAAATATGATATATATGGTTATTATTGATATTATTTTTTCCCCCAGACCTCTCTGTACAAAGTAGACTCTGCCAAAATTTTCCGTGAATTTTGGACTTGGAATTTTTTTAATGAAAGTAGAAATGTTTTTCAGACTTTTATTGAACTTGAATATGAAAGGATTTAATTTTAAATTGATATATTTTATTTAAATACCTAATTATGTAATTTTGAAGCCCTTATAAATTTATCACTTGAATAAAATGTATTAATTCCTTAATTCCTTCTTTTTCTTTTTCGGGGATGAAAAGTTTGAGTAGGAAAAGTGTAATGACCCATAATTAGATAATTAAATTTATTAATTAAATAACTTTTGGAATTTAATGTTGTGAAAAATTAAAGATTTAAGATCTAACAATGAGAAAAATAACTAGAATGAAATATAATAATGTTAATTTAAGGTAATCGATAACTATTTTAATGTAATTTCAATTAATTGAAATGATTGTAAAGTTAAATTTGGTTATATACTCTAAATAACGAACTAAACCAAATGTTGTATTAAATGGTAAAATTCTATGTACTTAATTGAATTGGGTTAATAAAGAATATTTAATCAGTGTGCGAATTTATTAATTTCGTTTGTTAACAATAAACATAGAAATGTCTTTGAAATTGTAAGTTGTAACAATGGTTTATTTGTCATATCATTATTTACTAGGTTGAAATAACTTGGAAATAATCGAAAATTTAATGTAATTAAATATTATTGCAATTATGGTAAAAGATGATAATTCCATAATATTAATGTAATAAGAGGTAAATCAATGTTAACTATATCCATAGAATAATAGTGGAGTGAATAACAAGATAAGAATAAAAATCAAGTAAATGGACTCATTAGAATTTAAAATAATAATCAATTGAATTTATTGCTATTGAAATTGAACACCGTCATTAGTGCAATAATTAACATTTGTTCTGACTTGGAAATTTACGGATTATAAATTAATAGGTAATCAAAATGATAAAATTTGTTAGTTATAAAAGTTGAAATTTAAAAAGTGGAATAAATTAATTTAAAAAACAATTTATTTAATTAACGTGAAAATAGCCATTTTGACCACTTTCTTGGATTTCAATGAAACCAGGTTCATCGGATCCGTAATAGTGAATCATTGTAATATTTCAAGTTTCATAGCGATCGATTTAATAAATTCAATTGAAACAAGCTGATTTTAAAACTAAATTCTTCATACAGTGGAAATAGGACTTGAGACCTATTCCATTGAATTTAAAAATATCAAAAACATTTATTTCGACATATTAGATGACCCACTTTCATTTCGGAAACAGAATGGACTTTTTTGATCGTTATGGTCATTTCAAACCGATTCCGTATGTTCATTCTTTCTTATCGGGCTTTGTCTATATAAATATATTTTTATAAACCATAGAAGCCTTTCTATTTCTTATTACGATACGTACAATTCCATCTGTCTGTTCAAATCGTAATTTCCTGATCCAATTGCAAATCAAAATCAAATCAAAAAATTAAAACTTCTCGACTATATCATATTATATCTCGTTGGAAAGATCTCGACGAATGGAACCTACATCTGGCATTCATTTTTTGAGACGGTGATTGGATCGATCATAGATCACGGTTAAAGTGAAAATTGGGGGTTTTGATTTCATCGTCAATAGGTGAAATCGACTTATGGGTTTTGTGGAGATCGCTACGTGGAGTTGGATGGTGGTGGTCGCATGACCAAACTGAGGGCGGTGGCTAGATTTTTCAAAGTGGGTTTTGAAACCCTAAAAGTGGGTTTCGACGCGTATGTATGGGGGGCGACGGAGGCCATGGTCTTCCGGCCGTCTGTAGTGCCAAAGGAGGTGAGTTCGTGGGTGGTTGTGGCATGGTCGGCGGCGACGTATGCAAGGTGGAATTGTTAGTCAATGCCGGTGGTGGGTTCGGTTTTGAGGCGTGCGATTGTCTATACGTGAGATAGAACGATGGTGACGTGGTTGGTGATGTGGTAATTGGTGATTCGCTTATATTATTTTACTTAATTTTTGAATTTCAAACTTCTAATGATCATATCTTTTGCATACAAGCTCGGTATCACACGCAATTCATTTAGTTGGAATCGTATCGAAATTTCAGACATTATGGAATTGGTTTGGACGAATTGTGAGACTGTTAGATTTTGGGCCTTTGTTTGGATTTTAAATCGATTGGAAATCAAATGTGAGTGTTTTATCCCACTCACAACTACTAAACTATCTATGTTACTTAAATTGAATTTATGATGTGATTAGAGTTTGATTGGTTGATGTTTGGTATATTTAAATTGTCATTCCAGTTAACCTGACTTTTATTGAATTTAATCGCCATTTAATTCAATATTTAATTTTTATTGTCAATTGAATACTTATTGACGATAATCAGTTTATTGATGTTAATGATGATTGTGATGGATGCATAATTGTTGAGATTGGGTAACTAGATGTTATGTTTATTTTATACATTGATTCACACTGCAATTTCCCTTAGTTGTTGCTAGGAAAATCATTATAGGTTGAAATGATACATACCCGAACCATCTATAGAGTAGAGAAAAATTGTTATGGGTTGAAACGATAGACTCGAGCGATTTTATGGATTTTAATTTTATTTCGAGATCGCGAGTTGAAATTATATATACCCGTAATTTTAAATTATTGCGGGTGGAAATGATATATATCCGTATCACTTGACCATCGGGTATAAAATTATATACGGATACCGGATTGGTTAAATTAAATGATTTTTAAATCCTTAAATTTTGATTTCAGTTAAATAAAATTTTGAAATAAAATTTGATTTATATAAAATGAATTATTTTCTAAAATCCAAGCTTTATATGTTGAAATTGGAATTGGTTTAAATAAATTGGTTAAAGAGTCTAAAGTGAAATTTTTAGGTTGAATTTGAAGTATAAATGAAATTTATCGAAAATGAGTTATTGTGAACGTTTAATTATTTAACTTTGAAAACTATTGAATTTGGAGTTGCTTAAAGTTATAGTTCAAACATGGATTTGAAAACGATATTGATTTAAATGGTTATATTGAGAATCTGAGTTGAACGGCAAAAATTGAATTTGTCAATTCGAAAGTGAGATATGGTCCAGATTTGCAGAAATGGAAGAAATAGTTTAATTGATATTACTCGCAAGTTAACTATTTTAATATAAACTGTTTAAAAATATATTATTTTAGATTCAAATTTACTTAGATTTTCAAACCATTTTACATTGAATATAAAACTATATTTAACCCATTTTAATCTATTTAAACTATTTTAACCACTTTAAAAAAATTTAAACTATTTTAATCTATCAAACTATTTAAATTTTTTTAATCTATTTAAACTATTTTAAGCTAATTTAAACCTATTCTAAACCATTTAAACTATTTTAAAGTGTATAAATTATTTTTAAATTATTTTGAAACTGTTTATGACTATCTAAACTATTTTCAAAAAGTCAAACTATGCAAGGCTAAATTGTTTATATTTAAATCATGGATTCAAAAGTGAATATGGGTAAACGATGTCATAACCTGAGCTGGGATTTGAAATGATATTTTCAAGTGAAATGACATATTTTGAGTAAATATGATGATTTTGAAACGAGGGTTTAACCTACTTTGAAAATATGATTTCGAAAGTGAATATGATTTTGAAAGTGCTATGGTTTGAATTGAATATAATATTTTGATATCAACATGAAATGGTTTTGGAAATGTAAAAGAACTATCCGATGTTTTATAAGCATTTGGTTGTTAAAGAAACCAAGATCAGATATTGTCATACTCTCTACCAACACCAAAACCACTTTAACTACTGCGCACGTGGTGGAGATTCCCGAATGAAGTAGGATGGTTTGATGAACAATTCTGTATGAGGTATTAACATAGCTCTGACTCCCTTGAATCAGCTTGATGTCGCTAAAACATGAGCCATGCCGAGGCAAGTAAGATCGCACCTCCAATCGGACACATTTCTTCGATACCATACTATGATTTTGTGATTGATTTGGTGGCCACCCCTCAATTTTGATTTTAGGGAGTGTGTTTCGAGATGGGCGCTAGTAGATGCTATGTGTTACCATCAGTCTGGATCCGCAAAATGGTAGTATCCTACCCTGGGCATTACCTCACATGCCATGTGACATGCCTTATCGCGCCCATTACGAGTTTGGTTTGTACCGTACCTATAGAGTGCCTTCTGATAGCCCTCCAATTTACGGAGGAGTTAATGTACTATATAGGCTACGAGAATATATAAAAATGTGTTACGGGAGATATGGGCAACGCCTTAACGCTATTTTAATTCATTACATTACTATTGGCACTATTATAATAACGTATTGTACTATGTATGTAGATAGTTTAACGGATCCGTAGGAGATGGAATCCCGAACATCTCTAAAGTTATTGCATGCATGTTAGACACTTGATAGAAGATGTCAAACCCTGTAAACATCTCCGATGCAATTACACTCGTATTTATTTACTATTGATTTAACTTACATAAGATCTTTTAGTTCTTACTCGAGTGTTTTGTCTTTTCATTACGCTCGGGTCAGTCTGAGCTTTTCAGCATATCGAACACTGCTTTTCTCGAGGATGAAAACTAAGATTCAGTGCTACTATTATTTATTATATTTATTCCACTGCATCATGTTGTTCGGCTGCATTATTTATTTATTCCTATTGTATGTACTCTGATCTGTATTATAAAAGTGTAAATCAAATGTTATTGGTAAACAGCTCCATGAAATGTTATTTGGTTAATATATTTTGTCATTCCGCTGTGAGATTCTATAACGACCCTTAAATTTTCAATAATTAAAATTGTTCATTTAATAAGATTTTGTGAGTTAATATTGGGAGGAATAAAAATTTGCAACGTATTAATGAAATAATAACAAGAGTGAAATGTAATAATGTAAAATTAAGTTAATTATTAAATATTTTAATAACAGTCCAATCGATTGAAATAATTTTAAAGTTATACTTGGTTATAATTTGGATATAAGTAAATAAATGTGAATGTTGTATAAATTAAGGAACTAGTATATAATTTATGGAAATTGAATAAAATTAGTGTTAGGTAAAAAATTGTAACATTTGGCTGTAAATAATAAACTTATTAACTGGACTAAAAGGTAATGGTGACAATTATTGTATGTTACCTATTTATTTAGCCTGTTAAGTTAAAATTTGAAATCAATTGCAACTAGTTCACTTAAGTAGTGCACTTAATGTAACTTCAATTGATAATTGCAGAATGTTGATTGAATAAGATGTAACCAATGAAAATTTTGTGCATAACATGACAATTGATTGAATAAAAGAGTTCGAATCAAGTTTGCTAGTTTATTGGAATTTAAACTATAATGAATGGATTTATTACAATTAAATGTAATTAAAGATTACTTTAATCAAAAGTAAGATGAAATGGTGAATATATTTAATGTAATAAAATGTATGGTAAGGTTATTGTAAGTGCAAGACAACAATTGATGTAATGAAAAGAGTGAAACAAAGATAAACTAATTTGTTGAGATTCTAAATTACCATATAATTGACGAAAAAAATCAATATAAGAGAGCTATAGTAATTATTATAAATAAAAGGTGGAAACTAGAGGATATTAATGTAATAAAATATAAAACAATGTTAATTATGAATGTAGAGTAATAATTGATTGAATAGAAAGATTGGAATCAAATTGAATCATTTATTGGGATTAAATTATAATTAATTAGATTTAATTACGGTGGGAATTGAATGCTGTAATTATTGCAATAACCAACACTGAATTGTTATATAAACTTGTTTTGAATCATTATAAATGTCTAAGTAATCAAAAATGATGAAATTTGTTAGTTAATAAATATTGAATTAAAAAGTGAATTAATTAATTTAATATTAATTTATTCAATTAATGTGAAAATAGTCATTTTGGTAACTGTCCTGGATTTCGACGAAACTTGTTTCATCGGATCCATAATAGTGAATTATTGTAAGGTTTCTTGTTTCGTAGCGATCGGACTTGTCGTTTGACCGTACAAACTCGAAACGCCTAGAAATCAATTTAATTGAAATCAATTTGAAATAAGCTTATTCTAACATAAATTCTTCATACTATAGAATTAGGACCTGAAACCTGTTCCATTGAATTTAAAAATATTGAAAACATCTATTTTGATATATAGGATGATCCATTTTCGTTCCGAATACAGAACGGGCTTTTCAGGTCGTTTATCGTTTAACTTCTAAATCAAATCTAATCCATTCATTTCTATTTCTGATCTGTCTATAAATAGTCCGTTATAAACCCTAACTACTTCTTATTTTCATTTTTTCGTACATACAATTCTTTCTGGCTTCTTCTTCTCAATGGCAGACAACCAAACAAATTCTCAATTCAATTTTAAATTAAATATCAAATCCAAATTCAAATTTCTCAAACTATATCATATTATATATCAATTTGAAGCTCTCAACGAGCGCAAGTCAAGTTAATTTCTCAAATTGGGTTACTACGTGTCCGAAATTTGAAGGAAAATTTTCGACCATTCATCGAGGGTTGATCATCGGCGACTGATCGTCGAATTGAGGATACCACTGCGGAGAGATTATCGCGTGTGGTTCATCTGGGTGGTTCGTAGGTAAGGTTGATGGTTAGATCACCATTGAATAGTTGACTAGTGTTCATAGGAGGTGGCGGCGCATGCATATTGGGGAGGTCGGAATGTTCGCCGTGGGTCCAGGTGGAAGCGGCGTGGTGTGAGCACCATGAGGGAGGTGTTCAATCAAGGCTTTGACATTGTATGGGTGGTAAACGACAATAAGGAGCGACGGTTGTAGCAGCGTGCTCGCGTTTGTCTAGCCTGGGGAAGATTAGGGTTATCTCGTATAGTTTGCTGACGTGTAAAACGGTAACAGTGTTTGTTAATTTGTTTATTTAATTTTATTTAATTTAAATCGCATTATGTTCGAACCGCGATAACTTTTACATACGAGCTCCAATTTATGCGTGGTTTGCTCCACTGGGATCGTATTTAAATTCCGGACATTTTAATGCTTGTTTGGACAAATTCTGAGATTGTTTGAATTTTGGGCTTAAATAGAATTTTAAATCAATTTAAAATCGAAGGTGAGTGTTTTGACCAACTCCCAACTTCTAAAATTTCTTATGTGAGTTAAATTAAATTTACGATGTGATTAAGAGTTTATTGATGGCTGTTTGGTATATTTAAATTGCTATTCTTATTGATTTGAATTTACTTTGAATAAAATTGTCATTTAAATTTATTATTGAATTTAAATCACCAGTTTTGTGTTAGTGATAATTAGTTGATTATTGATATTTATTGGTTTAATCGGATGATGATTATGATGGATGTTTGTTTGTTGATATTGGATGATTAGATGTTATGTTTAATTCATATATTGTTATCACTCTGCAAGTTTCCTAGTTATTGTCAGAAAATCATTATGGGTTGAAATGTTATATACCCGAACGATCTGTAGATTAAGGAAAAATCGCCATTGGTTGAAATCATAGACACAAGCGATTTTATGGATTTTTAATATTAAGTAGGGATTGCGGATTGAAATGATATATATTCGTAAATATAAATAATTGCGGATTGAAATGATAAATATCCGTATCACTTGACCCTAGGGTAGAGAATTATACGTGGACACCGGATTGGTTAATTTAAATGATTTTAAAATGCTTAATTTTTGAATTTAATTAAATGATATTTGGAAATAAAATTTGATTTTGTAAATTGAAATTATTATCAAAATCCAAGTTTATGTTACAAATTGGAATTATTTTAAAGGAATTGTTTAATGGAATTAAATTGAAATTTTAAGGTTGATTTTGAAGTATAATGCATCGGAATTGAGTTATTAAAATCGTTTGAAATATAACTTTGAAAAATTGAAATTAGAGTAGTTCAAATTGATATTTCTAACATGGATTGAAATTGATATAAAATTTAATGTTTTATTGAAATTTGAATTGAAAGATTTGAAATTGGGTTTTGTTGATTTGGAAATTGAAATTTATCCAAATGTGTTGAAATGAAATAAATAGTTAAATTGATATAATTTTTCAAATTCATATTTTAATATAAACTGTTAAAAAATATATCATTTTAAATTTCCTAATTATTAAGATTTTCAAATTACTAAACTATTTTAATCTACACTAACTATATAAATTATTTTAACCTATTTTAAACCAATTTAATTTTTTTTAAACTAATTGAACCATTTTAATTTATTTTGAATCTAACTAATCTATTTTAAAGCTATAAAATCTATTTTCATTATATTAAATTTATTTTAAATCTGTTTAACTATCTTAAATTTAACTATTAAATTATTCAATCTATTTTAAAATATTTTAGAGTATTTTAACTATTCTTAAAATTTATTTTTACTTTGTTAAACCAAATATCACTATCTAAACTATCTTTCAAAAAATTCAAACTAAATTTAAACTATTCAAAAAATTCAAACCAAATATCACTTTTAAATCCTCGATTTTAAAGTGAATATGGTTAAATGATATTATAACCTAGGTTGAGATTCAAATTACATACTTGATTTGAATATGAAGTTTGGAAATGAGGGTTTTAAACTATTTTGAAAATATGATTTTTGAAAGTGAATATAATTTTGAAAGAGATATGTTTTGGAATTGAATAAGATATTTTGAATTGACTTTTAAACATAAAAGTACCATCCGGTGTGTAATAAGCATTTGGTTGTTAAAGAAATCGGTATCGGGTATTGTCGTACTCTCTACCAATACCCAAACCACTTTAACAACATGTACGTGGTGGAGATTCCAGAAATGAAGTAGGATGGTTTGGTGAATGATTTCTGTATGAGGTATTACGTGTCCCTGACTCCCCTGAGTCAGCTTAGATATGACTAAAACGTGAGCTATACTGGGCCAAGTGAGGTCATTCCTCCTATCGGGCACATTTCTTCGATACTATATTTTGAATTTTTGATTGATTTGGTGGCCACCCCTCGATTTTGATTTTGGGAGTGTATCCGAGGAGGGTGGTAGTAGCTGCTATGCATTACCACTAGTCCGGGAATGCAATTGGTGTATCTACCCTGGCATTGCCTCGAGTGCGGTGTTCATATGCCCTAGAGCGCCTTCTACGAGTTTGTTTTGTACCATACCCAGGAGTGCCCTCTGATAGCCCTCTAGTTTACGGAGGAATTACGGTACTGTATAGACTATGAGAATATATAAAAATGTGTTAAGGGGGATATGGGTAACGCCTTAACGCTGTTTTAATACTCTTACTTTACTGTAGACATCTTATAATAGCGTATTGTACTACATGTAGACAGTTTAACGGATCCTTAGAAGACTTGGATCCCGGACATCTCTTAAGTTACTACACCCACATTAGACACCGTATAAGAGATGTCAAACCCTGTAAGCATCGGGCTGTTACACTTATATTTACCGTTGATTTAACTAACATAAGATCAATTAGTTCTGACTCGAGTGTTTTGTCTTTTCATTACAAATGTATATGTATATGTTAGGACATGCATGTATTTGGTATATATATACATGTGTATATGTATATGTTAGGACATGCATGTATTTGGTATAGATATACATGTGTATATGTATATGTTAGGACATGCATGTGTATGTTATATATGTGCACAAGACATATCAACAACGATGCAATCGTTTTGAACAACTCCGTTCATTAAACCATTGAAAATCTAAAAGCCGATTCCCAGTCACATATTCACTTATTAATCAGATTACATAAAAATGTAAATAAAATTTGAAAATAATTTCTCATCATTATTAATTAAGTAAAATGATCGCATTTGAATTATAAAACCATATAGACCAATATTAAACAAGTGTTTACAAAAAATGTTGTTATATCGATAAAGAGTTATGAATTTTCTTATATTTTCAAACCAAGTATATATCTTTGTAAAACTATTATAAATGATTTATTATTACTATATTACTAATTAAGATGAATTATTATTATTTTAAAACAATTATTTAATTATCTAAACTTAATTTTAAACTAAAGATAAAATACACATCCCTGATGATGTCGTAAATATATTTTATTTCCAAAAGTAAATTAAATTTATTTCATATTCTTGCTTAAATGGAGAAATAAGTGTATGTCAAAAAATCTTGCACGACTTCTGGTGGTTAAAAAGCTGTTTATTAATAAAACAATTTTCGGTCATTTTTCTGTCAAAAACCCGCAAATATACATATTTGTTAATATACCTTTAAAATATGTTTACCATCATTATTTATGGTTCACATTATAATTTGTGTTATAAAATCTTCTATTTGAGTATTTCAAATATAAAGATATTTTATTGATAAATATGTTGGTCGTTTCATCCATGGTATTCGCGTGCCGAGCACCCTGTGCCGGAAAGATAGATAGTTAGGGTAAAGTAAAAGGAAAAAGAAACCAAACAAGAAAGAAAGAACAGAAAATTTGAATCTCACAAGAGGAACGATAAAATAAAATATCTAAAAGGATAGTACAAAGGGTTCTCCGGAAATATGGAGTAATTTAGGAGTTGCAATACCTAAATACAATCATCGGCTTTGACATTTATAGCCGTCTATCCTTATAATTTTGATACATACGTTGTAATATTGAAACGAAAATATAAATAGATAGATAAACGGAAGCCTCTAAGCCGTCTCCTGGAGCTTTGACGTCCAAATACAAACCTTCCTTACGCAGCTTACTCGAAAGAGTATGGAAGGAATTTAGAAAAAGCAAAAACCACTTGTCAAACATGACTCTGGTATGAGAAATTCAAGATACAAGCATCTCTATAATAATCACTTTTGAGACCGTAAAAATCGCCATAATAGTTTTTCCCTCAAAGAAAAGAATGCCACTGTTAAGTAAATATAATTATATAATAGATAATTCTAGGGTGTAGAATATAAATCGGAAAATAGCTGTGCTGCTTGCATACCACAACATAATAATTTCAGATATACATAAATCTACTAAGGTACGTTTGCCTATGGATTTTCCACAGAGGTCCCCTCGGTAAACTTAAGCTGCCCCCCTGCACAAGATCCAAAATCTACCTTCCAAGCATCATATAGCTTTAGATAAAATATACCATTAAGTTAAACATAGCTGGTCTGTGCCCTAACATGTGATACCGAATATCATCAATTCCCGCAATCAATATCGATAAACATCCCTGGATATGGACTTGATATAACCATTTAGGTCCGCCAGACCCACTGGCTGTGCTCACACTCTATTCGTGTCATTCCGATGTTAAGGTCACATATGACATCTCTCATACAAGTCTTCATTGCTCGGACAATCGTGAATCCTTTCATGGATTCCAGCACAAGTCATCTGACGAATGCTAATGCTGACCTTTCTCTTGGAATTAACTTTAGGATAGATAGTTTAACTCTATATATTATCCTGAAATGTTAAATCTGACCTCTTTCTTGGACTTAACCTTAGGATAGATGGTTCAATGCTATAACATTCCATTTCACAACCCTTTCCAAAACATGGACACATATACTAGTTTTGACATGGTATTCTGTAAGTATATTACCAATCCCGGATTCTTTAAAACTAAATTGATGAATTTCCTGTTAACTCAATTCCTGTTCATTTAGAAGTAATCAAACTATATATTAAAGACATTGACCTCGGGAGATCTTGTATATATATAATTGTTAATGCTAGAAACGTTCATACTAATGAGTCATCCGAGGGGGATCTTGGACCATATAAAGTTATGAATCTTTCATATACTTTATAAGTTAAATGGTTAAATCCGATTAGTCGACTAATCAACTATCTAGTTGTAAAACCGATCGTTTATGAAAATAAAGTTTCGTATACTTAACATGTTTCCGACCTTTTCAACTTACTATCTCTCGATCAAGGGTGAAGCTGATAGGTCAAAGCATTATGTGTAACACCCCGTAATTTGGAGTTCATTATTAAATTAATTAGTTTGACTAATTTAGCTCCAAAAATAGAACTTGTGCAAACGATGGAATTTGACCATGAACCTTGCACCAGTGCATCCATGGAAAAATTCGAAACAACTTTTATGTTTGGAATTTTGCAATCCGAGTCCGAACAAAGAAGTTACGGATGGAAAACAAATAAGAAACAATAATAATTAAAATAAAAAAATTAACTAAAATTTTCTAGGCCCACAAGCCGATCGTCATGTATAAGTGGTCAACAGGGGGCGGTCGACCCTAGGTAGGGGACGTTCGACCTACCTTTATGCGGTAGCTCTAGTAACCCTAGTCTATATATGACCTGAATATTAAATCCTGCATTTTTGGTTGATTCTAGCACCTATAAATTCAGGCCTAACCCTCCCTTATGTTCACATTTGTTTCGGGAGACAATTGCGAAGCTCTGCCATTTCTTTTTCTACACCTTCTTTCTAAACTATAAAAATAAGATATTTGTATTTATATTCATAAAAATTAGAGAAGAACAAATCAAATGAAAATGAGAAGAGAATAAATTATACACGTATTTAAGGTAATTTATATATTTATATATTTGTATCTATTTTCTCTTCCAATCCCAAATCTATTCTCAGATCTGTAATTCTAATATATAATATATATACACACACCCTTTTATGAATATTTCTTGGATTAAAAGGATTTTAAGATGAATTTAAAGTTCTACTTTAGATCCGGAGGTTTGGATCGCTTTTAAAAAGTGAGAGAGAAATTATATATATATTTTTTTAGCAAAGGCTAGTGGGGTTAGCAGGGCCCCTACCCGATTTTATTGCAACAAAACAATAAAAAACATAGCTTGTTCACAGAAAAACAAGAAAGAAAAAAACACACAAGGATGAACTAGAGAATACATGCACACGCAGAAAACAAAACTAGAAAAAAAGGTAGAGACAGCATAACATGAAACAGACCATCAGCTACCTCCAAGAATCACGCAAGGCAGCAGGAAAAATAGGCAGAGTCATCGTAGCAACATATATTTCATGCTTTAAGAATTTCCATAAAGCCTCCCCATCCCTCCTCTTTTTTTCAAAACAAATCATATTTCGTTCTACCCACACTATATTCATATATTTCTTCAGGCAAAAAGTAATACTTCTTGCTTTCAAAGTTCTCCACCTAGAAGATTTGTATATCATGTCCAAATCAATAGGCCTAAGATTGGACAGTAATTTACTTCCAACAAGCTGCATCAATTTTCTTAAAAGAATCAGATTATAGCTACATCCAAAAAACAAGTGGTGCGTGGTCTCAGGAAAGTTAGAACAGAAAACACAGGAAAAACCAAAATCAAGACCCATTTCCATCATCTTACTTTTAGTTAACAATGCATTTTGAAAAACCTTCCAAAGCATTAAATTATCCTTGGGCGTAGAATCAGTAGACCATATGATTTTACTCCATTTAAAAGACTGATTACTGCTGTAATGATTAAGTAAATTGTACACATAAGAGACAGAGTGAGGTTTGGTACTTCAATGAACAACATCAACCTCAACAGGAGGGTAGGTTTTTCTCTGTATTTCATTCCAAACAGACTTGATGTATTGATTAGAGGAGTAAGGTAGCAGTAATTCACCTTGGCTAATATATTCAACTGCCTTAGCAGTTTTGGGAATTACAGCTTGGTTTGCTTGATGATAGCTGAAAAGATTATGCAAAATCACACCATTGTCGACCCACGGATCAAACCAAAAATTAACTTCAGATGAGATAGCCATCCTATGTACGATCAGGGGAAGTAATGTGTTACGCAAGCCAAGCAACTTTCTCCCAGTCCAACTACAAGTTTGTGGAATAGGCAAACTCCAGAAGCTAGACCTACCAATTCTATGGGACCAAACCCATTTTACCCACCCAGTGTTTTTCCTGGCGATTATTGAATTTAAATGTGCACTAAAAGCAGCAACATTCCATTTCATGATATTAATAACTCCCAACCCTCCAGAATTTCTTTCATTTTCAAAAAGACTGAAAGAGCAAGGCAGTGGCTTCCTATTATTAATGGAACCAGTCCAAAAAAATCTTAGCATTGCACCTCTAATCAGATACAAAAGTTTAGCAGGCAAGATAAAAGCTTTTGACCAATAAACCACCATCGAAAAGGCTACCATACAAAAGTTTAGCAGGCAAGATAATATATTGTTTACGATTTTAAATTTATACCGTTGGCATACGTTTGATTTTTATGTCTAAATCAATTTTATTTGTGAATTGTAGGCTTAAATTAGTGTAGAAACTATTGCCTACATATTTTTGTTTAAAGCTAATTTGAAATATGTTTACACCTACATTTGGAAATCAGTCCCAAAGATTTTAGAATTTGAATATTGTATATTTTTATTCCAGGTCTGTACTTGGGTGTAAATTAGGATCTTTTGATTAGTGTCCAATTTGTGCAATGTTGTAGATTTTCCCTAGTTTAATTTGTGGCAAGAACATCCATTAATTTTTATAAATTGTTTACATTTTTCACTTTTAATTCAAAACGACGACGTTTGATTTAAGAAGGAATACCCAAACAAAAGGGATGTGTAAAGTATAGATTTATTCTTTGTAGTTTACACTATCTATTCCAATTAAAAAGAAATTGTCCATCCCTTATAATTTCAAATGGAGTGAATGTTTCCTTTTTGTGTTAAACTAATTTATGAAAATCATAGCGGAAAATGTTCCAACAGAATTTAATTCCAGCAAATTAAATATGGAATGCATACTAGTTACATTTTTATCACTAGAATATATTTGGTTGTAAGTAGGTAGTTTTATTAGGCAGTTTAGACTTATCTATTGTGTTAATAAAGAAGAACATTTATTCATTCATTATTTACACATAACGTTTGTTATTTAAAATTATATTTAGGAAAGCAAATAGAGAAAAGATTGGAATTCATATTAATGGGAAATAAATTAGGAATTCCTATTAATTAATAGAAAATGAAATATTATAACCAAAATTAATGAAAAATTAATGAGAAATAATGGAAAACATTAAATTAAAGGTTACAATTAATAGAGACAAATGGATTAACGAGACTGATAAAAATGAAATTGTTATATAATGTTACTAATTTGAAACTAGTAATCATAATAAATGTTTTAGGAAATGTCCGTTAGGGTTTTATGTACAAATTGACATTTATGAGCATTAAATGAGGATTTATGGGCAGATAAGTATTTAAGATAAATCTTATTGCCTTAAATAAAAGGGAATTAGTAAGCCAAGTCCAATGTTAACCTAATATAGCATAAGTAAAGACTTAGGATGGTTAATTGGACTTAATAGGTTAATGATACTAGGTCAGTAGAGCGACTCGAGGAAAGATTGCCCTTCACTTTGAGGCTACCAACGGTCAGATGCACTTACTACCATGTGAGATATCACTAATCCTAGGACCCATGACGATGTGAGAGATTAGACTTGCTTTCTTAATTTGTAAGTATTAAATGGTCCAAATTTGAAATTAGCGGCAGTGAAAGAGATGTCTAAAAAGTTTTTTTGGTGTTGAGGTGTTAAATGGCTATCTTAGGGCCGCCTCCCCACCGAAAGAAGTATTCTAATGATATTCCACATTTCTAAGTGTGATACTGGATATCTTGGGGGAGGTTCGCTTAAGGTTTGAGGTATTAAGCGGATGTAAGGTTCGCCACTTTTCTATAAAATAAGTATTAAGTAGCTCAATGAGATTTCCAAGCAATGTCAGCTAGATAGTACCAATGAGGAGTACACCTTGGGGTTAGATATTAAATGGCAAAGGCTTGTCTATAAATAGAGGTTAAATGGTCAGAGGCATGACTAATCCTTATTAATGAGGTATTAAGTGGCTTGGGTACAGCCTCTCATATTGCTAAAACTTTAATAACGATAGATGTGATAGTGGTTGGCTGTCATAAGTTATAAGGCCTTACTTAATGGTCAAAAGTCTTTGTAGTTAGGACCAATAGACCGATAATGATGATGCAAGAAGTTCACCTTAGGAATAGGTCTTAATTGACGGAGTCTATCTCGATCGAGTTCATAAATGGCAAAGTTGGTCTATTTCTATTTTAAAGTATTACATGGCGAAAGTAGAAGTTCGCTTCATATTTAGAAGTATCAAGTGGCTAATAGACTTGGAAGTATTGACTTGTTGATAAGGCTTCGTCGGTATCTCATACTTTGGAAATAGGTGGATAAGTAATCATGTGTGTAATGCAAGGTTAGATTAGAATTGCTAACCTTAATAGACATTACAATTGAATGGAAACCACTAGGTATAAATTTATGTTATGGACAGTTTATAGATTTTTCAATCACCTGAACGTTGTTCTGACCCCTCCTCATTACAACCCATAGGAACATGTCACTAGAGCTGGACATGTTTAGTTGTTGAAAAACCCTTCTTTTCTCTCAGGCTCGATGCTGATGTGACAATATGTTATCAAAGGAAAACCATTAATTCCAAGGTAATAGTCATAGTCAATGTTCTTATCCTATTATAGTTTCCACTATGAGTTTAAATTTCTCTTAATCTCTAATAATGCTTATGCTTATTTATAGGTAGCAAGTTCAACGATCTATGCTTTGACAGACTTAGTTTTCGTTATTTTTCCAAATTTGGGCTCATTAAGCTATGAGTGGTTACACTATGCTTCTAAACCCTACTCGAACATCATTCTTAACTCTCACAGATAGATAAGCCTAGTTTATCGGCTTTTAATGTTAAGTATAGTTAATTACATTCCATGGACAAGTTGAATAAATAAACACGTTTAGCCACTAAGAAACTCCTAACCTCGTTTAAAACATTTGTTTATAGTTTAAAAACTTTAAAAAATGATAAATATATGTATGTATACTAGTTTACTTATAAATCTAAGATATTTAAAACAATTCAAAAGATATTATATCAAATATGCTTTATATTACTTTAATAAAATAATTAACTAATTTTTAAAAAACTATATGAACTTAAAATATATTTAAAATACTTATAACTATAGTTTAAATATTTATTTAAAACATTACATAAAAAGATTGAATTAAAATATTTAATATAAAAGTCATTTCAAAACAAATGAAAGTCTCAAACAAAAACTACAACATTTACAAAATGCTGTCAAAAAAGGTTTAGAGATACTATTGCCTTTAAGAAGTACTCGTTCACTATTGTAAATGACAAAAACTGGGGTAGTTTTGAATACTTGAAAGTTTTTCCATATTTCGATATGCTAACAATTTTTTTTGCATCCAATCATTTTACATTAAAAATTACATATAATATACTTCACAATCACAGCAAGAAACCTCTAGGGACCTCTCTATAAAATTCTATAGAAATTGCCGAACACAAGGCACTTCCTAAGTGGTTCTATAGCGACTATCACTACAAAATCACTTCAAATTCAAGCCTAATTCAAAACAAATTCAAACCAAACCCTATATGCTTCATGCTAAGGATATGCAACAAGTTATACAAATTCATAAAAGTTTAGATATATCATTTACATGTGTCATTTGCTTTCTAAAGCTAGAACCACAATAAATATAATCAATATAAATTCAAGCACATGGATTATAGTTTAAACAACATTGTAAACAATTCATATTCATTCAAATGGTGAGTTAACTTATTATTAAATAAGTAAACAACCAAACACAAGCTTCCACTTCCTACCTCAATCTTGCAAGCTCCTAAACTTCCTACCTTCAATTTGTTTTTCTCTACGCCGAGGTACAAATAACCTATAAGCGACGGCTCGAAATTTCACTTATTTAATTTGTGAATATTTAATTAATTTTAAATATTCAAATATTGGTTTTTATAATTGAAATAAAACTCTTTTAAGAAATAAATAATTACGGTGAAATAATTTTTAAAATTTGTTTGTAAAAATATTTAAGTTGAATCAAATATCGAAAATGTGAGCGGAATTCATTTTCTAAATTTTTGACTTTTCGTCGACTAAAAATTGTTGAAAACTGTTGTGATCCCTAATATAAATCTATACACACACCATTATAAAGAAAAATATGATGTGTATGATACACACACACACACACACACATATATATATATAGAATAATGAGACATTTGTGAATAATAAAATAAAATTTAAGTAAATGCTTAACATGAAAACATACATAAAGAAACATAAGTACACCATGTTTTAAACCATGTTGGCATTGAAAAGAGAGAAGGGGACCAGAGGAGGGGGACGTAAGATACAAGGGTGGAGACAGGCATGGTGAGGTGGCTCAAAGAGATGGAGGGTAAAGTACAATGGTCATTTACATAATTTAACATATCTCATTATATATAAAACCAAATTTTCTATTTTCCCTCCTCATTTTTCAATTGTTTTCCATTCAAAAAACTTCCATCTTCTACATATATTCCTTTAGGGCTTCCAAAGAAAAAATTCTAAAGTAATTCATATATTCCTTCATGGCTTCCTAAGAAAAATTTCTAAAGTAATATTTTTAGTTGTATTTTCTTTTTAAATTCTAAGACCCGTCTTAAAACATTTCCCTCCACTTCTACAACTTCACTTAACTAAGGCAAGCACATTCATCCATTTCAAGCTTTGGTGGAGCCGTAAATCCCTTAAGGCTGAACCACCATATGTCGTAAGCCTTCAAAATCACATTTTTCCAATGTCAAAGAAATTATCTAAGGTCGTACTCAAGTGGTAGTGAGGGTCGTATTTTTTGGTTAGCTTTTAGGAGAGAAAGCTACCACCTTTATTTGAAGATTTTAACTTGAAGTTTATAGCATACCTTGTTGACTAATCATTTCTTTTATGAATAAGTGTAGTGCTCATTTGGATTTGTATGTGCATGTGTGTGTCTATATATATATATATATACACACATATATATATATATATATTTGTGTGTGTATTCTCGGATATAATGTTTATTATGGACTTGGAACTAAAGTAAATAAGTGAAGTTTAGGATTTAAAAGTAGTAATTTTACCTTATGTTTTATATATGGCATGTCATAATTATTTTGTTTGTGCTAGGTGTTGTAAGTTAAAGAGGTTAGCATTGAAATCGTTTTATGGCGACATTGAAATCCCTTGTATAAGTGGTTTCTTTTCTTATTTTAAATTGCTAGGAAGTTTTATAAAATATCCAAACCACACATTTAGTTTCCAAAATTTATTCAAAAGTTATAAAGGTAAGTTTAAAAATTAAAGATAGAGTTTCGAAACATAAACAAGAAAATTTAAAACATTATTCAAAAACATATTTTCAATTTAGTTTTTGAGTATCATGTCCCTATTTTGCATTATTGTCATATAACGTCTCTATTTTCATTGTTTCGTTGATAAAGGCACTATACTAATAACTATATGAGTTGCGTTTCTATTTTCAAAAATAGAAAGTATATGTTAATTCTTGCCTCTTTCAAAGATTCTTTAAATGTTATAATACAAGTGATTTCAAAGCATGTATAATTGTAACATAGTTACTATATAAGTTCACTTTCCCCACTAAATTGTATTGAATTTTCTGAAAACTTTAAAAACAACGTAATTTAGCCTTAAGAGAGGCAAAGTTAGGGCCTCTTCAATTTTTGGTATCCGTAATTTTTCGCACTTGATGATTCAATGATATTAGACTCAAGAAAAATGAAGAAATGAGTGAAGAACTGGTGGATAATCAAGTATATGACATAGAGAATATAGAACAATAAAATACTAAGAAAATGTTAATTAACCTGAAAATCTATCAACTGATACTTATCGATTGGAATAAATAGGTGTTGGTCGATATAATTCCAAGATTTTGGCACATCGATAGATAAATTGGTTATGCGGTAATGAATAAGAGCATTCTCTCAATGTCACATGGATCAATTCATCCATAATTAGAGCATTTTTGTTAAAGGCGTCAACCATTACCAATTTATGGTCGGATTGGTACTAGTCCATAAGACAGAAGAATTTAGGTTGAGAAATATTTCTACAAAGCAAGGAAAATTGATTATCAAAGTTATAGATACTTTAGTGCTCCAACTAATCTATTTGTCACACTCGATAAATAAAGATCATTACTGATTGATAAGACGTAGTCATATTGCCTGTTCTTTAACTCAAATTTATGGAACTTGATCAAATATTTCATTGTGAATATTGAGAGATAGTTTAGGCAACTTGGGATTCCTACAGCCTTAATTAAGTGAATCAGTTCTTACCTCCGTTGAATTTCTAGCTCAAATTCCTTCGTATTTTCGAGTTAAAAAATGTCTAGCTCAATTTTGTTATCAATGTAAACGACAATAAGGAAAATTGTAAAGTGGATTAAAATTTTATGTTCTTCTTTCTTTTGCTTCCTTAGGCATTTTTTATATATCTTGATCTAAGATCTGAATAGGTAGTACCCTAAATAAACTTCTCGAAAGTCATAATCCTTATACAAATTAGATCAACGATCACATTCATCAATGGTTCTTCTTGTACTCTATGGAGTTTAGAGCAAATTTTCAACCTAACTTTTTTTGTGCTCCTTCTGAGATCCTATGGATCTCAGGATAGATCTTCCTTGATACTTTGATTTGATTAGCGTCCTCTTGAAGATCAGATCAATGGGTCCAAAGCAGAACCTTCGAAAGAAAGCATGCAAAGAGCGAGCTATACTAGGAGTTGGCTATTAACTATGGTGACAATGGTGGACCCTATACCCAACCACCATAAATGTGGAAACTAAAGATAAGATGGAGAGAATTATCACTGTAGTGAATGAGATTATGGCAATAACACAATAAACTCTAATGGAGGTGATAAGGAAGCAATTCCAATTAGTTAGGAAAGCCCTTCAAGAAGCTAAGCACGCCGAATGATCTCATGCTAAAGATCATGGTGGAAGAAGGAATTCACTGACTTAATCTAGAGAAAGAAGCTCGGATGTAGGCAAAAGGAGCGACCGAAATAAAGATGGAGGTGTAAATAGATTAAGGAATGGCATAAAAATAACTAATTCTCCAAAGGTGTCTATCAATCAACAATGATCAATACTGGTCACATTACATAGAAAGAGAGAATATGTGTTGTGGAATACAGGTTATGGAACCAGGCCAGTTGAAAGTGGGAGAAATAGTTAGATTTCAAAAAACATTTTATTTTGGGTCTACTAGGCCTATGAAGTCTAAAGTGAATTTAGATCCAATCTAATATTTATTTTATGCAATTTACTTAAAATGTATTCTATAAGTTTTAATTTTTTAAGTGTATCAAATACACTTATATCTGTATTGCTCACGTGCTACATATATGAAGTGTACATAGCAAATGTGGTCATATAGAGGCGTTGGAATTTACAATGCAACAAACCCATTTGTCCCTTTATGTACGCCTTTGTTTTCCATAGTTTATTTTGAAATTATATAAAATAACATTGTATATATATTATGTAAATGTAGTTTAATTATGTGTGTGTGTCGACCCACCTTTTTTATCCTAAAATGTCGACACTAATACATCCCCGGTATTCACATGTTGAACCTCCAAGTGCCGAGTGGACAAATTAGTAGGGAGAAAGAAAGAAACAAAGATAGGATAAAAATTCACATCAAGATGAGTAACATATAATATACCAATTATCTTTACAAAAGAAAAGCTTTAATATTCAGTAATATCAGAGTCTAGCCTATCATCAGTCTGGACAATTATAACAATATGTCCATACAAATGTTGATAAATACAAACAAAAAACACAATAAAAAATGTAGAAATACGTCTTGGAGGCATCCAATTTGTCTCTTGAAGCTGCAAACCATCCAAAGAAAACTTTGGAAAATTACACTCTTTGACCCCGAGTATTATAAAAAAAATAACACCTGGATGAGTCTAGTAAACCACCGTCAGCTTCAAATCAAACGTGTTTTTATATCTAAGAAAATCTTCTAAAATAAAGGTATCTTGTAAGACCACGTCACATGTAAACACGTATGGGTTTATTCCTTATGATAACCTAAACATTTAGATAGAAAATCCAGTGACATTATAATAATATCTAGGCTTTAAAATAAATATTGAATATAGTTGGAATGCTTGTATCTCACGTTCCAACATATTAGGACATAATTAAATTCGTATGGCACTTATTGAAGAATGGATTCCATAAAATGAAAAGCAACTAGGGTACCTTCCACCATAGTACACTTCTAGAAAATCAAAATGTACCAAGGGCCTCATAAAGACCCCCTACAAATCAGAACCGACGTGCCCTTACTGGATAGTACCGAATATGTCATCAATTCGGTTGCTTTACAACCTTTTCTTGTGAGATCACACTCACATACCAAATCAAAAAATATAAATCCAGAAGGGTGATTCCCATACCCTAATAAGTGCAACCGACGTAGACCTAAAGCATATCCCATCTTTCATTCATTCTCGGTTGTGAGGCCTGAGGCTATGTTTAACCTTTTACATAGCAATTCCACTTGGAATGCTAATAATACCCTCCAGGAAACAACGTAATCTCAACATTCATCCATAAAAGTTGTTCAGTGTATGAACAAACCGAAATCACTACTTCTACTTCATCATTAGGATTAGTAGCAAATGGCCTTGCACTTTAAAGAACTCCATCTTCAATTCCATCATCCTTAATATGTCTTCAATTTGAATGCTTAAGCCGACTCGAAGTTGTTTTTGGGCAAATCACGTTTATCCAATCCAAGTCTGAAACACTCCACACCCCTTAGTATTTCCAAAAAGGGCATACCAAAGGATGTGGTGCATTGTAGGTATAGCTAAAGCATCACAGAGACTAAGATTCACAAGAAAAATAAGTAAAAGCAGTGGAAAACGCATAACTTATCATCCAGAATTAAACATCAACTCAAAATAAGTCATAAAAATATAACATCTCTCAAAAATTCAAAATCTCTCATGTCTCATGAAAATACATCTCAGTCTCACATAATCAGAGTAAAAAAAACCACTCTCACAAGTGCTAATCAATCATAAGCCAAATGAAAAAAGATGAAAAGGAGAAGAACACATTTGAAATGAGAAAACTCCGAAAATGAATCTCCAAGCAACCTGAATCAACTATCCTCAACTCTATTGGCCTATTGGGGAAAAAGAAAAGATAGAGGAGTGGGTTAGACAGTAAGTTCGGTGAGTGAAAGTAATTACTAGCATTTCTAAGAAAGGTAAAAATAATAGACTAAGCAATAGTTATAGCATGAAAGAAAGATACAGAAAAGATAAAATTTGCATAAAATATCGTTTCTAATTCTGTTTGACTGTTTGTTTTGATTGTTTGCACTTGTCTTAAAGAACTATGATTAGCTGAAACCCTAATCCTATCTCAACAGCTAACTTGATTAGGCTAAAATCCTAACCCTACCAATTGATCGGCCTTTCCTATCTCCATTGTGCCACTATGAACCAATCATGTTGGTCCCACGGCAATGGGCACCTCTTAAGCGCTTAGGACGCAGTAGTGAACTATTTACCCTAATCGATGTCGCATGCTCGATCATCATCGGTGCACACTAACTGTCGCCCTTACTTGACCCTTTATTTATCCTAATCAGCATAAGCATGCCCAATCTCACTCACGTGTGAGACCATCAATCCTCAACCTAAAAGCGAATGCTTCCGATACTGATCCTAATAAACAAATCTTCTAACTTTGCGCCCCTTTTCCAAATTCCCAAATTTGAGCCTCTATCTATTAGCCACTTATTTACCTTAATCAGCATAAGTGTGCCCAGCCTCACCCACGTGTGAGACCATCATTCATAGACCTGAAAGGGAATGCTACTAGTACGGACCACTACTGTTATATTTTCTTATTAACTTAATCTAAGAATTAAGTTTTAAAATAAGCCCATTCTGTTATTTCTTTCTTTCTAATTATAACCTACATATTATTATTTTTCTGGCAACTATTACTCTTCTACTTTCTCTTTTTAGTTATAACCACTTGTTATAATCATGCTTGCAAATATTTCAAATTTGCCTATTTAGTCCATTTCCATTTTATTTCAGTTTTTCGTCTGGTTTATGTAAATTTAGAGTTTTTCTATTTTAATCTATATTTGCGAATTCTTCTCTTTTTAATATTTGTTCGTGTCAAAAAGGATTAAATCTCTATAAATAAAGAAACTAATATTTACAGGCTAAATTCCAACTTGAAACAGAAGTAAATAACTGTAAATAACTACAAATAACTGAATAAAATAGCTAAATAAAAATAGACTAAAAAGATCCTTCAAAATTTACTTAAAAACTGACCGTAAATAAACTTACATAAAAAGTGTCTCAAAATTGTATGAAAACTACAAATATTGGGAATCCTATTATTTTAAATTGCTTATAAATCTAAAACAATCACAAAACACGCACTTGTGGTCTTTAGCTCTAATCCTAGGACTTTCTGGATCCACTTCTAGGGTGTAAAATATTTTTATTAAAAAGATTTCCTCTACAGAAATTTTTTCTATTTAGGGTTCATTCTCAGGTAATGAACCCAATTAGAAGAAAATCTCAATGAGAAAAATAGCTTGACCTAGGGTTCTATTTATAGTGTGGCTTAGGGATCTCAGGCTATCGGATTTGAAGATTTAATCTGGTGCAACCACGTGATAGGCTCAGTATGAACCATTGGATGCAGCTACGAACGCACTAGATTTCACCAAAAATCAAATTTACAGTCTTCGGCTTGCACCTGGACGAAAAATCTTCCAGGGAAAAATTGTAACTTCTACATACGGACCCAATGATGCAACTTCCATGGCTCAATTTTGGCAATTTCCAAACCCTATTTTATGATTCAATTAATTTGTTAATTAATTATTATAATGCTAATTTTTCAGGTTGTTACAAGGTCTCCCCAAACCAACAATCGACAGTTTTTGGTAAACTCAATTCCGGTTCTTTTAGAAATAAATAGACATTACATAAGTGTAGGGATCACCCCCAAAACATTTAAATGGACGGATTTTGTGATATCTCGGAAATTTCAGGCAATAAAATGTGATAATCTTCTTTTATAAATTATTTAAACTTGGCAAGTTATTCTTTTAAAACAAATAACAATGGGATTGTTTATTTGTGTATATATATATATATATATATAAGCAGACTTTAAATAGAATTATTATTTTTCAAAACAAATAAAAATAAGTGTTGTTTGTAAGTGAGTTGATTTCAAATTGAATTTGAATTTGAAATTCAAAAGATAAATATCCTAAAACAAATTAGATTTAAAAATATTATATATACTAGAATTGGCCCATGCTTCGTACACGGGCTGTTTATATTATGGTAAACGGAAAGCAAGGGAATTTTCGAAATTTCAAAAAGACGCCGAGTAAATTAATTCAACAAATTTTCTTTATTAGTAGTAGAGATATGTAATTTTTATTAGTATATAATTAGTTTATATTATTTTCTTTAAAAAGACTTTATAAATATAAATTAAGAAATGCATTAACTAAGTAGAAAATAAATATAGAAATTTATAAAACATATTAAAAATATAATTAACACATGCATAAAACAAATGTAAGTTAATTAACATGCAAATGATAAATGTAAGCCATTTTTAACAAGCGTCACAATTTCTTTTTATTTTCTTTTATTTTTAAAAAATCATAAAACAAGGATATAAATATATCTATACCATCCACTTTCTCTATTTCTTTCCTTCTTCATTTTTCAAACTCAAGGAAATCAAAAGCCTGTAAACAATTTCAAACCAGAAAATTAAAGCAACCAGTCTTTCAACTATCTCAAATCAAACCTGAATCTTCAAGCAAAATCATCTCAGTTTTTAAATCTTAGATCATCTCAACAACCAAGTATCCAGTTTACAAGTTTCAAAAAGATCAAGTATTTTTTCCAGTTCAAAAATCAAAAGGCATTCAAGTTCAAAGCCCTGTTCAAACATCTTATAACAATGAGTAAAAAAACTAGCACTTGTTTTAATTTGTTGCATTATATGATTATATGAGGTAATGATGTGATAATTGTTTGCACAAGAGAAAATTAGGCTTGCATGTTTATATTGAAGTTGTCAACTGTGCGTGTCTATATACATATATATACATATATATATATACATATATATATATATATACATATGTTTTATATTACAGGCTAAAAATCTAGTCAAAATTCAAAATCTCCTTATTTAATCTCTTATAGGCTTTGGTATTTAAATAAGTTATGATTGTTTAAGCATAAACTAAGTTTTAAAATTATATCTAAGTATAATAAGTTTTAATATTATCTGGAAATTATGAAAGACAGTGAAAACTTTGAAAACAAGTTAAAATCAAACATCATGATTTGATGATTCATCTATATAATCTGAATCGTCTCTGGAAACTAGGATTTTTAAAAGAAAAATCAGGATTTTTGGTTTGGTTTTGAGTGAGGAAACCGTTGTTGAACAAAAAAGGAATTTAGGCAATTGCAGGTGATCGGAGGGTGGCGAGGCCTCGAGTTCACGGTCGGAGTTAGCAAGGGAGTAGGCGAGCTAGGGAAAAATGGAAGTTGGATTTATCATCCATTGAGGAGGCGGCACGGCGTCGAATTAGGGTTTAATACCCAGTTTTGGTCAAGGCTAGGAATTATATTGCTACATCGTCTCTGAAGCATCAGAGACGATCGGTCATAGGGGAAGTGAAGCGTGATTGGTTGGCAAAGGTATGGACAGAGATTTGTGGTTGCTGGTGGTCGGAGTCGTCAGGACGAGGAGGTTCTTGGTTGATGTTTTGTTGTTCCAGTTCGATCAATTATCTCGATTTTGATTTTGGGTTTGTGATGAAGTTTAGGTGGTTGGGATCGAAGAGGCAGGTCATCGACGACTTGTCGATGGTGGTATGGGTGACCAAAGCTTCGACGATTAGGCGTGCACGTGCACGAGGCCTGGATGTCTGTGTTTTGGAGATGGAAGGTTGTTTGGGGGAGGTCTCGGGGTAGTTGGGTTATAGCTCGAGCTTGGCTTCGTGTCATTCGTGAGTGTGTTTTGTTTACAGATTTTAAGGTTTGAAACGTAAAAAGTTTAAAAAAAAAGAAATCTTGGGTGTGATTCGGGTTTGAAACTGGGTTGAAACCGAAGAAGATTTATAACAGTTTAAAATATAAATAAAAGCAAGTTTTAAATTTTAAAATAAATCAAGTTCAGACTAATTTTAAAATCAATTTGTTTATATAATGATGCTTTTAAATAATTGTTAAGAGGTTGTATGATTTATTTTACTTAAATTAATTAGGTTAGATTCTCAAGTTCTTTTAAAAAAAAACTTAAACTAAATGGTTTAATCAAATAATTAATTTGAAGATAAAATGTTTCTAAATTTATGTGTTAATAAAGAAGACCTTAGGACACAGTGGGTAATAAGGAATCTTATAAAAGAAAAAGAATTTTGGTCAATGAATATTCCTAATGTAAGCAGCTGGAGTTGGCGTAATATACTAAATCTAAGAACTACCTTCCTACCAATGATACAGTATAATCCATTAGAGAATAGTGAACTATTATTCTGGTCAACACCTTAGGTAAGAACACGTTTAATTATTCAAGAACTTCTACCATACTCTTTAAAAATGCAGACTGGAATCCCTTTAAATGCAAAAGTATCTGTTGGGGATGCGGATTAAGGATCTTAAGGCAGAAATAACACTAGAGGGGGGGTGAATAGTGTTTTAAAGAATATATGAACTATATGACTAAATTAAAACTTTCAACACAAATCTAAACAGAATTCTAACACAGAATGATCACAGAACATATAACAAATGCAAATAGTAAAGTAAAGCAAGTAAAAGGAAAGAACACACCGGATTTTATACTGGTTCGGAATCCTCCTACATCCAGTCCTGCACCAAGGCAATATCCTTGTACAGATTTTTATAAGCCAATATCCAAATTACAACCCTCAGTTTCTAAGGCCTTGAGGAACCCTCCTATCTCCGAGTCTGGGGTAAACTCTCTTGATTTACGGGACACAAGATCACCCTAATACTTTCTAATAACAATCCTTTTGAATGGATAGACTCTATGGACTTTTTGAATACAAATTAATCTTATAACTCTGAATAGCACTTTGATCTTTAGTAGAATGATGGAGAATCAAATAGAGAGAGTATCTAAATGATTTCCTATTGAGAATTTGGCAGAATGATGGCACGATCTTGAAAATATGAAGTTTTATGGATATGGAATGGTGGAGAAGAAAGAGTGAAGAAAAATAAGAAAGTAGTTGTTAAAAAAATTCGTTTTGGAAGCCTTTATATAGATGCACAACAGTCATAACCATTGGCGAAAGGTTTTTGAACGAATAGACATTTCTTTTGAAAAGTTGAATTTTGAATCCAACGGCCACCATGTCGACATGGGGTATCTCCATATGTCGACATCCCTCAGTTCAAAATTGTAGAGATGTTGTTTTGTAAAAGCAATTGAATTTAAAACAAGTTGAAACTTCTCTGAAGCAAAATAAAGTGTGTAAACAATATTTTGAGATAGAGAATGAATATAAAACATTATTTTAAATATATATATATATATATAATTGATATAGACCGTCAATTATATAAGTAATATTTAAAATCAGAATAAGTTTTGATGTTTTAAAAATAGAAGTTTTTAAAATCAGAATGGAGGAATATTTCAAGGCTAAAACATAGTTTGAAAACATTTTTGAAAACATGATTTTGAAAGCTAAAACATTTTGAAAAACAGATTTAAAAACATTTTGAAAAATCTATTCAAACTGAAATTGCAAGAACCTTCCTACAGAGCTCCTCCATAGGACTCGAGAACTTGTACAAAGTAGTTTAAATGATTTTGATTTTCGTGGGTTTGTAAGCCACTTGTCGTAGGTTTGTAAGCTACTTGTCGTGGGTTTGTAAGCCACTGGTTTCGATAGAAATTGGGTTCTATCCCAAAAGAAAATTGGAAGAAAGATGAGAGTGCTATTATGAAGTTTTAACAAAATACTAGACACTTATCTTGAGATCTTGAAATCTTGATTATCTAGAGTCTTGAATCTTGAGTCTCTAATCTTCATCTTGATGCTTGAGTCTTTATACTGATCAGTCTTCGATAATACCTGCATATACTTCCTATATACATATATATATATCTATCTATATGAAAATGTTAGTATATATTTTATAAAGTAAAGTATAATAACTATATAAGGTTGTTGTCATCAAAACATCATCAACTCAGTTCCTAACAATCTCCCCTTTTTTGATGATGACAACCTTTATTTATAAAATATTCTTACTATACCTTAACTCCCCATAACTCCCCCTTACTCCGTGACTACTTCTTAAAACTACAACTCCCCTTTATTTCATGACTCCCCCTTACACCAAGCACATATATTTTTATAACTTTCTCCCCCTTTGTCATCAACAAAAAGGAATAAAAGATTTACCTGTTCTAAAGTATATATAGAATAAAAGTGTAAAGTGAACGTGTAAGTGATCAAGTGTGTGTGCATATATATAAGTGTAACTTGACAATCAAATCAATATCATACATAGCAAACCAATCATGTATAGTATATGAAGTTATATACAAACCAAATCCAAATCAAACTTAAGTAAACAATTCAATCAAATCCTAGTCAAATCTAAATCAAATCAAATCAAACAAAGAAACAAACATACATAATGATCAGACATTCCTTGGGACTTCCACCCATCCATCTTCTCCAAAGATAGGATCAGTTTTGATAACATCCCAATTATATTTGTCGAGAGTGACTGGTGGATTTGCTTCGGGTTCGTCTTTGCTAAGGCTTGAGATCATCCAACGAAGTGCGTCGAAGTGTTTCTCTTGCTCTTTGATCATCTGCATTTGGCTTAATTCTTAGTGCCTTTGATTTCTAAGTATAAAAGAGAGAATATTCTTGAAAGAAGTAAGAGTTTCTTCAAGATTTTTACTTAAATTCTTAACTGGAGAAGCCATAATTTAAGAAATATGTTGAAGTATGAGAGTAGATGAATAGTGTAACATCCCGGAAATTTTGAATTTAAAAAATTTTAGCAATTTATTGGAACTTTTAAATGTAAATTCGAGAAATTCAAAAGAAATAAAATATTGAAATAAAATTACATTGTTATTTAATGTTAATAGAAATAAAAATTGTTAAAGTAAGTTATGATAAAATTTTAAAATTTTAAATCACATAATTATAATCTAACATTGAAACAAATAAACAAATAAACTAAGATAACAAATTTTTATGAAGAAATATAAAACTGTAAAAGAAAACACACACTTTCATAAACCAATATGAAGACATAAGAAAGCAAAACACTTTCAATTAGCTATGTAAACAAATAAGTAGACATAAGAAAAACGAAATTTTTAAACAAAACAACACATACATATAAAATAAAAACAAAACATTAGCTAATAAAAATAAGAAAATCGAACAGCACAAGGCTGTAAGTATTCAAGACTAAGAAAAAATCTATTAACAAAATAAAGTAAGTTTGTATTAAATAAAAATAAAAATGATAAAGTAACTTTACCTGTAGGTGTACAAGGAGGCATGAATCATTTAATGCTATACACTTCAGCAAATTTAAAGTAAGATTTCCTGTATAAAACATACAAGGAAAACACTACATCACACACTTTCATTAAATGATTTCAAACGCGCCTATACACAAAGTACAAAGGTAGTATAATATAATTATACAAAAGAAAGATGCTCAGTGCTGTCTAAAAACTGCACATCCCTTTATATATAAGTGTGTAGCCTCCAAGTTTGTTCAAAAGAAAAATTTACTGAAGAAAGAAAAAAATAGTAGCAAAGATCAGAAAATAAAAAAAGGGAAGCCAACATCAACTTATATTACAAGTTGAAAGAAATTTACTGAAGGAAGATTCAACTGCAGGTTTCAAAACAAAAAAAACAAGAGTGTTCTCTGTTTTTAAGTATTGTCCAGGTGAGTAAACATGATTTTGTAAAGGATATAAAGTTTATTTAGAACAGTTTAAAACTTCAATTATAACTGCTTTATTCATATTACAGTATGATAATATACCAGTTATGCTCTGTGTCATTCATGCAGGGATACATTTGTTATTAAAATTGAAATCTATTTGCTTTAATCGTTGACAAGCTTGGGTTCTTTTCAAATAAATCAAGTAGTTTTAATCCTCAAACAAGTTTGTAAAGTTGTTTGAACATACAGTAGTTTTTTTTTTCCTTTTCACTGTAAACTTGTTTACAGGTATCCAACAAATACTTGACAAAAAATTAATCGTTGTAAAATATTAATCCAAGATTATAAATTGAATCTATACTGCAAAGAATGAATTTTAAAACAAAAATTTAGATTTTTAAATTGGTATTCACAGAATAGTTAGTTTTTGAACAAAAAACCACCTTTATTCGAATTTCCAGTGATCGAGTTAATGATAAATGTTGTAATTTAAATTGAAGCTAGTTTGAACTTCTATAATGACAAGAAAAATATTAAATAAATTTTCAAATGTATGAAGTTGCTGTTCGAACCCAAAATAGGTTTTAAGCTGGAAGTTGCAGTACGTTAAAAAAAATATGGCGATTTTGTCGAAATGAATTGATCGAGCTCCATGATATTGAGGGAAATGGAAGAGCATCGGGTTAGCGTGCTATGGCCGAAAGCATGGACTTTTCAGTGGACGGTGCGAGGCGGAGAGGCGATTTTGCGTGGTGGGTTTAAGTTATAGGGACGAGCAAAGTTGCTACTTTTTGAATTCGAACCGATGACTTCGAATTGGGGTTGAAATTCGAGCGTATGTGAGATTATCGACCTGTTGAGAGTCACGAGGTTCACCAGAGCATCGCCATGGTGGTGTACATGTGCATAGGGGCGGCCGCGTGTCAGTGGTGCTCGCGTTTAAACGAAATTCGTCTCAGCAGTTTTTTTTTTTAAAAAAAAAGAGAAGGGGAAGAAGATGGACTCGTGAATGAACAGGGAAGACTCCGGGTTTTTTTGAAGTTTGGTTGAGTTTCTCGTCGTATAGCTCGAGTTTTTAAATTGAAGCTATCAGGTTTTAAAACTTAAAAGTTAAAAGAAAAAAAAAATGAAACAGAGAAGATGGATACGCGAACGAACAGAGAAGAGGAAGAACCCGTGGTAAACGCGAGTGAGACCTGGGTTTTTACTCGGGTTGTTTTATATGGGCTAAGCCCATTCAAATCTTCAAGTTAACAATGTTAGGAAAATTTTGTGTTTGCAATGCAAACAATATAGATTTAATTAAGTTAAATTATTTAACAAATGTTTTAGAATTTGTTAATTCTTTAATTAAGTAAAGAAAGTTTAAAATAAAATTTAATCAACCCTTTTATTAAATAATTAAATTTTAAAACAAGAATTTAAAATTAATTTACATTAAATTTCAATGTAGCAATAAATTAATTTTTTTTATAATAGATTTTTAAATGATAATTAAGGTAAACAATTTATATTAATAGTTTTAAAAGGAAATTTAGAATGACTAAAAATTGTAATAAGAAAATTGATTTATAAACAATTAAGTATTTAAATAAATTAAGTAAGCAAGAATTTGTTAATTTGGAAACAATTAATCGAGTTATTTTAGATTTAAATTATTTATTCAAATTCTTATCATTGATTTAAATTAATTTTGTGGTAAATTTATTTAAACCACATTTGAAATAAATTAACTATTGTTGTTAACTTATATTGATATTTCCGTTCTGATTGTGATGCTGTGTTATGTAAATTGTCATGTTCTACACTGTGATTGTGATTCGTTCTGTATTGATGTGAAAACCCTATTGTCCGTAAAATGGCATTTAGACTTCGATGCGACAGGGAATCGGATTTCATTTGGTTATCCGAAACCCACACCGAACCTGTGAATATTTGTGAATGACATCCACATGTTTTAAAATTTGACACTCACTATTCGAATTAGCCGAGAAAGGACCTTTGTGTCGTATAACCCATTTCGAATATGTGATTCGACGTTATGGATAGCATTTGAAGACCGGTGTTGAAGACCGGGTATTTGCGAGAGCGATAGGATGACCTGTCGATTGACTCTGCACCGAGTTGCTCCGGTATAGAGTTCTCCATATGTGATGGGGAATCCGATCAGGATTGTGGATATCCGGATTGCAAGGACTTCTTTGGAAGTGCCTTCAGTTCTGTTCGAGCCCGGAACAGACTTGTATGGATTATATGTCTAACATTACAAGTTGAAATATAAAGTTGATTTCTTTCAAATATATTTCTGTTGGTGGCGGAGAATTTATTCTTTTAGCTTAACACCCTTCTCTGAGACGTACGAGCTCAGAGGTTATGTAGTTGAAGGTTATCAGCGATATATTCCCAATTTGGTAATGTGACATGCTGAGTGTTGCTGTGAAATGATCATTGTTTGATCATTTGTTTGATCACTTATCTTTGTGATCATTTCTATGATCATTTGTTGACCCAAAGCACAGCTTTTGTATAAAGCGTGGCTTTGTGGACGAGACTTCGTCGGACCTCACACCCCGAAATGGTCGAAACAGGAAAGATGCAGCAAGGTTATTGGGGGTAGCACCCCTTAGGGTATGTGCATTTACTTCTGGATAGAAGTGGTATCATGGTATGGAGCCCGGATACTTAACTTATGTTGATATCACAGATATATATATTACTTTGTGATTTGTTGCTGGGGCCCCGGTTAAAGGTTGGTTACAACCGGGAAATGGCATACTCGTGTCAGTAGTTACCCAGTTAGGGGTAACCCGGCCTTGTGTTGGCAGAGATCCGGTTTGGTTCTCAGGAACGTCCTTCTAGAGGCGTTCTCATGTGGCAATGGGAAGTTCCTTGGCCTGACCATTTGTTGGAAATCCAAAGAAACAATACGAGCCATGTACGGTTTTAGTTGTAGAACCTGCCATTTAATATGGTAGCTATAATGGGCATAATATAATGGTACCTATGCTGGCTAAGATTAATATTCTACTTTTGAAATGTTTTCTTCACTATGCACTAGTAATAATATCAAAGAATTTCTTTTCTCGTACCAAGCATATTTAACTATCATAAGAAGAAATCTCCTCCAATTCTGCGTTTGCATTGTGTGTGTGGCGGGAGGTCTTATGGTAGTTCCATTTTTAAAAGCATACCGAAAATTCTTTTATAAATCTTGTTTTATTTAAATGCAACTGTTTTTGTTTACTCATACCAGTCCCATGACTGATCCGGAGTTTATTGTTTTCTTTCCTAAACTCTGGGTGCCCATTATTTCCACACGGGCAGCCTAGTAGCAGGTTTCTATATTTTGGAGTAGCAGTATTTTGGAGCTTTTATCTGGGAAATATCTTAGGAGCTTTTGGAGATTTCAGGTGTTAGCTTTTGGGAGTTCGTTATCATCTCTCTCATTTGAGAACTTTTGGATATATGTTCACTGTTGTATTATCATGATGTTGTATTTGGAGTTGTGGTGTATGTTTAATATACTCTGTTGTAGTATGGATATTATGTTGATGTTGTAACTGTGATGATATTTATGATATTGATTCTGTTCCGCTGTTTTATATTCATCTAATTGTTGTTATAAGATCCGGCGATGCGAATTTGATGTTGTTTATCGAACATCGAGTTTGGGTCGTCACAAGTGGTATCAGAGCTGTTGGTTGAGTAAGAACTTTAGCTACGGAGTATAACACATTAGATGGCTCATTAGAGATAGGGTGAAGTATACCCTAGAATGAGTATAACCAAGACTGAAACTTTAAATTTTCTTAGTCTGTTTCTTTTTACTGCTGATATTCCTTAAGATATTTCGTCTGTATATCTAAAACAATTTTCTTACTAATCTCAGATAGTGAAAATGAGTGGACGCAGAGAAAGAGCTAGGGGTCAAGGCAATGCCGCAGCACCTAATCAAATTCCCCCAGCCGCAGAAGCAGTAATAAAAATTCAACAGCAGCCGGACTTGGCTGATTTATATAAGAAGTTCGAAAAGCTTGGTGGCAAGCCGTTCATTGGCAAGGAGTCAATTATTGACGCTCAAGCTTGGGTAAGATCGTGTGAAAAGATTTTTAAAGGGCTAAAATTGCAGGATGATCAGAAAAGACTTATAGCTTCTTGGCAACTCCAAGGAGAAGCTTCAGCTTGGTGGGAAACCATCATTATAGATGAACTCGAGGAAGAATTTACTTGGGATCGTTTTAAGGAAGTGTTTGAGAAACGTTACATGCCATCGGCGGGAGTTTCCAGAATGTATCAGGAATTTCTGGATTTGAAACAAGGAAGTTTGTCGTTTGAAGAATACTTGAATAAATTCAGCGAACTATCTCGGTTTGGTCCGGAATTGCTAAATACACCTCTTAAGAAAAACGAAAGGTTTATTTGAGGAATGAACCAGAAATATCATGAAAGAATGACGGGTCATGTTAAAGAATCTTTTTCAGATTTAGTAGATATGGGGTACAGATACGCTACCCTTGATATACAAGAAGCAACTGTGGAGAAAGGTAATTCAGGTAGTCAAAATTATAAAAAGCGAAAATTTGGAGGCAAGAAACCTTGGCAAGGCAATGAGAAGAAGAGGAGCATTCAAGGAAGCGCAACAAAAAATGTCACTTGTTACAACTGCAAAGAGAAGGGCCACTATTCAAATGACTGCCCAAAACCGAAGAAGCCAGCTAAAGAATGCTACAATAGTCATAAACCGGGACATTTAGTTAAAGATTGCCCAGTGATGAAGCCAGCGCAGGTGGCAAAAATTTACACGATAAAGAAGGACCCCTCATCTTCAAAAGCTGATAAAGGGAAAAGTGTTTTGGGAAGGTAACCTTACTATTAATAATAGAACTGTTAGAGTTTTATTTGATACAGAAGCTTCACATAGCTTTATCTCCCAACAAACCGTAAATGAATTAGGACTTGAAAGTAAAATTGCTAACGATCTTATTTGCGTGAAAAATCCGGTTGGAGGTCCCGCAAATCTTTATTCATATTGTAAGAGAGTTCCTATTTCATATGCTAGCTATAAATTTCCTATCAACCTTTGTCCTCGAATTTAATGAATTTGAAATCTTACTCGGTATGAACTGGTTATCGAGATACGAAGCTATATTGGATTGTAACAATCGGACAGTTTTAATCAAAACGAACCTTGGAAATTTTATTGAAATCTCTTGTGAGGATCCAAGTCCAAGGAGAGATAGATTGATGTATACTTTGGGAAATCTTGAACCCACTTTGCAGTCTATACCTGTTGTTCGGGATTTTTTCGACGTATTTGAAGAAGTGAAATCTTTACCTCCTCATCGAGAAATAGAATTCCGAATCGATCTTGTACCTAATACTCGTCATGTTGTTCATGCAAGTCGCAGGATGGAACCCAGGGAAAAGATTGAATTGGTTCATCAAACTGATGAGCTACGAGTAAAAGGATTAATTCGACCCAGTGTTTCTGAATGGGGCTCAGCCGTCGTATTTGTTGCTAAATCAGACAGATCTTTGAGATTGTGTGTAGATTACCGCGATCTAAATAAACAAACTCTCAAAAATAAATTTCCACTGCCCAGAATTGATGATTTATTTGATCAGTTGCACGGCGCTCGTTTCTTTTCAAAAATGGATCTAGCCCAAGGATTCCATCAACTACGAATCGCCGAAGATTGTGTCCATTTGACTGCTTTCAGAGGTCCTGATATGTTCTATGAATGGTTAGTTATGCCTTTCGGGATAACCAATGCTCCAGCATACTTCGTAGATCTTATGACTCGTGTTTTTCGGAAAGTTTTGAATAAATTTGTGCTCGTATTCATTGATGATATTTTGATCTATTCTAAGACTAAAGAAGAGCATGCCGAACATCTTAAAATCGTATTGAAATATTGAGGAGAAATGTTCTATTTGCAAAAAATTTCAAATGTCACTTCTGGGTCAATGAAGTCAAATTCCTTGGCCATATTGTTAATGAAGAAGGAATTTCGGTAGATCCTAGCAAAATTTCCGCTATTCTTGATTGGAAACAACCCACTACTCCAAGAGAAGTTCGAAGCTTTTTGGGTTTAGCAGGCTATTACCGGAAATTCGTTCAAGATTTTTCTAAGTTGGCTAGTCCGCTGACTAAGCTAATAATGAAAAATGCAAAGTTCATCTGGACTTCAGAATGTGAAGAAGTTTTTCAAGAGTTGAAAAAGAGATTGACCACTGCTCCTGTTCTCACTATTGTTAACGGGAACCAAGGCTTATCTGTCTATACTGATGCATGTGGTGAAGGGGTAGGTGCAGTATTAATGCAAAATGGAAAGGTGGTTGCCCACGCAAGTAGACAATTACGTCCGCATGAGAAAAACTACCCGACGCACGATTTGGAACTTTTGGCTGTTGTTTTCGCTTTGAAAATATGGCGACACTATCTTCTGGGTAAGAATCTTTTCAGCTTTCCTAACAATTTATGAACTAGCTTAACTAAAGAAGTATACCTAATAAACTCTCTTTGTTTTAGGTGAAAAATTCGAATTATTTACCGACCATAAATCTTCGAAATATCTTTTCTCCCAGAAGGATCTGAATCTGCGACAACAACGTTGGTTGGAATTTCTAGCATCGTATGACTTAGATATTCTGTATACACCCGGAAAGGCCAATGTAGTTGCATACGCTTTGAGTAGAAGTTATGCTATTCTTGCTTATCTGGTTATCACTCCTACTCTTCTTGAGAAAATCGCCAACAAGCAAAAAGAGGACCAGTTTCTTCAGGAAATATATGGGAGGATTCGTCGAGGTGAAGATTCCAGTTTTTCAATTGATGATAATGGGGTTATAAGTTTAAAAGGCAGGATTTGTGTCCCTGACATTCCAGAACTGAAACGTGAAGTATTGGATGAATGCCACAAGTCAAAATTCAACATCCATCCAGGAGTCAACAAAATGTATCGAGATGTTAAAAGAACATTCTGGTGGAAGACGATGAAGAGAGACATATCTATTTATGTTAGTCGTTGTGCTACTTGTCAGCAAATCAAGAGCGACCAAAAGAAAGTGGCCAGTTTGCTTCAACCTTTGGAAGTACCGAAATGGAAGTGGGATCAGGTATCGATGGATTTCAGCGACGGATTGCCACGAACCAAGAAAGGCAATGAAGCGATTTGGGTTATTGTGGATCGTCTAACCAAAAATGCTCATTTCATTCCTGTTAAATCTACTCGGACTGCAGCAAGCTTGGCAGGTATATATATAAAGGAAATTGTTCGCCTCCATGGTATTTCCAGTAGTATAGTGAGTGATCGTGATCCGATCTTCACTAGTAGATTTTGGGAAGCATTTCAGGATGCATTGGGAACGAAATTAAATTTCAGTACTGCTTATCACCCACAATCTGATGGGCAGACTGAAAGGGTCAATCGAATTTTAGAAGACCTACTGCGTGCTTGTGTTCATGATTTTGGTGGTTTTTGGGAGGACCATTTGCATCTGGTTGAATTCTCCTATAACAACAGTTATCAGGCCAGTTTAGAAATGGCTCCTTTTGAAGCTTTATATGGTCGTCCGTGTCGATCACCTACATGTTGGATCGAATCAGGTGATAGACTTATTCTTGGACCGGATATGATAAAAGAAGCCACTGAGAAGGTAGACTTTATTAGAAAGAAGTTATTAACTGCCCAAAGCCGTCAGAAGAGCTATTATGACCGACGAAGGAGAAATTTGGAATTTCAAGTTGGAGATTCTGTATTTCTGAAAGTATCTTCGATGCGGGGTGTATTGAGATTCGGGAAAACTGGAAAGCTAGCACCACGTTATATTGGTCCTTTTCCTATTCTGGAAAGGATTGGTCCTCTAGCATATAGAGTGCAGTTACCCAGCTGGTTGTCTGGCGTACATGATGTGTTCCATATTTCTAATCTTCGGAAATATGTGCACGATCCAGATGATATTATTGAAGAAGCTGCTCCGCAGGATCTTGAAATCACTCCCAACTTGGAAGTTAGAAGGGAACCGATAAAAATTGTTGATCGTGATGAGAAGCGATTAAGAAACAAGATTGTGAAACTGGTCAAAGTTCAATGGAGTGGTGATCCAAAGGACTGTACTTGGGAGACCGAAGATAATATAAAGAAATCGTATCCCAACTGCAGAATTGACATCTCGACTTAAAACTGTAAGTCATTTCCTTATTTATAAATTCGTCTATTCTTTGTTTACGTTTCTCTCTCTTTCAATTTCGAGGATGAAATTTTCTTAAGGAGGGGATATTGTAACATCCCGGAAATTTTGAATTAAAAAAATTTTGATAATTTATTGGAACTTTTAAATGTAAATTCGAGAAATTCAAAAGAAATAAAATATTGAAATAAATTACATAGTTATTTAATGTTAATAGAAATAAAAATTGTTAAAGTAAGTTATGGTAAAATTTTAAAAATTTAAATCACATAATTATAATCTAACATTGAAACAAATAAACAAATAAACTAAGATAACAAATTTTTATGAAGAAATATAAAACTGTAAAAGAAAACACACACTTTCATAAACCAATATGAAGACATAAGAAAGCAAAACACTTTCAATTAGCTATGTAAACAAATAAGTAGACATAAGAAAAACGAAATTTTTAAACAAAACAACACATACATATAAAATAAAAACAAAACGTTAGCTAATAAAAATATGAAAATCGAACAGCACAAGGCTGTAAGTATTCAAGACTAAGAAAAAATCTATTAACAAAATAAAGTAAGTTTGTATTAAATAAAAATAAAAATGATAAAGTAACTTTACCTGTAGGTGTACAAGGAGGCATGAAGCATTTAATGCTATACACTTCAGCAAATTTAAAGTAAGATTTCCTGTATAAAACATACAAGGAAAACACTACATCACATACTTTCATTAAATGATTTCAAACACGCCTATACACAAAGTACAAAGCTAGTATAATATAATTATACAAAAGAAAGATGCTCAGTGCTGTCTAAAAACTGCACATCCCTTTATATATAAGTGTGTAGCCTCCAAGTTTGTTCAAAAAAAGTTTTTACTGAAGAAAGAAAAAAAATAGTAGCAAAGATCAGAAAATAAAAAAAGGGAAGCCAACATCAACTTATATTACAAGTTGAAAGAAATTTACTGAAGGAAGATTCAACTGCAGGTTTCAAAACAAACAAAAAAACAAAAGTGTTCTCTGTTTTTAAGTATTGTCCAGGTGAGTAAACATGATTTTGTAAAGGATATAAAGTTTATTTAGAACAGTTTAAAACTTCAGTTATAACTGCTTTATTCATATTACAGTATGATAATATACCAGTTATGCTCTGTGTCATTCATGCAGGGATACATTTGTTATTAAAATTGAAATCTATTTGCTTTAATCATTGACAAGCTTGGGTTCTTTTCAAATAAATCAAGTAGTTTTAATCCTCAAACAAGTTTGTAAAGTTGTTTGAACATACAGTAGTTTTTTTTTTCCTTTTCACTGTAAACTTGTTTACAGGTATCCAACAAATACTTGACAAAAAATTAATCGTTGTAAAATATTAATCCAAGATTATAAATTGAATCTATACTACAAAGCATGAATTTTAAAACAAAATTTTAGATTTTTAAATTGGTATTCACAGAATAGTTAGTTTTTGAACAAAAAATCACATTTATTCGAATTTCCAGTGATTGAGTTAATGATAAATGTTGTAATTTGAATTGAAGCTAGTTTGAACTTCTATAATGACAAGAAAAATATTAAATAAATTTTCGAATGTATGAAGTTGCTGTTCGAACCCAAAATAGCGTTTAAGCTGGAAGTTGCAGTACGTTAAAAAAAATGCCGGTTTTGTCGAAATGAATTGATCGAGCTCCATGATATTGAGGGAAATGGAAGAGCATCGGGTTAGCGTGCTATGGCCGGAAGCATGGACTTTTCAGTGGATGGTGCGAGGCGGAGAGGCGATTTCGCGTGGTGGGTTTAAGTTACAGGGACGAGCAAAGTTGCTACTTCTTGAATTCGAACCGATGACTTAGAATTGGGGTTGAAATTCGAGCGTATGTGAGATTTTTGACCTGTTGAGAGTCGCGAGGTTCACCAGAGCGTCGCCATGGTGGTGTACACGTGCACAAGGGCGGCCACGTGTAAGTGGTGCTCGCGTTTAAATGAAATTCGTCTCAGCAGTTTTTTTTAAAAGAAAAAAGAAGGGGAAGAAGATGGACTCGTGAATGAACAGGGAAGACTCGGGTTTTTTTTGAAGTTTGCTTGAATTTCTCTTCGTATAGCTCGAGTTTTTAAATTGAAGCTATCAGGTTTTAAAACTTGAAAGTTAAAAGAAAAAAAAATGAAACAGAGAAGATGGATAGGCGAACGAACAGAGAAGAGGAAGAACCCGGGGTAAACGCGAGTGAGACCTGGGTTTTTACTCGGGTTGTTTTATATGGGCTAAGCCCATTCAAATCTTCAAGTTAACAATGTTAGGAAAATTTTGTGTTTGCAGTGCAAACAATATAGATTTAGTTAAGTTAAATTATTTAACAAATGTTTTAGAATTTGTTAATTCTTTAATTAAGTAAAGAAAGTTTAAAATAAAATTTAATCAACCCTTTTATTAAATAATTAAATTTTAAAACAAGAATTTAAAATTAATTTACATTAAATTTCAATGTAGCAATAAATTAATTTTTTTGAATAACAGATTTTTAAATGATAATTAAGGTAAATAATTTATATTAATAGTTTTAAAAGGAAATTTAGAATGATTAAAAATTGTAATAAGAAAATTGATTTATAAACAATTAAGTATTTAAATAAATTAAGTAAGCAAGAATTTGTTAATTTGGAAACAATTAATCGAGTTATTTTAGATTTAAATTATTTATTCAAATTCTTATCATTGATTTAAATTAATTTTGTGGTAAATTTATTTAAACCACATTTGAAATAAATTAACTATTGTTGTTAACTTATATTGATATTTCTGTTCTGATTGTGATGCTGTGTTATGTAAATTGTCATGTTCTACACTGTGATTGTGATTCGTTCTGTATTGATGTGAAAACCCTGTTGTCCGTAAAACGACATTTAGACTTCGATGCGACAGGGAATCAGATTTCATTTGGTTATCCGAAATCCACATCGAACCTGTGAATATTTGTGAATGACATCCACATGTTTTAAAATTTGACACTCACTATTCGAATTAGCCGGGAAAGGAACTTTGTGTCGTATACCCATTTCGAATATGTGATTCGACGTTATGGATAGCATTTGAAGACCGGTGTTGAAGACCGTGTATTTGCAAGAGCGATAGGATGACCTGTCGATTGACTCTGCACCGAGTTGCTCCAGTATAGAGTTCTCCATATGTGATGGGGAATCCGATCAGGATTGTGGATATCCAGATTGCAAGGACTTCTTTGGAAGTGCCTTCAGTTCTGTTCGAGCCCGGAACAGACTTGTATGGATTGTATGTCTAACATTACAAGTTGAAATATAAAGCTGATTTCTTTCAAATATATTTCTGTTGGTGGCGGAGAATTTATTCTTTTAGCTTAACACCCTTCTCTGAGATGTACGAGCTCAGAGGTTATGTAGTTGAATGTTATCAGCGATATATTCCCAATTTGGTAATGTGACATGCTGAGTGTTGCTGTGAAATGATCATTTTTTGATCATTTGTGATATGATCATTTGTTTGATCACTTATCTTTGTGATCATTTCTATGATCATTTGTTGACCCAAAGCACATCTTTTGTATAAAGCGTGGCTTTGTGGACGTGACTTCGTCGGACCTCACACCCCGAAATGGTCGAAACGGGAAAGATGCAGCAAGGTTATTCGGGGTAGCACCCCTTTGGGTATGTGCATTTCCTTATGGATAGAAGTGGTATCATGGTATGGAGCCCAGATACTTAACTTATGTTGATATCGCAGATATATATATTACTTTGTGATTTGTTGCTGGGGCCCCGGTTAAAGGTTGGTTACAACCGGGAAATGGCATACTCGTGTCAGTAGTTACCCAGTTAGGGGTAACCCGGCCTTGTGTTGGCAGAGATCCGGTTTGGTTCTCGGGAACGTCCTTCCAGAGGCGTTCTCATGTGGCAATGGGAAGTTCCTTGGCCTGACCATTTGTTGGAAATCCAAAGAAACAATACGAGCCATGTACGGTTTTAGTTGTAGAACCTACCATTTAATATGGTAGCTATAATAGGCGTAATATAATGGTACCTATGCTGGCTAAGATTAATATTCTACTTTTGAAATGTTTTCTTCACTATGCACTAGTAATAATATCAAAGAATTTCCTTTCTCGTACCAAGCATATTTAACTATCATAAGAAGAAATCTCCTCCAATTCTGCGTTTGCATTGTGTGTGTGGCGGGAGGTCTTATGGTAGTTCCATTTTTAAAAGCATACCGAAAATTCTTTTATAAATCTTGTTTTATTTAAATGCAACTTTTTTTGTTTACTCATACCAGTCCCATGACTGATCCGGAGTTTATTGTTTTCTTTCCTAAACTCTGGGTGCCCATTATTTCCACACGGGCAGCCTAGTAGCAAGTTTCTGTATTTTGGAGTAGCAGTATTTTGGAGCTTTTATCTGGGAAATATCTTAGGAGCTTTTGGAGATTTCAGGTGTTAGCTTTTGGGAGTTCGTTATCATCTCTCTCATTTGAGAACTTTTGCGTATATGTTCACTGTTGTATTATCATGATGTTGTATTTGGAGTTGTGGTGTATGCATTATATACTCTGTTGTAGTATGGATATTATGTTGATGTTGTAACTGTGATGATATTTATGATATTGATTCTGTTCCGCTGTTTTATATTCATCTAATTGTTGTTATAAGCTCCGGCGATGCGAATTTGATGTTGTTTATCGAACATCGAGTTTGGGTCGTCACAAGTGGTATCAGAGCTGTTGGTTGAGTAAGAACTTTAGCTACGGAGTATAACACATTAGATGGCTCATTAGAGATAGGGTGAAGTATACCCTAGAACGAGTATAACCAAGACTGAAACTTTAAATTTTCTTAGTCTGTTTCTTTTTACTGCTGATATTCCTTAAGATATCTCGTCTGTATATCTAAATCAATTTTCTTACTAATCTCAGATAGTGAAAATGAGTGGACGCAGAGAAAGAGCTAGGGGTCAAGGCAATGTCGCAGCACCTAATCAAATTCCCCCAGCCGCAGAAGCAGTAATAGAAATTCAGCAGCAGCCGGACTTGGCTGATTTATATAAGAAGTTCGAAAAGCTTGGTGGCAAGCCGTTCATTGGCAAGGAGTCAATTATTGACGCTCAAGCTTGGGTAAGATCGTGTGAAAAAATTTTTAAAGGGCTAAAATTGCAGGATGAGCAGAAAAGACTTATAGCTTCTTGGCAACTCCAAGGAGAAGCTTCAGCTTGGTGGGAAACCATCATTATAGATGAACCCGAGGAAGAATTTACTTGGGATCGTTTTAAGGAAGTGTTTGAGAAACGTTACATGCCATCGGCGGGAGTTTCCAGAATGTATCCGGAATTTCTGGATTTGAAACAAGGAAGTTTGTCGTTTGAAGAATACTTGAATAAATTCAGCGAACTATCTCGGTTTGGTCCGGAATTGCTAAATACACCTCTTAAGAAAAATGAAAGGTTTATTCGAGGAATGAACCAGAAATATCATGAAAGAATGACGGGTCATGTTAAAGAATCTTTTTCAGATTTAGTAGATATGGGGTACAGATATGCTACCCTTGATATACAAGAAGCAACTGTGGAGAAAGGTAATTCAGGTAGTCAAAATTATAAAAAGCAGAAATTTGGAGGCAAGAAACCTTGGCAAGGCAATGAGAAGAAGAGGAGCATTCAAGGAAGCGCAACAGAAAATGTCACTTGTTACAACTGCAAAGAGAAGGGCCACTATTCAAATGACTGCCCAAAACCGAAGAAGCTAGCTAAAGAATGCTACAATTGTCATAAACCGGGACATTAGTTGAAGATTGCCCAGTGATGAAGCCAGTGCAGGTGGCAAAAGTTTACACGATAAACAAGGACCCCTCATCTTCAAAAGCTGATAAAGGGAAAAGTGTTTTGGAAGGTAACCTTACTATTAATAATAGAACTGTTAGAGTTTTATTTGATACAGGAGCTTCATATAGCTTTATCTCCCAACAAACCGTAAATGAATTAGGACTTGAAACTAAATTTGCTAACGATCTTATTTGCGTGAAAAATCCGGTTGGAGGTCCCGTAAATCTTTGTTCATATTGTAAGAGAGTTCCTATTTCATATGCTAGCTATAAATTTCCTATCAACCTTTTTGTCCTCGAATTTAATGAATTTGAAATCTTACTCGGTATGAACTGGTTATCGAGATACGTAGCTATATTGGATTGTAATAATCGGACAGTTTTAATCAAAACGGACCTTGGAAATTTTATTGAAATCTCTAGTGAGGATCCAAGTCCAAGGAGAGATAGATTGATGTATACTTTGGGAAATCTTGAACCCGCTTTGCAGTCTATACCTGTTGTTTGAGATTTTTTCGACGTATTTGAAGAAGTGAAATCTTTACCTCCTCATCGAGAAATAGAATTCCGAATCGATCTTGTACCTAATACTCGTCATGTTGTTCACGCAAGTCGCAGGATGGCACCCAGGGAAAAGATTGAATTGGTTCATCAAACTGATGAGCTACGAGTAAAAGGATTAATTCGACCCAGTGTTTCTGAATGGGGCTCAGCCGTCGTATTTGTTGCTAAATCAGACGGATCTTTGAGATTGGGATTTTCATAAGAGAAATGTTCCCATGATTGAGCACTTTTCTACTTACAAACTCTTCCTTTTTAACATCCACACCAAAATAATTGAAAATCTGAGTAAGGTAAATTCCATGATAAAGAGTGTTTTCTCCCATATTAAAATTTTTGGGTCTTAACTCATCCAAAATAGTTTGTGCCCAATTAATATCATATTTTCCAAAAATAGCAAAAAGAGCTTTACACACTTTTGAGGTGGGATTATTGTAGTTTCCCGACCTAGGAATAATTGTGTGTTGAATAAGAAGGTTGACAATTCTTGCTTTTGGACGGAAAAAGCGATTCTTAAAATCCATGTGGTCATCGCTTTCAAAAATGTGATGAAAAGTGTCTCGATCGGTTTCATTGATTTGAAATTCCGAGAGATTCATACTGGTAGATTTGCAACCCAAAATAGTACCCAAAATATCGGAATCCAAAACAATAAGTGTTCCTTTAACACTACTCCAAATTTGATCTTCATTTCCATTATAAAATCCACGATTTAGGTTTGCATAAAACATTTTGACAAGGTTTGGATAACAAACGAAATCATTTTGCTTGTTATCAATCAAGCTAAGAATGGAGTTTTCTTCAAAAAGTTGATCGATTTCATAAGAAGAAAAATCATCAAAAATGGCAAATTTTCCCGTATTGACTTTACCATAGTTTACATAGCTTATGTAAGCTTTGATAGCCTCCGGGTCGTTGAAAAGATCATTTTTTATGGATTTGGGAAGCCTTATAGTTGATGGGTTACTTAAGGAAGCCATTGATGAGTGTTTGAGAGGAGTAGAAGATAATGAAGAAAGTTTGAATTATGAGAATAAAGTGAAAAGAGATGATAAGAGAAGTATATTAAATAGATTCTCTAAAGTCATGTTCTCTGGTCAAGAGGTGTCTTTTCAGAATTTTGAAGTAAGTGAAAAGGTGGAGGGAAATTCAAAAGTTTGAATTCAAATTTTGAAATCAAATTTCTGAGAGGCATGTCGACATGGGGTATCATGGCATGTCGACATGTGCCTGTTGAATTTGAAAGGAGGTGTCTATTTCTAAAATCTAATAAATTCCTAAAATCCTAAGAAAACTAATCTATATTCTATATCTATATTTAATTCAGTAATAATATTAAATATAATAATATTAAAATATTTTAATATTTAAAATATTATTAGAATAATATTATTTTGAATTTAAAAAATCAAATTTCAAAGGGTGATTTTGAATTTAAAAATTCAAGAAATTGCAAACAAAATCAAACAAAGCAAGCATCCAATAAAATTAAAATAAATGTGTACCTATTTTTAGATCCAAACTCCGATCGTCTTCTGATTCGAGAATAGCCGTGAAGCACAGATTTGAATTATCAGTTTTCTTCTCGTCGTCACTGGATGAATCTGAATCGTCAAGAGTTGCTGCATATGCCTTCTTTCTTTTCTTTGGTTGCTCGTTGTTTGGTTGAAATGTCTGTTTGTCTGGATATGGACAATCCATCTTGTAGTGCCCTGTTTTGTTGCAGTTATATCATCTATCACAATTGTTGTTGTTGTTGTAGTTCTCCGAAGTATTTCTGGAATTTCTTTGATCGATTCTTTTAAAGTTATTCATCTTTTTGTACTTCAGAGATTTCCTGAAATTTCTGGTCATGAAAGAAATTTCTTCATCACTCTCTTGTTCTGAATCTCCAGTTGTTGCTTTGAATACGATCGATTTCTTTTCCGTTGCCTTAGATTCTTTTCTCCCTTGTAGTTGAACTTCATAAGACATTAGATTACCGATTAACTCTTCGATCTTCATTTGACTAACATCATTTGCCTCTTCAATAGTAAGTGTCTTTTGATCACATTCTGGAGTGAGCGAATTTAGTATTTTTCTGACTTGATCTTCTTCTGAGAAACCCTTTCCTAAAGCAATCAATGAATGTACAATATCTTGAAATCGACAATACCTGTCGGAAATGGACTCATTTTCATGCATTTTAAACAATTGAAACTGGTTAGTTAATATGGAAATTTTAGTCTGTTTTACTTTGCTTGTTCCTTCATGAGTTACTTGCAAAGTTTTACAGATTTCAAATGCAGACTTACAAACAGAGACTCTATTAAACTCATTCCTATCTAGTGAACAAAATAGTATATTCATAGCCTTAGAATTGTTTTGTGCAACCATCTTTTCCTCAGTAGTCCACTGAGCAAAATTAGTAGTTGGTTCAACATAATCAATTTGTGTCATATTCCAAGTATCTAAACTTATGGATTGTAAATAAATTTTCATCCTACATGCCCAATATGCATAATTACTCCCATTAAAAAGTGGTGGTCTGACAGTAGACTGACCCTCTACAAATGAACTAGTGTTAGTGCTTGTGTTGACAGAAGTAGTGGTGACAGGAGTGACATTATTAGTGTGTTGTGCCATTAAAACTTTTCAAAATTTCAGATCATGAAAAAATGAAAACCAATGCTCTGATACCAATTGTTGGGGATGCGGATTAAGGATCTTAAGGCAGAAATAACACTAGAGGGGGGGTGAATAGTGTTTTAAAGAATATATGAACTATATGACTAAATTAAAACTTTCAACACAAATCTAAACAGAATTCTAACACAGAATGATCACAGAACATATAACAAATGCAAATAGTAAAGTAAAGCAAGTAAAAGGAAAGAACACACCGGATTTTATACTGGTTCGGAATCCTCCTACATCCAGTCCTGCACCAAGGCAATATCCTTGTACAGATTTTTATAAGCCAATATCCAAATTACAACCCTCAATTTCTAAGGCCTTGAGGAACCCTCCTATCTCCGAGTCTGGGGTAAACTCTCTTGATTTACGGGACACAAGATCACCCTAATACTTTCTAATAACAATCCTTTTGAATGGATAGACTCTATGGACTTTTTGAATACAAATTAATCCTTTAACTCTGAATATCACTTTGATCTTTAGTAGAATGATGGAGAATCAAATAGAGAGAGTATCTAAATGATTTCCTATTGAGAATTTGGCAGAATTATGGCACAATCTTAAAAATATGAAGTTTTATGGATATGGAATGGTGGAGAAGAAAGAGTGAAGAAAAATAAGAAAGTAGTTGTTAAAAAAATTCGTTTTGGAAGCCTTTATATAGATGTACAACAGTCATAACCATTGGCGAAAGGTTTTTGAACGAATGGACATTTCTTTTGAAAAGTTGAATTTTGAATCCAACGGCCACCATGTCGACATGGGGTATCCCCATATGTCGACATCCCTCAGTTCAAAATTGTAGAGATGTTTTGTAAAAGCAATTGAATTTAAAACAAGTTGAAACTTCTCTGAAGCAAAATAAAGTGTGTAAACAATATTTTGAGATAGAGAATGAATATAAAACATTATTTTAAATATATATATATATATATATATATATATATATATATTTGATATAGACCGTCAATTATATAAGTAATATTTAAAATCAGAATAAGTTTTGATGTTTTAAAAATAGAAGTTTTTAAAATCAGAATAGAGGAATATTTCAAGGCTAAAACAAAGTTTGAAAACATTTTTGAAAACATGATTTTGAAAGCTAAAACATTTTGAAAAACAGATTTAAAAACATTTTGAAAAATCTATTCATACTGAAATTGCAAGAACCTTCCTACAGAGCTCCTCCATAGGACACGAGAACTTGTACAAAGTAGTTTAAATGATTTTGATTTTCGTGGGTTTGTAAGCCACTTGTCGTAGGTTTGTAAGCTACTTGTCGTGGGTTTGTAAGCCACTGGTTTCGATAGAAATTGGGTTCCATCCCAAAAGAAATTTGGAAGAAAGATGAGAGTGCTATTATGAAGTTTTAACAAAATATTAGACACTTATCTTAAGATCTTGAAATCTTGATTCTCTAGAGTCTTGAATCTTGAATCTCTAATCTTCATCTTGATGCTTGAGTCTTTATACTGATCAATCTTCGATAATACCTCATATACTTCCTATATACACATATATATATATATATATGAAAATGTTAGTATATATTTTATAAAGTAAAGTATAATAACTATATAAGGTTGTTGTCATCAAAACATCATCAACTCAGTTCCTAACAGTATCTTCCTATATTGCTTAAGGATCAGTTATCCTACCTTACTGTAGTTCTAATCATGTTAGAAAGTTATGGCAATCCTTATCTTCTTTGGCTCTACCATCTACAAAGCTTAAAGTGCTCTGGACAAGTAAGGTAAAGAAACATACAATATCACTGGTATACAAAGCTCTTTTAGACAATATAATTGCAGGAAATTTTCTCATGCAAAAAAAAATTACTACTGTGGAAAATAATGGCGAATGCATTAAATACAAAGCAGAAATTAGCTTTCTTGGGAGTAGTAAATAATGAAGACTGTGTACTACGTAATAATCAACCTGAAACAAATATATACTTATTTTTTGAGTGCAATTATACATATGAAATCTGGTGCACGCTTCTAGCTAATGGAAATTTTCACAAACCAGCAAAAAGCTCAAGAATTGATTGGTATAATATATACAAGGCAGCAAGGTAGAAGACACCGAATACAATAATTCTCATGATTATATTGAAAACTTTTGCTTATGAGATATGGAATGAAAAAAATAGAAGAATCTTTGATTTGAAGAAGGAAACTATAGCTGCAATATATAGTAAAATAAACAAGAAGATTTTAACAAGATTAAGAAGGCTGAAGTGATTTATGAGATGAATTGATTTTGTAGATTTTAGTCACTTAGTAGAAATGCTTTTATATTGTGCAATTTAGCATTTGTAATAAGGATGTAATGTTGAATGTAAATATATCTGAATTATTGAATGAAAATGGGCAGGGCTACCTCAGCCCAATGCTTTTCAAAAAAAATTCTTGTGTTAATGTTAATTAAGTAAATAACAAAAATAAAGTTTTATCTTAAATTTAAATTAAGGTTTTGGGTAATTAAAGATTAACCAATTAATTAATTAGTAATTGAAGATTCATTAAATTAATGAAGTAATTAATTAATTAATAATTAAGGGTTATAAATTGATTAATTAAGTATTAATTTATTTTTAATTAAGGATTAATTAATTTGTAATTAAGGATTAATTAATTTGTAATTAAGGATTAATTAATTAATTAGAAAGGATTAATTAATTAAGTAATTAGAGATTAATTAATTTATAATTATAATTAATTGAGATTAATTAATTTTTAATTAAAGGGTATATTAATAATTAAGGATAATTAATCAATGATATAAGATTAATTAATTCATTTATAAAGTAATTAAGGAATGATTAATTTATTAGATAATCAATTAAATGGTTTGAAATTACTTAATTAAACGGGGTTAGATAATTAATTCTTAAGTAATTAATATAATTTGAGTTAATTAAATTAATTATAATTATGGGATTAATAAATCTTGCTTATGGATGATTGATTGTATAGAATGTCTAAATTGATTGATATTTATAGTATGATAATCTATGATATTCTATGAGGTGAAATACTTTGGATATAGCTGTGATAAATTTGAGTTGTTTATCTGTGCTTAATTGCTGTGCATATACAAAGTTTGAATGTAATTAAATTGTTTAAACCTTAAACCACTTGACCTTTAAGACGGCGTTTGGATTTCGATGAGACCGGGATCAGATACCAAATTTGTTATCCGAAAACCACATCGATCCAAGTTAAACGATAGGTCGTGAAATCTCAAGTGAAGATCAAGATGAAGTTTCAGAGTGCAAGGGCTGTTGTCATTAACTCTGAGGGTGATTCCAAAATGAGTGTAGCGAGATAGTGCCTTTGGTTTCGTTTGAACCCAGAATGAGCTTGAATGGACGAATGCTATCAAACCATCGTCAATGGAGGACGATGAGCATTCCAAGTTAAGTGACCTAAAAAAGTAATCATAGCCTCAAGCCTCATCAACCGGGAATGGCTAAAACTGGAGAGGTGCAAACAAGGTTAAGTGGATAGCACCCAAGTAGGATAAGATTTTCCCTTGTCTAGAGGTCCCTTTATTCGGCTGTGTGGGTGGTTGTTGGCTATAACTGCGGGGTTGTTTTATTCAGACTATTCAGTAAGGGGTAGCTTCGGTTTTGTGTTGTAGGGGATCAGGATGGATCCTCAGTACAGTGATCTAGACCACGTACTGTGACAGGCGGTACCCCAGTAGCCCTGCCATTGTATGGAGTGCCTGTACGGTTTTTTTTGTGCCCAACTATGTTGGAACATGAGATGTTAGCATTCCAACTATTTCTGCATTTTATATTGAAAACCCTAGACACTATTATAATATAACTGGATTTCCTATCAAATGTTTTGGTTATCGTAAGGGAAAAACTTGTCCGTGTTTATTTACGGAGAGTCTTACGAGATACCTTTTATTTCAAAGATTTTTTTCAAGTTAAACAAATTAACCGTTTACTCACACGAAACTCATGTCTGAGCCGGAGTTTATTCTGTTTTTCTTAAACTCTTGGGTACTCAAATTTTTATGAGTAGCCAAGTGATCAGGTTTGCTTAATGAATTTTGGGAAGCTTGGAGCAGGAGTCTTGGCGTATCTATATATCTATTTCCACTATGTTGGTGTCTTTTGTCTGTTGTATTTTGAAATGTAATGGATAGACAGATCTTCACGGCTATCTAATGTGATGATATTGTAACTCTATTGACTCTGGTATGTAATGACTATGTAATAATTACGTGATATATTATATTTTTTCCGTTTCCGCTGTGAAATTTTGTTCTTTCTTTCTATCTATTCTCTTTTCTACCTATTTCTTTCTTAATGATGATACATCTTTCTGTGGAATGAAAGGCGGGTCGTCACAGTTGGTATCAGAGTGCTAGGTTGAGATAATACCTAGGTTTGGAGTTGTATCTATCTTGAGAGCGTGCACTCATAATTTTCATATATCCATATACCTATCTAAATTGTTGGCTTACCAGTCCAGGTTGCCAACATAAGTTCTAGAGGAAGGAGAGGCAGAGTTGTGGGCAACACGACGACCAATAATGGAGGAGGTCCGACTGCTAGCGAGGCTGTGAATCCTATGCCGCCTCGAGTAAGTTTTGCTGCTTTGTGTAAGGATTTCACCAATCTGGGAGGAAGACCTTTTAAAGGATCAGAGTCCATCATTGAAGTTCAGGCTTGGTTACGCTCGTGTGAGCGAATTTTTAAGAGTTTGGATCTGTCAGACGTGCAAAAGAGAGTGATGGCATCGTGGCAACTTCAAGAAGGAGCTGCAGCTTGGTGGGATGCAGTTACAGTGAATATTTCGGAACATGATATTTCTTGGAGTAAGTTTAAGGAGCTATTTGAGGAACATTTCATGCCTACAGCTGGGAGGACACGTATGTATAGAGATTTTCTGGATCTGAAGCAAAGGAGTATGTCGGTTTCCGAATATGAGACCAAGTTCAATGAATTATCTCGCTACGGACCTGGGTTGATCGACACACCCTTCAAGAAGAATGAGATGTTTGTGCTAGGAATGAGGCCCGAGTTCCACGAGAAGATGACAGCACATCTTAAGGGATCATTCGTGGAGTTGATTGACATGGCATTGGGGTATGAGGAACTTATGAATAAGAAACCTTGGGCATCTGCAGCAGCACCGAGTGGAACTTCTTCCAATCCGAACAAAAGGAAATTCAACCCAAATTGAAAGAAGCAAGGCAAAGGGAAACAGGGAGGCGACAATGGACCATGTAAGTGTTATGTGTGTCGGTAAGAGGGTCATTTGGCTAAGCAGTGTCCCAGGGGTAGATCTCAGCAGCAGCGTCAGAGTGGACCCGGTTCAGCATTGGTTCAGAAATCTTTATGTTTTAACTGTCATCATCCAGGGCATATCGTGAAGACTTGCCCGCTTCTTCAGAAGGCCCAGCAGAACAAGGTGTTTTCTCTTGAAGGTAGACCATCAACTTCTTCTACTAAAGGCAAAGGAATTCTTGAAGGTACTTTACTTTTAGATGGCAATTATATTAAAGTTTTGTTTGATTCTAGTGCATCTCTTAGTTTTATTCATTGGATACGGCAGAGAAGTTTCATCTTTCCCCTAGTGTGGTAGACCACCATATTTTTGTATCTAATCCTATAGGCGAGGTGACCAAGTTAGATAAGATCTGTAGAGGCCTAAGATTTTCTTATCTGTCTCATAGTTTCTCCTGCGACCCATTTATATTGGATTTCAAAGGGTTTGACCTTATTCTGGGAATGGATTGGTTGGATAACTATAAGGCTGTTTTGGTTTGTGAAGAGAGGACTGTGACTTTGGAAACTGAGTTGGAAAGGATCGCAAAAGTGACTTGGGATAGTTTTGGAGTTCACTTGAGTAATCTTTTGCATGGAATCGAGGCATCTCCACAAGGCATAGAATCCATCGAGATGGTTAAAGATTTTCTAGATGTCTTCGAGGAAGTTCAAGGTTTGCCCCCACATCGGGAGATAGAGTTTAGAATCAACTTAGTTCCGAGAGCCATACCTGTTGTTCAACCCAGTAGAAGTATGGCGTCGAGAGAGAGAAGAGCTAGTGAAGCAGACCCAAGATTTCTTAGAGAAAGGTTTGATCCGGCCTAGTTTTTCCAGTTGGGGTTCTGTTGTAGTCTTTGTGACCAAGTCAGATGGGTCATCGAGATTCCGTGTGGATTACCGGGAGTTGAATAAGATTACTATTAGGAATAAGTATCCATTTCCCCGTATAACGACCTTTTTGATCAACTCCATGGAGCTTATGTTTTCTCCCAGTTGGATTTAGCTTCGGGTTTCCACCAGTTAAGGGTAGCTGAGGACAGTATACCCTTGACTACGTTCAGGGGACCCAATTGTTTTTATGAGCGGTTGGTTATGCCTTTTGGGCTAACCAATGCTCTTGACTATTTTGCGGATCTGATGAACCGAGTTTTTCAGGATGTGCTGAATAAGTTCGTACTCATATTGATCGACGACATTCTTGTCTACTCCAAGTCTGAAGAGGAGCATAAGCAACATTTGGAGATAGTGTTGGATACTTTGAGAAGGCATGTTCTGAAGGCTAAGTTTTCGAAGTGCCATTTTTGGAAGTCGGTAGTTAGATTTTTGGGGTATGTTGTATCTAATAAGGGTATTTCTGTAGATCCGGCCAAGGTAACAACTATTCAAGAGTGGAAGCAACAACAGGCTCCGACGAAAGTCCACGGTTTTCTGGGTTTGGAAGGTACTACAGAAAATTTATCAGGGACTACTCTATGATTTCTTTGCACCTAACTAAGTTGACTCGAAAAGGAGCAAAGATTAAGTGGACCCCCGAGTGTGAAGAGGCATTCCTGGATTTGAAGGCAAGGCTGTCTAGTGCGCCTGTTCTAGCTATTCCTGATGGTAAGAGTAAGTTTGAAGTCTACACGGATGCTTGTGGAGTTGGGTTGGGTGTTGTGCTGATGCAGAATGGGAAAGTGATTGTGTATGCGAGCAGGAAGTTGAAGCCACATGAAAGGAATTACGCTATGCACGATCTGGAATTGTTGGCCATCGTCTTTGCTTTGAAGATTTGGAGGCACTATCTATTGGGAGAGAAGTTCGAGCTTTTCACAGACCACAAAACTTTGGAATATCTTTTCTCCCAGAAGGATATGAATTTGAGGCAACAGAGGTTGGTAGAATTTTTGGCATCGTATGATTTGGATATCCTTTATACTCTAGGAAAGCAAATGTTATGGTGGATGCTCTGAGTAGGAATGCAGTTCTGCTATTTTGGAAGTTGTTCCGTCTCTTCAGGAAAGGATCATAAGTAGTCAGATGAAGGAAAGAACTTTTGAGAAATTGATTCTTGTAGTCAAGGATGGTCGATATTCGAATTTCAAGATAGACGATCAAGGAGCTTTGAGGATCAACGGACATTTATGTGTTCCAGATGTGGATGGGTTGAGGCAGGATGTTTTGCGGAAAGGCCACAAATCAGGATTGAGTATCCATCCGAGGATCTCAAAGATGTATAAAGATATGAAGAGAGTTTTCTGGTGGCCGGGCATGAAGAAGGATATTGTTGCTTTCGTCAATAGATGTGCGATCTGTCAACAGGTGAAGGGTGATCAACAGAAGACCGCAGGATTGTTGCAGCCTTTGGAAGTCCTTAAGTGGAAATGGGAATGATATCTTTGGATTTCGTCGATGGTTTTCCATGAACCATAGAGGGAAATGAAGGAATATGGGTAATCGTAGACTGCTGACCAAGAGCGCCCATTTTATTTCAGTTAAGGAGACCAAAACTGCAGCGTCTTTGGCAAAGATTTTCTTAGAGGAGATCGTTAGGTTGCACGGAGTCCCCGTCAGCATAGCTAGTGACCGTGATCCAATCTTTACTAGCAAATTTTGGGAGGCTCTGTAGATAGCTTTGGGGTATAAGATTGAGTTTGAGTATAGCCTATCGTTCCTAGACCGACGGACAAACGGAAAGGCTGAATCGTATTTTAGAGGATATGTTGAGGGATTGTGTTCTGTACTTTTGGTGGATCTTGGGAGGACCATCTGCATTTAGTGGGATTGTCGTACAACAATAGTTTTCAGGCAAGTATCAAGATGGCACCCTATGAATCTTTGTATGGAAGACCTTGTAGATCACCGTCCTTTTGGGTAGAATCGGGAGATCGTCTTGTTCTTGGTCCAGATTGAATCTGAGAGGCATCTGCGAAGGTCGAGCTAATCAAGAAGAGAATGAAAGCAGCTCGGGATCACCAGAAGAGTTATGCGGACAAGTGAGGAAGGCAATTGGAATTTGAGGTCAGATATTTGGTTTTTGTCAATGTTTCCCTTGTAAAAGGAGTGATCAGATTTGGAAAGACGGGAAAGCTTTCTCGAAGGTATATTGGTCCCTTTAAAGTGCTTGAGAGAATTGGTACTTTGACCTACGGGATTGAATTGCCAATCCGGATGGTTGGAATTCACAATGTTTTACACGTATCTCATCTGAGGAAGTACGCGTACGACCCATCTCTAGTTGTGGAGCCAGCAGTGTAGGAAGATTCAGAGGTCGAACCGGACTTAACTGTAGTCTGGCATCCAGTCCAGATAATTGATCAAGATGAGAAGCAGCTTAGAAGCAAAGTGGTGGAGCTGGTCAAGGTTCAGTGGTGCGAGGATCCCAGAGACAGTACCTGGGAAACTCTAGATAGTTTTACGAAAGCCTATACGGATTTGTGTCCGGATAGCTAGTAATGTTTGTTTGAATGAATTGTTGTTTGGTTGTTAACGTGTGGCTGATATGTATGCTTGGATTATTTGAAATAATTTTTTTTTGGATTATCTTTTGCTTTTAAATTTCGAGGACGAAATTAGGGGGAGGAATTTGATATCTCGAAAATTTTAGGCAATAAAATGTGATAATCTTCTTTTATAAATTATTTAAAATTCGAAAATTATTTGATTAGAACAAATAATAATGGGATTTTTATATGTGTATATATATATATAAGTAGATTTTAAATACAATTATTATTTTTCAAGACAAATAAAATAAGTATTGTTTATAAGTGAGTTGATTTGAATTTGAATTTGAATTGCAAATTGAAAAGTTAAATATCCTAAATAAATTGGATTTAAAAATATTATATATATATATATATGTAATTGTTATTAGTATATAATTAGTTTATATTATTTTCTTTAAAAAGACTTTATAAATATAAATTAAGAAATGTATTAACTAAGTAGAAAATAAATATGAAAATTTACAAAACATAATAAAAAATATAATTAACACATGCATAAAACAAATGTAAGTTAATTAACATGCAAATGACAAATGTAAGCTATATTTAACAAATGTCACAATTTCTTTTTATTTTCTTTTATTTTTTAAAAATCATAAAACAAGGATATAAATATATCTATACCATCCTCTTTCTCTATTTCTTTCCTTCTTCATTTTTCAAACTTCAAGAAAATCAAAAGCCTGTAAACAATTTCAATCCAGAAAATTAAAGCAACCACTTTTTTAAGTTAAACAACTTAACCGTTTACTCACACCAGACCCATATCTGATCCGGAGTTTATAATGTTTTTCTTGAACTCTTGGGTACTCAAATTTTTATGAGTAGCCAAGTGATCAGGTTTGCTTGACGAATTTTGGGAAGCTTGGAGCAGGAGTCTTGGCGTATCTATATATCTATTTCCACTGTGTTGGTGTCTTTTGTCTGTTCTATTTTGAAATGTAATGGATAGGCAGGTCTTCACGACTGCCTAATGTGATGATATTGTAACTGTATTAACTCTGATATTTAATGAATATGTAATAGTTATGTGATATATTATATTTTTTCAGTTTTTGCTGTGAGATTCTGATACTGTTGTTCTTTCTTTCTATCTATTCTCTTTTCTTCCTATTTCTTTCTTAATGATGATACATCTTTCCGTGGAATAAAAGGCGGGCCTTCACAAATTTCCATTTAATATCTATACGTATAGTATAGAAATGCTGAAGATAACTATACCATTTAATTTTTGTGTCTCTTGTGGATATTTACGAAGTTAAAAATTATTCAAGTTTGATAGTCGGTTATTTAATTTTCAAACAAACAAACAATCAAGCACAAATTCAATTTCATGGCAACAACAAAGCCTCATTTAATTAATCTTCATTAATTAAACCAGTTGGATTATTTACTAAAATATTTATATACATATCCCACTAGTATAAGTATATTCTCAAAACATTTAAGAAAGCATTTCTATTTCAAAATTACATTAAATGGGTCAAAAATAAATGTCATTCAAAATATTTTTTTACTATAAACCCACCACTTATCCTTCGGTGTTAAGTGTGGAAAATGCTTCCATACCACCATAATATAGAAGGATTATATATTAGTTTCATAAAATTGATTTTCATAAGTGATCCAATTTACATAAGGAAATAATACTTAGACACCGAACATAAATCTTCAATTTCAAAATAATACTATCCTTTGGATAACAATGAAGTCGTTCAAGTTGAGGTAATATTACATTTCAATCCTTGACCCAATAACATTCTTAGTTTTCAGGATGGGTAGAGGTTTTCCTACCTCGAATTTTAACGTCAATTATATGGTTTCTAAAATTTTCGTATATTATTCACTTAAAATCAAAGTTTTACAAACTAGACCACTTTTCCAATTTCGAAGATTTCTTTCCAACTTATAACTCTTTTAAATAAATCCATTTTATCACGGAAAATTCCCTTTATAAAATAATTTATCATTTATAAACCCCTTTATTAAATTAATTAATCACCTTTAAACCTCCTAAATAAATAATTTTTAAACCACCATTAATAAAGTAATTACTTAACTTAAACCTCATTAAGAAAATAATTAACTAACTTAAATCATCATATATAAAATAATTAAGAAACTTAAAACATCGTTTATAAAATAATTAATTAACTTAAAACATCGTTCATAAAATGATTAATCAACTAAAACTATCATTGATAAAATAATTAATAAAATTAAAACATCATTTATAAAATATATTAATTAACTTTATCGGTTTACATCAAAATATCATAAAGTTAAAGTTAACTCAAATCCATTTCTTTCTAAACTTAAAAAGAGGATTAACAACCACAACGGCACTTTACAAGCCACCGCTTATTTTCAATTCAACATTCCAAGTCATATCACAGATATTTACATATGCAACATATATGTAAATAAGATTCATAATTAACAATCAAGAGCTAATAGATCACTTTTTCAATATTAATCAACTCACATATAAATAAATGTCCAAATTTATATAAGAGCAGAATGAGGATTTATTCTACAATTAGATGTCCAAAATAATAAATATAATTAAATTATAGTTAAATGGTATTTTATTCTGCTAACAAAATATTAGTGCATAAACAAAATCAATAAACTACGTAATTAAGTTCTATCACTATTAAATTATCATCAAATTTTACTTTAATAAAATTATCAACCATTTTTATTTAAAGTGTTGTACTCGTCGATACAAGTCTAGTGCAAGAAACCGCTGGTTAAATAGATCTAAAATGAGTAAGTTATATCTTTTTATAAATTAACAACCTAGTTTAATAATTCAAAATTTTAAAACAACTACCCATCCGCAACCCAAAGCCAAAATCCAGCTCACTACCCATACCCAATACAAAGCTTCTTATCCCATCACTTAAATCCCTAAATCATAATGCAAATTCCAGTTTTGCTTCAACCAAACCCATGCACGAATGTGCACGTGAACACCATGACACGCCACCGCCGTCCACTAAGCCCCGATCCAAGCCCATGCCCAAACTTCACTCGCCTTGCTCGACTTGCCCGACCCATTGCCGTCAACTATGGTTGACCAAATCAAAATCTCGATCGTTCGTCACTAAATCAAACACACCTAGCCACGTTCATCCTCCAACCACCATCGCCACATCCACTTCTAGACCCCTGCCGCCGCCGCCAATCAACTCGTTATCCACTACCACACCTTACAATATCTCCATGTCACACTCGACCCCACCGTTCGTCTTCTGTAACCCCATATTTGAATGCCAAAACCCACAGCCACTAAACCCCAAACTTAGCAAAACCAAGCACCTCTGACCACCAGCAACCACGCGACCACCTCCCATGGCTTAGCCATCACCCAAGATTGCCTCCAGCAACACTGGCTCCACCACCATACCCTTAGATCACTAGAATTTTTCAAATGATCGAATTTCGATCATCTCAAGACCACTGCAACCCCAACCTATAAAATCATGCAACTTGCCCTAAAAATCATGATTCTCAAAGAAGAAGGTGGCCGTATACTTTGTCCATTAATTCATACTTAGGGAAAGTATGAAAACACACGACGCTTGTAGAATTCGTCCAATTTCTCACACCACACTTGATAAAATACCTTATGACTATTTTTTTAAAAAACTAGAGACTAAGATGAACAACTTTATTGTTGATCGATTTGGCTAATTTTAAATGGTTTGGAAGATAATGATTTTTGAATCCAAGATGGGAATGTTTATTACATTTTTTTAAAGAACAAGAAGACAACGAAGGAGACGTAACAGTAACTTGTATCTATGTATGTTCCACTTATACCAAGCATATCACTCCTTTTCTAAAGCAGATTTCAACACTTATGATTTAAAATAATTTCATAGACATGAGTATCATATTTAAAGCAGGATATTAACAAAATATAAAACATTTATTATTTTATCAAAAACGCTAAACAGAGATTTTAATATCTCACCTTCCAAATAGTTTGAAATGCTTCAAGTTTAGTTGTTGAGGGAAGTAAGAATTTTTTGTACTAAAAGATATGATTTTTCAAAATTCATAGAAAGTTAAGGAATATTAAAAATGAAATATGTAGTGAGAAGAGTGTATATATAAGATAAAATAAAAGTAAAGTACGCTAAAGACCAAAATGTCCTTAAATCCATTTCTTATCCCATTCATCCAAACCACCAAAATACTCACCATTTGAAAATATGTTAGATATTTGAATAGTCTATGTACCATTGTTAACTTTTACACTTAAGGAATTATGAAATGTAAACTCAAACTTCATACCCATTAGTTTATATTTACTTCATTATATTTCGTATTTATTAATTTTAATTGTTATTATTTTTTTCATTTATTTTCTCATTTGAAAATAAAAGTTCCATAACTTAAAAAGTCTTTTAAATGTTGTTTAAGGATATATGCAAAGGTATAACAACTTGTCGTTCAGAGTTAAAAATTCAAAACGCAAGATTTGGTTACATTTTCAGTTTTCCATCGAACTACCTATTTCTTTAAATAAAATTCAAAAACGAATTTTTTATCGTTATTTATAAATTAAAAGAGAGTTATTTAATTATTAATACGACTAATTGAATATTTAAAATAAATTAAATATTCATGAATCAAAAGAATATAATTACAGGTCGTACATACTTCTTCCCTTAAAAGAATTTTGACCTCAAAATTTCACCACAATCTAAACCGAGGAAGAACAAGCTAACAGAACCCTTGATCACTTATTAGCTATTTTCGGAGTACATGGAAAACATTTAAAGGAAGACTAACACCATATAACATACCAAAATAAGTCAAACATACATACTAGGAATATCAATATGGATAACAAAGGTATCTACTAAGATACCTAACTTAACTAGAAGTCACAATTTGGATACAGCAATATCCAAATACTACAAATACACCATAACTAAACAAGATACTAATATCACAAAGAACTATCCTAACAGAAAGATCCACGACTTTTTCAAAGAGAGCTGTCTATATCAATGTACTCCACTGGGGGAGAAGATAACTCCATGGATTCTGCCTCAACAATAGTCAATTTATTAGCAAACTCCATAACTCCTCCTAACCCTACCACTAGTCGGGATAATCCTCCTCCTCTTAGTACTCCTTCATCAGTTATTCTTCCAGGTCCTCCTCTATTGGCTCTTCTTCTAGCTCCTCCTCTATCGGCACTTTTGGCCCTTACTCTACCGGTTCTTCTTGGCACCTCCACCGGCTTTGGAATCGAGCAGTCAAAAATCCACACGTCATTCCTAACCATGGCCTAATGAAACAACTCTCTAGTCCTTATGATCTCTCCTCTCATCACTGTAGGCGTCCTCTAATATTAAGCAACAAAAAAAATCCTTAGAATCTTATGACAAGCTCTATTGAATTTTAACAATAACATGTACATTTATTATAAACATATAAATAGCTTAAACACTTTATTTACTAAGACTTGTTTTAGGTCTGTTTGGACTCAAACTTGTTTCGATTATACAGTGACAAAGGGAATTACTAAGTGCACTACAACATTGGCCTAAGTAAGCATTTGATCGTTACTTAGAAAATTATTCAAATTACCACAAAACTAAGCGATATGTTTCCCCTGAACTATCCAAAGAAATTTACCCTAAAATCCTCATTATAATATACTTATAAATATTTTCAAGTAATACTATAATTGCTTCTTCCCATAAGTCATTTGAAATATTTTTAAGAACATTGGAATTTGAATTCTCAAAAATTCTCTTTATCTTATAAATCACACCTTATAAACCAAATTTATAAAATTATCCTTATATAATGAATTCCTCTATTATGGTAAACCTTTTAACAAAAGTAAATTTGTTAAGCCTATCTTATTAACGAACACCTTATACTTGTGAAACTGAATTCACAAGGTGTTCGTAACTAAGTTGAATTGAACAACAAATGCTCGTAAACTGGCCAAGCATAAGCAATCAACAAGTGTGATAAATAAACATAATCAGTTCCTAACAAAAAATCACAACAAAATTAATTATATAATAACTTTGAAAATTACCCTTTTATATATAAAATATTAATAACTAGATAAAATTATTTTAAAATTACTTCATTTACCAGTTTCCAAAACAGCATAAAATATTTTTATAGAACTAACAAATACGCGCTTCTGTATTTATAATACACTCTAACTCATTCTAGGATGTCAATTAGCCTATCTATAACGAGTTTACCTTACCAAGGCCAATATTCTCGCTTATCCTTTAGCTCTAATGTGACATGTGATGACCCACATTTTTGATCCTCAGAAGTCTATACTAATACATCCCAAATTTCCACATGCCAAACATCCAAGTGCCAGAAAGATAGATTGTTGGGATAAAAGAAAGAAAGATAGAAAGGATCTCACATCACGGCGAGTAACATATATACTAATTATTTGCAAAAGAAAAGCTTTAATATCAATAGTATCAGAGTCTAACCTATCAACGACCTGGATAGTTATAGCAGCCTATCCTTATAAATGCCGATAAATAAAAACAACAAACAAACTGGAAAAAAACATATGGAAATACATCTTACAGGCATCCAAATCATCTTCCAAAGCTCCAATGCAGCCAGAGCAAATTTTGAAAAAAATATCCCGTCTGACCCGATTATCATTAACAAATAACACCCGAATCAGTCTGGCAAACCAGCATGAAAAACTCAAAACATATGGATTGTTATATCTAAAAATATATTTTAAAATAAAGGTATTTCATAAGACCATGCCGCATATAAACACGGACGGGCTTTTACCTTACAATAACCAAAACGTTTAAATAGAAAATCCAATGAGATTATAATGACGTCTAGGGTTTAAAATAAATATTGAATGTAGCTGGAATTATTACATCTCACGTTATAATAGTTTTTAGCACAACTGAGTCCATTTGGCACTTATTAGAAAATGAATTTCATACAATAACAAGGCTACTTGGGTACCTCCTGCCATACTACACCTCTAGAAAATACCGAGGGCCTCACATGGACCCCCTACAAATCAAGATCAGTCTTCCCCTTACTGGATATTACTGAATATCTCGTCGACCTAGTTGCTGCGCAACCTTTTCTCGTGAGCTCACAAACAAAACCAGATCTAAAAATATCAATCTAGAAGGGTGATGCTAATACCCTAATGGGTGCAACCTATATAGCCCTGAAGCATCACTTGTTTTAGTCATCCCGGTTGGGTGGCTTGAGGCTATGTTTTACCTTTTATATAACAATCCTACTTGGAATGCTAGCACTACCTTCTAAGAAACAATGTAATGCCAGAATTCATCCATACAAGTTGTTTAGAACACGAACAAATCGAAGACACTACTTCTGCTACATCCTTAGAATTACTAACAACCATTCCACACACTTCAGTGAACTCCATCTTCGATTCCATCATCTTCAAGATATCTTCAATTCGAGTGCTTAAGTCAGATCGAAGTGGTTTTCGGATGACTCATATTTATCCGATCTCCGACTCTCCGAACCAACATCGATATTTCTAGTAAACTCAATTCTTTTTCTTTTGGAAATAAACAGACAATACATAAGAGTAGGGACCATCCCTATTGGTTTAAGTGGACAGATTTCCTTATCATTTTTCCTAGAAGAACACCATAAGTTTATATGTATAGTATAGCATCACCAAAGAAGGCTGTACCATGATTCTTCTAGATATTTTTAGAGTTAGTAATTGATCAAGATTTGATAGACGGTTATTGAAATATCAAACAAACAAACATTCAAACATGGATTTAATTCCACGGCAACAACTAAACATCATTTAATTAATCTTCGTTAATTAAATCACTTCAATTATTTACTAAATATTCATATACTTTTCTCATCCGTATAAGTATATTCTTAAACAATTTAAGAAAGATTTCCTATTTAACAATCATATTAAATGGATCAAAACCAAATGTCATTTCAAATATTATTTACTACAAACCCACCACTTATCCTTCAGTGTTAAGTGTGGAAAAATGCCTCCATGCCACTATAATTAAAAGGGTAATTTATTAATTTCATAAACTTGATTTTCATAAGCGATCCAATTTATATACGAAAATAATGCTTTATACACTGAACATCAATCTTCGATTTTAAACTTCCACTATCCTTCGGATAACAATGAAGTCATTCAAATTGAGGTATTATTACATTTGAAACCTTAACTGAACAACCTTCTTACCTTTCAGGATAGGTAGAAGTTTCCCTACCTCGGAGTTTAATGTTAACGGTATGGTTTCCAAAATCTTCATATATCATTCATTTAATATCAAAGTTTTACAAACAAAACTTCTTTTCCAATTTATAAAATTTCATTCCAATTTATAACTCTTTTAAATAAGTCCCTTTTTATTAAGTAAAATTCCTTTTATAAAATAATTTATTATTTATAAACATCTTTTATTATTTAATCACCTTTAAACATCCTAAATAAATAAATAAATAATTTTTAAAACAACATTTTATAAAGTAATTAGTTAATTTAAACCTCATTAATAAAATAATTCATTAACTTAAATCGTCATATAAACAATAATAAATTAACTTAAAACATTATTTATAAAAAAAATAGTTAACTTAAAACATCCTTTATAAATTAACTAATTAACTCAAAGTATCATTAACAAAATATTAATTAACTTAAAACATCATTTATAAAATAATTAATTAACTTAAAACATCATTTATAAAATAATATTGATTAATTTTACCACTTTACTTTAAAATATCATAAAGTTAAAGTTGACTCAAATCCATTTCTTTTCTAATTTAGAAAGAGGCTTAGCGACCATAATGACACTTTACAAGCGACCACTTATTTTCATTTCAACATTACATGTCATATTACATGTATTTACATAAGCAACATATATGTAACTAATATTCGTAATTAAAAATCAATAGCTAACACATCATTTTTCCAATATTAATTAGCCAGCATATAAATAAATGTCTAAATTTATATAGTAGCGGAACAGAGATTTATTCTGGTAAATAGATGTCCAAAATAATCTATACAATTTAATTATAGTAGAATGGTGTTTTATTCTGGTAACGAAATATAGGAACTTAAATATAATTAATTAAATATGAAATTAATTTCTACTACTATTAATTTATCATCAGATTATACTGCACTAAAATTTTCAACTATTTTTGTTAAGTGATGTACTTATTGATATAATCTGGTGCAAGAAACCATGGGTTAAATGGATATAAAATGAGTAATTTATATCTTATTGAAAACTAACAACTAGTTTAATAATTTAAAATTCAAAAAAACTACCCACCCGCAATCTAAAGCCCAAACTTGGCCCATTACCCATACCAAATATAAAGCCTCTTCACCCATCGCTTAATCCTCGAATCAAAAGGCAAATTCAATTTTGCCTGGACGAAACCAGTTCACATCATGACATGCAGTCGTCATCCACCAAACGCTAATCCAAGCACATGTCTATACTTTACTCACCTTGCTTTACTTGCCTGACCCATCGTCGCCAACTCCGGTTGGCTAAATCAAAATCTCAATTGTTCGCCCGTAAATCAAACACACTTAGCCGCGTCCATCCTCCAACCACCATCGCCACGTCCACTTCCTGACCTCGTCACAACCGCCAATCTACTCGCCATCCACTGCCACATCTTCAAGGGCCTTTATGTCACACTAGCTGCCGTCGTTGCCTTCCACAACCCCATATTCAAACGCCAAATCCCACAGCCACTAAACCCTACACTTAGCTCGACCAAGCATCTCGACCACCAACGACTACACGACCACCTCCCAGGGCTTAGCCATCACCGATTCGTGCTCATCAAAAATCTAGCAACACTCGACAACTTACAGAATTCAACCAATTTCTCACACAATACTCAACAAAACACCCCATAGATATTTAAAAATATAACTAGAGACTAATATGAAAACTTTGCAGTTGATCATTTTGGCTAATTTTAAATGGTTTTAAAGATAATAATTTTTGAATCCAAGATGGGAATGTTTATTTCATTTTTTCAAAGAACAGGAAGACAAAGAAGGAGATGTAGGATTAACTTGTATCTTATATCTCTGTATATTCAACTTACAGCAAGCACATCATACCTTTTACAAAGCAAATTTCAACACTTATGATTTAAAACAATTTCATAAACATGAGTATCACATTTGAATCAGGCTATTAACAAAATATACGACATTTATTATTTCTTCAAAAAATTTGAACAAAGATTTTGTCACCTTCCACATGGTTTGAAATGCTTCAAGTTTACTCTTTGACTTAAGCTAGAATTTTCTTAAGTAAAAGATGAGATTTTTCAAATTTTATAAAACGTTAAGATGTATGAAAAATACGTAATGAGAAGAGTGTATATACAAGATAAAATAAAGGTAAAGAAGGCTAAAGACTAAAATGCTCTTAAATCCATTTTTCAACTCATCCATGATTTTCCAAGCCACCAAAGTACTTATCATTTTAAAATATGTTCGATATTTGAATGGCCCATGTACCTTTGTTAATTTTTACACTAAAGGAATAATGAAATGTAAATTCAAACTTCATATACGTCACTTCATATTTATTAAATTTTATTACTATCATTTTATTCATTTATTTTCTCATGTGAGAAAAAAATTTCATAACACAAAGTCATTTAGATGTTATTTTAGAGTATATGCAACGGTATAACAACTTTCTATAACTTGTCGTTCGATAAAAGCTGAAAATCCGAAAAGCAGATTTTTTGGTCACATTTTTAGTTTTCCATCGAACTACCTAATTATGTAAATAAAATTGAAAAACAAATTTTCTATCATTATTAAATTAAAAGAAGGTAATTTAATTATTAAAATAATTATTTAATATTTAAAATAAACTAAATATTAGCAAATCAAAGTGATAAAATTTCAGGTCCTTATTATATATATATATATATATATATATATGTATGTATGTATGTATGTATGCTTGCATGTATATGTATATGTAGATGTATATGTATATGTATATGTATATGTATATGTATATGTATATGTATATGTATATGTATATGTATATGTATATGTATATGTAATATTGCAAAGTTGTTTAACCAATCAAAAAGTTTACTTACATTCAAAAGTTAACTTTATGCAATTAATAAAGAGATCTAATGGTGGAGTTATATTCTTTCATTTAATCATAATTTAATGTCATTTCAAGACAATTTTGAACACTGAAACACATCCTAATTTTGATTAATATTTTTTGAAAACCAACAATTTTGAATCTAATATTGACTTAGGAAGGTTTTAAATTAAATTTGAGTTTTTACACAAAAGTCTATTTCATAAACTTTGAGTTGAATAAAAATAAGTATATATATATATATATATATGTACGTGTGTGTTTGTATATATATGGATAATTGCGAACTATGCTTCCAATTAAAATTATATATATATATATATATAGACTTTGTAATTTGTTATATGTTTTAAAATTAATTTAACAAACAGATGTTATGATGTTTTGCACAAAAGTCCACTTATGTTTTCTTAAATTAAAACAACATTTTAACAAATGTAAACAACAACAAAAAGAATTATATTTAAAATAATAAATATGTAAAACACGCATTCAATCTCCAATGTAATTTCAAATAATTAACATACACAGTTAATTTATATTCGTGCATATATTGAAAATAAATACACCAATGAAATTAGTTTCTAATCCAAAAATGTTTGTTCATTTGTTTTTCCTTAAAAAATAATTTCTAAAATAATGACAAAATAAGATCCGCGTGCATAGCTCAGTTGGTCAGGGCTGCCTAGCGATCATGAATCAAAGTTCTTTGAGATTGTGGTTAAAGTCTGTTTGCGCTAAAATTGGTCACAAACACCCACTTACCAATGAAAGCACAAATTCACAATCACAGATCATAGATAACAAGTATGTAGAGAATTAAAAATGAAGAATACTCAGAAAATTTAGAAGAAAGCAGTAAAGAACACAGAGTTTATAGTGGTTTAGTAATCGGACCTACGTCCACTTTGAAGTTGATAATTTTATTGAGGTTTGCTTGCTGATTATAACGAGTTACAACTGATTACAACAGCAAAATCCGAGTACAATGACGAATCCGGCAGTCTGGACGTAGAAGAGCCAAATGTCCCTTTTCTGCTGACTCTAGGTCGCTATTCATAGGTGTAGGACGCAAATATCTCGCTCAGATCTCGAGAGACCTCTTTTGGCATGTGAGTGGGCCCACACGATCGATTCCTGGCATTTTTGAATCGATCCATGATCGATACGAATGAATTCCGTATCTATCAAGATTGGATCCAATCGAGTCGAAATTTGGCACGAACATTCCTTAGGTTGTACGTAAGCTCCTGTGAAAATTTCATAGCATTTAGACTTGTAGTTTGTGAGTTATGATCGATGCAAGTTTGGCTTCTTCAATGATCGTTTAGTTCGTACCGAAACCTTTCGCATCGATCTCTTCGACTCGATCTCGAGCACGTGTGTGCAAAGTGACATGGTGCGAGATTATTGGATCGATCCACTTTTTGTGCCAAACGATTGAGTCTTCCTTGTGCATAAGCCTTGTTCGTATCGATCACTTATAAGAGCAGGATGTACTATTCGTATCGATCGATCTCGTATCGTTCTTTTCGACTCGATTCACTATGACTCAGTTCGTATTGATCGCGGTGGTCTTGTTCGTATCGATAGGAATGGTTCGGTTCGCATCGATTTCAGTGGATGGATACGAACAGAGTGACACGTGATGGATACGAACAGCAGGACGTTTAATGGATAGAAACAGAGGGACACGAAGTGTGGACACGAACAGAAGGACGTGAACAGCGTAATTCCATATGGATGCGAACAGTACCGATTCGAACAGGGCTTCATGATGGATTCAAACGACATATTTTCCTTAACTCGTATCGATCATATCTCATGCATACGAACTCCGATTGACTCGAAATTCGGGCCGTTGGCTTCTGTGACTTTGCTTGTCTTGTCTTGTCAATTGTAGCTCGATCCGTACTAGGAAAAAATTCATCGAAATCCATAGTGAACTTGTACATAAATAGCAATCGAGGAGAAATGTCTTTGGTTTCCAGTTAATCTTTTGGTATCATGGCCTTGCTAAAAGGCGTGATAACACTTGCCCCCAAAAACATGTCTTGTGGTTGGAAGGTGTGTTTTTTATGCCATAAGCTGGATGTCCATATCCCGTTAATGACCTGTAAAAGAGATTGATAGTCTTACTTGACTTTGAATGACGATCGCTCGAGATCGTATGTCATTTGAGGTGGTATGTGACCGTTCGAGGTCGGATGTCAATCGCGGCGAATGGTGATCATTCGTGATCAGGTTGGGTGTCGTTCGAGGCGAATTGCGGCCATTCATGGTTGGGTGCCGTTCGAGGTGAATTGTGACCGTTCGAGGTCGGGTGCCGTTTGAGGCGAATTGTGTGTGTGCCTGGGGAGACTTAGTATCATTAATGTCAGATTTCATGTTCGAATGAATTTCTGAACTGTTTGATATGGCGGTTTATCGCCACCTCAGAGCATGCCTGAGGATCGTTCGCGATCCCGTACATGTGTAAGTGACTTGGCCACTACAAAATTACTAAAACCAAGTACCCATTAAACTGAGTCTTTCAACAGAAATGTTCAAAAAAATCAGGTTCTAACATAAGAAATAGAGAATAAAAGAAAAATAGAGACGTCAAAGTGCAAACACCTATACCGACGCGATTGGTTGTCGTATCAGAGCATGCTCGAGGATTGTTCGTGGTCCTGTATATATGTAAATGACTTAATCGCGTTGGTGTGGAGTTTTCCACTCATTCGTCATTATTTCTATCATTTGATGACAAGATGGCGCCCCGATCCTGAGCCATTCCTAGTTGATGCAGATGGTGGCCGGTCTTGTTCCACCGTTGTTGTTCCCCGTCTCACATACCGCGATAGCAGACCATTCCGGATATGCCCCTCAACCTCATCCTTCAAGTGCCCGCAATCATTCGTGCTGTGACCATTCAGCTTGTGGAGCAAGCAATACTTGTCTGATCTTCTTTCATAACTGGTCAGATCCCTTCTCATTGGCTTTCGATAAGGAATCTGCCCCTCGGTATCCTTGTAGATTCGCTCCAAAGTCTCATTCAACTCTATATAAAAGGTGAACCTTGGTTCTTTTCGTGGTCGCGTTGGTCCATCACCGTTATCCTCAGCCTTTCGTTTCCCTTTACCAATTCCTACACCTTTTTTAGGAGGATTTCCGTCCTTGACTGCATAAACATCGACTCATTCTCCTTCCTCTCTTCCAGCATTTGCATCCTCTAATCATAGAAATCCTTCAGCCTTATGATAAAATTCTTCTAGATCCATAGGGGGATCTCTTGCAAATGAATTCTTGAATTCTGTGCCATCAACTATGCCAGATACAGCCGTCATCAAAACCATAGATGGATCTGGTCGATCCACCGATGTTGCCGCTGCATTGAATCACGTCAGAAAGCTCCTCAAAGATTCCTCGGTTCTTTGCTTTAGTGCTGCCAAACTCATCACATTCTTGGGTCTCGAAATGTGAACCCTGAATTGCCTCATAAAATTCTCAGTCAAATCGATCCATATTCTAGTGGAGCCACTCTCAAGTTGTCTAAACGATAGCGCTGCCATGTCTGTCAAATACAATGGGAAGTACTGAGCCATGACCTCCTCCGATGCCTCCAACACCTCCATATGCCCCATGTATTGCGTCAGATGAACTATAGGATTCGTCTTCCCATTGTACGTCTATAGTGTTGGTAGCTTGAATTCTGGTGGGTTCCCAGCCTGTCTGGTTGTAGGAGCGAAAGAGCTCTTGTTCACGTCTTCCAAATCTCTATTCGCTAGTCTGCCTCTTATGGCTCGTCTGACCATCCCCGCCAATCTGTCGTCGTTGTCAAGCAATGTTCCTTGTTTGTTGCCTTGGATCTGCTCCTCGAGTTCACAAGGAAATTTCGAAATCTGTTCTTTTGGACGAGCATCCATTTCTCTATCAACGCCATGTCATACAGTTCTGTCTGGTATCCTGCCTGAGGATGGATCAACATACTCCATGGGAATGACCCTAGCTCTGGGGCTGCTCCTGATGGTCCCGCTCCGTCCTGAATTCTGGTTGCTCCGGGATCCTGATCCCTATCTCCAACATCTCTCGTGGCTGCATTCCCTTGATTTTGTGCTCCAAGTTGCCCAACCTGTAGGAACAAATTCTAGATCATCTCCTCTTGTATTTTCAACATCATCTTCATCTCATCCCTGGTGATGAAGACCGAGGCTTGGTTCGCTCCTGAGGAAGCCTCCCGACTCCCTTCATGCCGACTACTTTTGGTTCTTTTCCTTCTCATTGATTGCTTGGCCATTATTGCTTCTAGATCTGATCCTCTAGCTTTCCAAATCCGAACTCCAAGCTTTTGAATCCCTGAGCGCTAGTACTCAGTGAAAGCACCAAAATATTTGCACCAAAATGGTCATAAACACCCAATTGCCAATGAAATCACCAATTCACAATAACAGATCACAGATAAAAGTACGTAGTGAATTAAAAATGAAGAACACTCAGAAAATTTAGACGAAAGCAGTAAAGAACACAGAATTTATAGTGGTTCGGCATTCCGGCCTACGTCCACTTTGAAGTTGATAATGTTATTGAGGTTTGCTTGCTGATTACAACGAGTTACAACTGATTACAACAGCAAAATCTGAGTACCATGATGAATCCGGCAGAGTCTGGACGTAGAAGAGCCAAAATTCCCTTTTCTGCTGACTCTTGGTCGCTATTAGGTGTAGGATGCAAGTATCTCGCACAGATCTCGGAGACCTCTTTTGGCACGTGAGTGGGCCCATGCGATCGATCCATGGCGATTTCGACTCGATCCGTAATCGATACGAACGAATTTCATATCAATAAAGACTTGATCCAATCGAGTCGAAATTTGGCATGAACATTCCTTAGGTTGTACGTAAGCTCCTATGGAAATATCATAGCATTTGGACTTGTAGATTGTGAGTTATGATCGATGCAAGTACGGCTTCTTCGATGGTCGTTTATTTCGTACCGATACTTTTCGCATCGATCTCTTCGACTCGATCTCGAGCATGTGTTTGCAAGGTGACGTGTTGCGAGATTCTTGGATCGGTCCACCTTTTGTGCCGAACAATCGATTCTACCTTGTGCATAAGCCTCGTTCATATCAGTCACTTATAAGAGCAGGATGTATTGTTCGTTTCAATCGATTTTGTATCGTTCTGTTCGACTCGATTCACTATGGCTCGGTTCGTATTAATTGTGGTGGTCTTGTTCGTATCGATAGGAATGATTCTGTTCGCATCGATTTCAGTGGATGGATACAAACAGAGTGACACGTGATGGATATGAACTGTGGGACATTTGATGGATACGAACAGAGGGACATGAAGTGTGGATACAAACAAAAGGATGCGAACAGCTTAATTCCGAATGGATGCGAACAGTGCTGATTCGAACTGGGCTTGATGATGGACTCGAACAACGTATTTTCCTTAACTCGTATCGATCATATCTCGTACATATGAAATCCAATTGAATCGAAATTCAGAGTGTTGGCTTTTGCGACTTTGCTTGTCTTGTCTTGTCAATTGTAGCTCAATACAGACTCAGACAAAATTCATCGATATCCATAGTGAACTTGTACATAACTAGCAATCGAGGAGAATTGCCTTTGGTTTCCAGTTAATCTTTTGGTATCATGGCCTTGCTAAAAGGCGCGATAACACTTGCACCCTAAAACATGCCTTGTAGTAGGAAGGTATGTTTTATAATGCCATAAGCTGGATGTTCATATCCCATTAGTGACCTGTATAAGAGATTGATAGTCTTACCTAACTTTGAATGACGATCGCTCGAGATTGTATGTCATTTGAGATGGTATGTGATCGTTCGAGGTCGGATGCCGTTCGCGACGAATGGTGATCGTTCGCGATCGGGTGCCGTTCGAGGTGAATTCTGACCATTCGAGGTCGGGTGCCGTTCGAGGCGAATTATGACCGTTCGCGCTCAAGTGTCGTTTGAGGCGAATTGTGACCGTTCGAGGTCGGGTGCCGTTCGAGGCGAATTATGTATGTTCCTAGGGGATTTAGTATCGTTAATGTCATATTCATGTTCGAGTGAATTTCTGAACCTTTTGGTATCGTGGTTTATCGCCACCTCAAAGCCTGACCGGGGACCGTTCGCGATCCCATACATGTGTAAGTGACTTGGCCACTACAGAATTATTAAAACCAGATATCCATTCAACTGAGTCTTTCAACAGAAATGTTCAACAAAATCAAGTTCTAACCCGAGAAATAGAAAATAAAAGCAAAATAGAGATGTCAAAGTGCAAACATTTACACCGACGCGATTGGTAGTCGTATCAGAGCATGCTTGAGGATCGTTCGTGGTCCTGTACATGTGTAAATTATTTAATCGCGTTGGTGTGGAGTTTGCCACTCATTCATCATTATTTCTATCAATTGATGACAAGCTGATGCCCCGATTCTGAGCCATTCCCGGTTGATGCAGATGGTGGCCGCTCTTGTTCCACTATTGTTGTTCCCGTCTTACCAACTATTTTCGCCATTATTATAATATCATATGAAATTGAAGCTTCATTTTAAATACTTATTATGGGCAATTTATTTCTTTTGCTATAACAAATTTAAAATCGAGAGTTTTTGATCGAATATCTAAAACCCATAGAAATAATCATTATAGAAAACAAAATTTAATATTATAATACAATTGGAACAGAAATCGCTTTTCTCATTCCATATTAAGTATCTTTTAGTATTTATACAATTCTCATATTAGATGTCCCCATATGAAGCAAGGGTGACCATTCACTCTTTTCATCCAACCATGCCTAAGTTACATCCACTCTTGTGCATTCAATTTTCTTTCTAAAATGGTCGAACCATTCAATGAAGATCCTTATTATAATTAACTATATTTAATACACGCTTTGCATTATGGTTTATTTGCTTATTTTCAATAAATTAAATTCATTAAAGTCATTACAATCCATGGCCATTCACCTTATAATAGTTATGTATGAGTGAATATTTAACAAATATATATATGCTTTTATTTCTATTAGATTTCGAAAATCATATAAGACAATATATAGTCATGTACAAATAAATAATAAAGCGACCGAGGCACGAATGTTTTAATGGTTGTACAATTTGGCTCATGCATGGGTCTTGAAACCACAACATTCCAAAAGATTTAAAGGTATGTATATTTTATATTTTATTTCCAATCTTTAAATTAGTTCATGTTTATCTTAACCGATAAACATTTTATCAATTTTATTATTTGCATAATATTTATGGATATATATTATTTTAACTTTATATAGCAGATTTTCTTACAATAATAGAAAGGTTAAATGCTACCATTTCATTTTTCCAATAAGGTTCCCACTAGAATTTTATGTTTCTAAAAACCCTAAGAAAAACGTAGAAATATTTTTATTTATCTAATGGGTGTTAGGATTTGATTGCCTTAGGATTTTTACCTTGAGGAATCTGAGGAAATCATAGGCATACAAGTGATGGATAACACTTTATTGATTGTACAAATATAACCCTAACCCATAGCTTTTTTCATAATCTTATCTCGACCTTAAGGAATGTCAATAAATCGAAAGAGATTATTCACTTGTACCAATATTCCATGATGGTCTATATATTGCACATATCTTGAGGAATATCAACAAATATATACATTTATCTTATTTCATCTAGTCAATATATAAATAGTACTACACATAAAAATCTCCAACTTCAAGAATATCAATAACTAAAGAGTATGCAAGTAATATATTAATATACAAATGGTCGATGATAAGTAATATATTAAGGATCATAATATTTAATATACATATATTGAGTGATATCAATTTAGGGAAATTGCATTTCTCGTTAAACACCCTCATGATTCAAGTGTTCGACATATCTGAAACCATGGTATACGTACCATACCTACGTACATATTCCTTAAATCTAGTTTTGATTTCATTCTAATTCCACTTACTTTTAAACATATATAATTATATAAGTATTAACTTATTTATAACTTATATTGTACATAAATATATCCTAATAATTAAATCTTAATTAATTTTTGTTTTTATCAACTAAATAAAATTTAATTAATTGCTCGTTTTAAACTATTTAGGATAATTAATCAATTATAATATTTATAGTTTTTTTGTATCCAAATTAATACAATCCCCCAAACATTTATACACACATACATTTTATTTAATTAAAATTTATAGTTAATATAAAATTTTAATTTATTGTAAATTTTTAATATAAATAAATAACTACAATAATTATAGTTATACACATATATCAATATGTATGTTTTAATCGATTAACTTTCGACTAGTTATTTAATTTATATTTAATTAATCAAATTATTTACATTTTAAAATTTAGAATTTTAAAATTAATTTAATTATCTGATTATTTAAAACAACTTTGAAAAATTTGTATTCATCTTATAAAGTTTGTAAAAATTCTCTTTTATGTGTCAAACTTAACTTTCAAATTCGAATGAATTTCATAACTTTTGTAAAATTTCTCTTTTATCTTTTAAATTTAACTTTTTAAATTTAAACATCTTTTATATTTTCAGACTGATTTTGAAAATTAACCCAAAGCCTAAAACAATTTGGGACTTTTATTAGGGAAAACCCATGGGCTTACTTCATCCTTTGGGCCAGGCTAGTAGTCAAGTAGCGCAGAGTACTTGTTACCCAAACTCAACCTTAGACAGTACATTTTTACAAACACTACTAAATGAGTAGGTTATAATTAGTTCCCCTAACATTACTACTGAAGACTGCACTAACCATTTGAGCTTGGATAACATTGAAGGAATTGGACCAAAGTAGGTGAAGTAAGTACAGTTATCCCACCTTTTGACTGGGTAGTATATGAGCAAACTTGATAAGTCAAACTTCAAAGTTATCAAGGCAAGATACCTGAAGTGGTGGCCATGAAGCCCAAAACTCAAATGCAAACGGAAGCAGAAGGCAAATACCAAGAAATCCAAAGAGAACACGAGATCCACCCAAGTGATGGTTCCGTACAGACCCATCATCATGGATCGTTATTGACCCACGTCGTCTTTATTGGTGGATCCCATCTTCTGCCACCTACCTTACCTAATGCTAAAACCCCATTTCAAATGTTGTTTTGATGTTCCAATGCAGTTCTCTATCAATCTCCACGAACTCTCGAATCTGCAACTCTTTCTTTTAATCATTTGGACTCAAAAACAAGTTAATATTGGTACAAACAACCATGGAATCATAAAGCTAACCATCAGACGAGCTAAAGAAAAGAGTGAAGGAATCCAATATGGAAATATTATGGGTTAGTACTGACCCCTGCCCCTAGAGTTATACCGACCCATACAAGTCGATGAGGTGGCAATCTATTTTCTTAGAGAACTACTTATAGCAAGGAGAACGGTCTGGAGATATATTTTGTGAGATCAGCCTCCTTACCACTATAAAAACAAAGGTAGGGATCATTTTTTAGTATCATTTTGGCTCTGAATGTACTTACAAATTTCTTAAATCTCTGTTGGAGTTGTACCGACCAATTATAACTTCTGCCTGTAATCAATAGGATAAGCAATAAAAATCATTAAGTGGACTTAGGTCGGAGTATGTTGAACAACTATAAACTCTATGTGTCCTTTCTTAATCATTTTTCATTTATTTTCTTAACTTTTATTTCTCTACGTACTTCCCCAGGGTGTTTTGCCTTTTTTGGTTCAAATATTTCGGTATTTTCTCTGAGAGACACTTGAACTTGTTGATTTAAGATTTGAAAAGGATTAGAATGACTAGATAATCGACAAGAAGGATTGTTGTTGGAGGACATCAATCAGGGGGAAGCCAGGAGGCGTCCTAAAGAGCTAACCCACCATCAATCTACAAAACCAGGAATGAGATGGAAACTTGATGAATGGACTGTATGAAAAGATGGCAGCATGCCAGGAAGAGATGATAGGGAACTTCTCCAAGAGAATAGGATAAATGGGAACAGCTAGAGTTACTACAAATCAGAATCAAAGACCAAAAGCTAGATCATAGATAATTGAAAGTGGAGTGGAACGACCCGGGACAAGCCCCGAGCCAAATATACGGGTCTGTACCAACCCACATGCATGGATTGGTATCGACCCACAAGGGCTCGGGGAATGGGTAGTTCTGTCTTAAGAAGGAATGACGTGCATCTTGACTCCTGAGATGATGTAGAGCATATGAACTTGAATCAGAATGCATAAGAACATCCAGAAGAGTACATGCCAGAATTCCCTAAATGAGTCGAGTAGCAGGCTAAAAATGTAAATCTAGGAGTTCATTTGGATGACAACGACAAACTTACTGAGATAGTGAGAGAACCTATGATGGGTGGATGGCCTGACCAGAACTTGGAAGACGTGAGAAGGAGACCATTCACTCTGAATATTCAAAATGTTAGGAATCCGCCTGATTCAAGTTGCTTACATCGACGCATGGAAGTGTTGGGTATGTCTGAAGAGATTATAGGATGGTGTTTCCCTTTATAATGAGAGTTTGGCAGCATTATGTTATAAATAGCTAGAGAATGGTTCTATCAACACATGGGCCGAGTTGGTGAACAGATTTGTGAAGTTGTCCCGAGTCCATATCTAACGACCTAAGAATGTAACGATGTTAGGAAGTATGAAGCAAAGGGCCGATGTGACACCCCGAACCTCTAGGTACTTTGAAAATTGGACATGACTAGATGCATGGGTGGTCGGTGAAATAAAAATCCACAACATAGCACAAAGACTAAAGCAACAACATAAAATGATTAAAATATTACAGTGGAAGAAAACTTTCACTAATTATAAATTGATAGCAAAACAGCTTCATTAAAATAACATTATCCCAAATTTATTTCTAAAACCAAAAGTACCAAGTAGTCTCCACCAAAACATAATAATAACAAAGTTCATAATATAGGTCCCAATATATAGAATAAAGTACGGAAAAGAGAAACGAAGTACATGAAACAAAAGAAACAGAAGCTGAAGATGGCAACTGCTCCAATGACCCTCCAAGCTGCAAAGAACTACAACCTAGACCTGCCCTTCTATGATTTGGGGAAAATAGGAAAAATGGGAATGGGTCAGACATAAAGTCTGGTGAATGAGAAATAAAATGAAGCTGAAAGAATACGGATATCGCAGAGAGTGAATAATATAATGTAGTGAATCCTTCTTAGATAAAGTTCCTAAGAAGCCAAAGTCCGTGGTCATTCTACGGAAGTCAACCACGCAGTAATACTAAATGTCAATGGCCTGTCGGACCTGCTGTCCATACCTATCCATGTGCTACAGCATGAAAGTAATGCACTTCACCCATGCACTGTGACTAAATGCCTCTTACGTCTGACCGACGTCGACTCAAACAACCTCGTAGGACCCCGAAGTTGCGCTCAGGCTCCGCCAAATTGGACTCCTATCCTCCTATCTCCTCGGTCAGCAACGTGGACTTTCCCTTATCCAAAGTGTCGGTCCTTCGAAAGAGCGCCCGCAACTGGGTCTTCCACGCAAAATCCTCCTACGGTCTACCTAAAAAAACCTACGTCGGAGCACACTGGTCTTGTTCCGTCCGCTTCGATCTGCCTGAAGAAGCCTACGATTGCGGATGCTATCTATCCTATGTACTAACAACCTATGAAAGGTAACAAACATCCTTGCAAACCTACTTTCCCGCTTCTAGTATGTACAAAAAACTATATTTTGGTCTTAACTACATGAAACGCCTATCCATACCTTTATAAGGTCTGCCTACCAAATTGCTTCTAGATTAATTAATTTTACCATTACATTACATACTGTTCATTTCCATTAATTTGTTTTAGGCCATTTTTACATCCGATATGATGATTTTAGAATTTTCCTTTTTCTTACATAAATGGTATTTCAATTTCACGTCCGTTCAGTCCATATGGTTTGTCTGATTTGTCTGTAATCTTTATGCCATTTTGTTACAGATATACACTAGCCTTTAGGGTCCATTTAATTTACATTTTTTTCAACCCTAATTTACATCCTCCGTTTAGCGATTTAGCCTGTACAAAATTTTTATCCAATAGCTAAAAACCATTTGTTTACACAAAATTCCAATTTTACATTTTTAGGCCACATATAAAATAAACAATTATGCCAAATAGACTTTCCAATTTTGTTCCAAAACCATATTCATAATTATGTAATCATATCAATCAAAACCATAATTTTATTCAAGTAACATATTCTGAATTTATTCAACTAACCTGTTCCACCTTTAGAAATTGAATAACAATTCTAATTCAATTTAATTAAACCAATCTTATTTACACCGTGAAACGTGAATAACAATTTGTTTTTTTCAAATTTCAACCCAAACATGAATTGGAATTGAGAAGTGGAAGAAGACGAAGATACAATAATTTATATAAATTTCAATCTTATTTATGCCATAAAACATGAATAGACAATTTGTACATCCATATTTTAAACCAAACATGAATTAGATTTGAGAAGTTGTAACATTTCCTTTTTTAAATCAAATTCAAATTGGAAAATTAATTTAAGTTTTGGAATTAAATTGTGAATAAATTTGATGTTTCCCAAATTAAACAAGATATGTGCTTGTTTATTTATATAAATAAATTTGAAATTTGAAATTTGAATTTGAAATTTAGAAATAAATATATAGGAAATAAATTGGAATTAAAATTTTTATTTTTAAGTTAATAAGAATTTATTTTCTAATTATATTAAATATGTATTTTGATTTGAAAATGATATTTTGAATTTAATATAATAAATTTTTCAAAGGCTAATTAAGAATTAAATTGTAATATTTTTAATCATATATAATTAAATTTTAAAACCCTTTTCTTTAAAAGATTATATAAATGATTAATAAAGGAAATGTATTTATTTAAATAGGAAATATAATATAAAGTTATATTTAAAATATTATTTAAAATGTTTAAAATATAAACATAAGTACTTAATTCAAACAAGGGTTTAAAAACATAAAACATGTTTTATAAATTAAAATAAAGTGAGGGTTTAAAACAAAGTTATAAAGTAATTCAAGAAAAGGTTTAAAACATAAACTTCTTGTTTAAGACAAGTGTAAAACATGAAGATAAGATAATAACAAGTGTTAGCATAACATGATTTGGATAATACAAGTGTAAATGTTTTATAATGCAATTTGACAAGTGTAAATTCTTCTTAAAAATTAATGAATGAAATTAAAACAAGGTTTATATGCTCATCTATCTCTCCCTTTTCTTATTTTCCTTCATACATTCAAATTAAAGAAGATTAAAAAGTAAAGAAAAAGAAAGAAAAAAATTTTAAACCTGGAAAACAAAAAGAAATACAAACCAGAAATGATAACCTGTAAACAAAACTACAAACTCAATGCAAACATCCAAGTTTCATCAACCTGGAACTATCAAGCAAAGCAAATTCAACATTGAAACAAGTTCTTAAATCAAAAGCATTTTCCAGTTTTGAATCAGTGGAAGTTCAAAGGAGCATGCAATTCAACTTAGTTCAAAAAGCAAGTAAAACAAGATCAGACAATCAAAGTTCAGATCAAATGCCGGGATTCAGTTTCAAGTTAAAAACTAAAATTGTGGTTCTCTGTCTTCAAAGCTAGGTGAGCAAGTTACCTTATTGGACTTATTTATATATATATACATATTGATATTGTGCTTGATATCTGTGTATGTTGTGAATTGTATTTGTCCAAGTGTAAATGTATCTGTGTGTGTGTGTGTGTATTTATGTGGATTATGGTCGTGTGCATATCTGTTAAGGATTTTATTCACCCCTCTTTTGAATCTCAGGCTTAAGGCCACTAAAGAAAAATTCAAACTGCACCTTATATTATCAGTTCTAGATTTTGACTTATAAATAGAAAATTATTATAAGATTATAACATATTTTTTAAAATAGTTTCATGTATTTATACTCAGTGATTATTGCAAAAACAATACATACAGTGAAGCTTTGAAAAAAAAGGAAATACAAATGTTTTAATTTCATAATTCGATTACATAACTCGATTAGAAATTGAAAATAATGATTTTTGAAAGTTATTTCAGGATTTTTAATGTATTAAATTATGAGAAATCTCGAGTTGAAGGATAAATGGAAATACGACAATCTCCGATGATCGGTGAGGAATCTGGATTCGAGTCTAGTTCTGGAGGGAGTTCATGTGATGGAGGTTGTGGGAAAAATAGTGGAGGAATTTTCTGGTGGCGTATCGATGGTGAAATAGGGTTTAAGACCATGATTTGGTCGTCGTTGCATTTGAAGGTCGTGTGTCGTCAGGGGAGCGTCGGACTGGATCGTCGGTAAGGAATCTGGATTCGAGTCTAGTTCTGGAGGGAGCTCATGTGATGGAGGTTATGGGAAAAATAGTGGAGGAATTTTTGGGTGGCGTATCGATGGTGAAATAGAGTTTAAGACCATGATTTGGTCGTCGTTGCATATGAAGGTCGTGTGTCGTCAAGGGAGCGTCGGACTGGATCTGGGTACGGGGGATCAATGCATGGGTCGGCAGCATGTTCTGGTCGTAACAGCAGGGTCTCAGGTCACTGTGGAAGGTAGCGCGGGGTAGTTTTCTTCGATCGGTTCAAGTTTTCTGAGGGTGTCGATTTGCTAAATTTTGAGCCCTGGTGAGGTTAACAGTTCAGGGTGGTCGGAGTGTGTGAACACGTCATCGATGATGTGTGGGTGATCGCGACGATGATCGTAGAGGCTTCGGTCGATGGTGCACGTACATGGTGCATGTTGGATCTGGTAGTGGTTGTGGTAGTCGGGGGAAGATGAAGTTTTACTCGGTAAAATTTGAAAATGGTTCGGGGAAGTTGAAGTGGTGCCTTGGGTTCGTGCTCGAGCGATTGTTCGGGTAGTTTGTGTTGTGGGCTCGGGTAGTTTTAATGGTTACGGGTTTAAAATGTGTAAGTGAATTTGTATTAAGTTTTAGTAAATGATTTAATCTAGTTTTAAAAGCAATTTTTCAAAGCTAGTTAGGGAACAAGTGTTTTCGAAAATATAATGATCATTAAGTAATTAGTTAAGCAAATGAAATGAATTTGATTATTTAGTGACTTAAAGGGTTTGAAGTATAATTCTTATGTTAATAATAATTAATTTTTTCTCAAGGTTTATTAAATAAGGATTTAAATGATAATTAAGAAATAAATTAAGATAATGATTTATCTTTGATTAATTTATGGTTAATTAATTAGTATAAGTAATTAAGGTGTAATTACTTAATTGAAATTAATTAAGGATAATTAATCAAATAAGATTCATTAATGATAATTACTTAATTAATTTAAAGGTAATTATTTACATAAAGATAATTAATTGATTAAAAGTAATTAATTGATGATTAAAATTGATTAATCAAGTGATTAAGGGAAAATTACTCAATGTAATTAATTTGTGATTTATTAATATAAGGGATTAGTGATAATCACTTATTGTAATTGATTAAGGGTAATTAATTAGTTAATGATAACTAATTAAAGATTAATTAATTAATGTAATTAATTAAGGATAATTTATTTAATGATAATTAATTAAGGGTTAATTAATTTAAGGATAATTAATTAAAGGATAATTAAATAATTAAAGGCTATTTATTTAATGATATAAGGTTAATTTAATTATTAATTAAGGTTGATTAATTTATATTTAAAGGTTAATTAATTTATTAATTGAGGATAATTAATAAATGAATAAATGATAATTAATTAAAATAGTTTGTAATTAATTAATATTAGTTAAGCAGGATTAGTAATTTATCCATAAGTGATTAATCTGATTTGAGTTAATCAGATGAGTAATTAATCTTACTTATGGATGTTTGAATTGTATGAAATGCTTTGAATTGTTTGATATCCCTGATGTGTGATGCTTTGTGATATGAATTATTTTGATTCGAGCTGTGATGAATGTAATTCATTTTATCTGTGATGAATGTATATTATTTATCTATGAATCTGTGAATGGAAGATAAGCATTATAGATTACACTGCTTATCGATATTGCTGTGCTTGAATCTGTAATGATTGATGTTGTTGCACTATTGTGTAAAAACCCTAGACTACACTATACACACACAAATATCGATTGCACGAGGAAATCGGTTAAGTCACATATATTTTGAAATCCAAATATATATTTTTAAATTGAATTTTGAATCCAAATGGTTTTGGAAATGGAATTGGATTGAATATGAAAAGCTTTTGAAAAGGAAGTTTGAAATTGAAATTTAGTTTGAATATAATTTATCTTGTTTAAGTTTTGGAATTGTTTTGGAAATTTGGTTTGAAAGGTTTATACAAGTTATATAATATATGTATATGTATATTTGTATTTATATATGTGTCTATATATATCTATGTATATATATATATATGTGTATATATATATACGAATTTTAAAACCATCTTTAAAGTATGTTAAATGTTTTATTTTCGGAATTTGAATTTAACCCAAGTTTTTACTTTAAAGATATAACTTTTGCATATTTGATCGGATTTTTCCGAAACGAAAACCCTTGTTTTTCAAATAATAATAGCTTTCATATAAAGAAAGGATTTCCAATTTTTGTTGAAAAGATTTCAAGTTTGAAATGGAATTGTTTTGAAAGCTATGAATGAATCTTTGTGAAAGATTGTTGAACTTAGTTTTCAAATTAAAGATGATCTTTAAGGTGTATCTTTCGTATAAAAGATTTGGAATGGAAATAGTTTTGAAAGCTATGAATGAATATTTGTAAAAGATTGTTTAACTCTGTTTTGAAATTCAAGAGGATCTTAAAGGTGTATTTTTTGCATAAAAGATTTGAAATGGAACTGTTTTGAAAACTATGAATTAATCTTTGTGGAAGATTGGTGAACTTTGTGAAGTGAATCTTTTTGTTTAAAGATTTTAGAGTGGTAATTTGTCTAAACCATTTGAAGAAAGGTTTTGGGCTTTAAGTTGTGAGTTAACTAAGATCCCACTATATCCATACATATGCTTTTTAAATTAAGCGCCCATTATTCTATTTAGCCGAGAGAGGACTTTGTGTCATATGACACATGCCGAATAATGATACGACGTAATGGATAACATTTGAAGACCGGTGGCGAAGATCGGATATTTTCAAAAGCGAAAGGATAACTCGTCGAATGTATCTGCACTGGCTGATCCCAAGTATAGAGATTTGATCACCCTTTGTGATGGGGAGTCCGGACATGATTAGAGATTATCCGGATTGCAAGGGCTTCTTTGTGTAGTGCCTTCGGTTCTGCCTTCGGTTCTGTTCGAACCCGAAACAGACTTGTATGGATGTGTGTCTGACGTTACACTTTGAGATGTAAAGCTGGTTTCTATCAAATACATTTCTATTTGGTGGCGGAGAATTTATTCTCTTAGCTTAACACCCTTCTCTGAGCATATGAGCTCAGCGGTTATGTAATTGATGGTTACTAGTCATGCATTCCCAATTCAGTAATGTGGCATACAAAGTGCTACTGTTGATCAAAGCATGGCTTTTGTGTAAAGCGTAGCTTTGTGGACGAGACTGCATCAGGACCTCACACCCCGAAAATGGTCGAAACATGAAAGATGCGGCAAGGTTATGAGGGTCGTGCCCTTTAGGGTATGTCATTCCCTTCTAGAAAAGGGTGATATCATGGTATGGAGCCCAGATACTTAACTCATGTGCTTACTGCAAATTTATTATCTTATGGTTGTTTCTTTATGGTTGAGGATCCTCAGATAAAGATCGCTAACGACCGAGGGACGGTATACTCGTGTAGTAGTTACCTAGTTACAGTGGTAACCCAGCCTTGTGCTGGCAGATAGCAGGTTAAGTTCTTGGGGCGTCCCTCCACAGGCGTACCCATGTGGCCCAGGAAGTTCCTTAGCCTGACCGTTTGTTGGAAATCCAATCTCCAATACGCGCCTTGTACGGTTTTAGTTGTATAACCTGCCATTTACTTATGGTGGTCACCACTATTTAGATGGTAGCTATAGTAGGCATATAATAATGGTTGTATCCTGACTAAGATTAATATTATACTTTCGAAATGTTTTCTGCACTATGCACTAATAATACTATCAAAATGATTTTTCGCGTCAAGCATGTTTGACTATCATAAGAAGAAATCTCCTCCAATTGTGCGTTTGCACTGTGTGTGTGGCGGGAGGCCTTATGGTAGTTTCATTTTCTAAAAAGCGTTGCGGATTTCTTTTTAAATCCTTTTGTTTGTTTTGTTTCAAATAAACTGTTTTCGTTTGCTCACACTAGTCTCATGGCTGACCTGGAGTTTATTGTTCCCTTCCTAAACTCTGGGTGTCCATAATTTTCCACATGGGCAGTCTAGAGTTGGGTTTTCTAGATAATCAAATAGTAGGTGTAGATTCGATAGCACCCAGCCTTTGGATTTGGCAATCGCATTTGGTTTATCAGCGCACCTAGCTTCCTTCATTCAACGTGATGGTGGTTCGAGCATTTGGTTTGGGAGCACTGGAGCTTTGGCAATGGAGATGCGGGCTATCTTTCTCTCTATCTCTTTAAAACTCTGTGTGGATTTCGTTCTACTGCTGTATCTCTGATGTATATTGATATATATTTGTATCAAGGTGTTGTATTGATGTTGTATATCAATATAAATATTCATTTTCTTCCGCTGTGTTGTTGTACTTAATGTGTTATAAGCTCCGGCACGAATCAGATTTCAACGGTTGAATCTGCGGCATTCGAATACAAGTGAAGTATGGGTGTCGATTTTCGAACGTTGAATTTCGGGTCGTGACAGAAGTGGAAGAAGTTGTATAATTTACATCTATTCTCAATTCATAATAGAAATTAATTCATCTTAACGTGTCAGAAAAGAACTAAAATTGCACTACCTTATTTTTCTATTTCATATTAATTCCCACTCATCTAGCACTTGAGCTTGCATAAATTTGAAAAAAAAATTGCTTTAATCTTTCTCCCTTTGATTCTTCTAAATTCCCCAAATTGCTTGAATATATATAGGTAATTTAATTTGGTAGAGATTGGTTTATTTAGTAGAGAAAAGAAGGAAGAATAATGCACACTAATTTTAATGTAGAATTATGGCGATGGCTGAATAAGAGATTAGGTTTAGGTTAGATGGTCTATTTATATTATGTTTGAGTGAATATTATGCATTAAATTATTTTACATCAAATCTGGATCTTTCATACACTTGATGGTTATCCATTCTTGCCCATACATATCACTCAACCAATGAAATTTATCCATCTCATCCTACAACATCATTGGAGGGAATGGAAAGCCATCACAAGTCAGAAACAATGTGGAAAAACGTAGAAAAATCGCTGAAAACGAACCAGCTAAAAAAACATCGCTCTAGATTTTGGGCGACAATGGGATTTGATCCTGGTCGCTAAGGAAGTCAACATACGCCTTTACCACTGTAACAAATGAACTTTTAATTTCTTTTTAATTATATATATTTCCCTTAAAATATCGAGGTGGTACATTCACCCCCCTAAAGGATTCCGTCCTCAAAATCTCCAAAGACAGAAGAACGTAATTAACAACTAGCATCCAAGAACTACATCCATCTACTCAACCATCATCCATTTCTACCGTTGTCCTTAATTTTAATTAATGCAATTCATGATTTATTTAAAGTGAAATGCATATGAACTTACCTAATGCGAAAAGGTAGTTGGTCTATTGATTCAGTTGAGCTCCTGAAATGCAAGTATGCTTATGCCATGCAACCAAATATATGCAATTACCCTAATATAAATGATAATCATATATGTATGTTTCATTAATTCACCCAAATGGACCATCCATATTTTTAACTAATGTAATTACACACACACTCACCACCACATGCAAATGCAATTGATAACAGACACGCATATGCAGGTGCGTGTACCTAGTTGGCCGATTATCCTAATAAATATCTATCTAGTGCATGCAATGCATCAATTTGCAAACATTGGCATCCACTTGCAATCATTTTCATCCATCAAACATAACATTCCCTAATGACATGTTTACAACCAAGCTACCATCCATAGGTTTCACTTAAAGGTTATCGAAAAGACCCTAACTAAGGAAAGATCAAAGATAGGATATTTGAAGTGTACTTTCAAATAGAAAAGGATAAGAGGTTCAAATTCTCTCCTTATATTCCCATGTGCACTCCTTGGGTTCATCTCCCTACTGAACCTTCACTAGACGAACTTCCTTGTTGCGCAATCTCTTTACCCTGTGTTCCAATATACGGGTGGATGTACAAAGCACAAGTGATTCGTGCTCTACCTCCACTTCCCTTAGCTGATCGGGTTCTACTACTGCTGCGGAATCATGTAGATTCTTCCTCAGATGTAAAATATAAAAAACATTTTGAAATCCTGCTAAATTATATAGAAGATCAACTCTGTATACCACTTTTTCAATCTGCGTGGTAATAGGGAAGGGTCCTACAAATCTCGTTGCCAACTTACCCACTGAGCCAAATCTCATAACGTTTCTCAGAGGTTAAACCTGTTAATCCTTGAGAAGAATGGTTTTGATGACAACAACCTTAGGACTTATTATAAAATATAAATACTAACTTTATTGTTTAGATATATGTGTATATGCAAGATGTAAACATGCAAGTACCAAGAATGAAGACTGTACAATTTAGAGATACAAGACTAACGAATATAAAAATGAAAGATATCAAGATTGAAGACTCATGAATATCAAGATATCAAGAGTTCAAGATTTCAAAGTACAAAATAAGTATTGAGTCTAGAATTATGTTAAAACTTCTTAAAAGCACTTACATCTTTATTCGAAATTAATTCGTGGAATGGAATCCACCTCAAGCCTGTTAAAGGGATGGAACCCTAGTGTGATGGAACCCACGACAATATCTAGTGGAACATATAGTGGTCCTATTTTGATATCCACTAATTTTATGAAAATGCTTTTCAAAAATATATCTCTTATTTTAAAATGTTTTTCAAAACCTTCTTTCAAATAGACATCTCTCCTGTTTGAAATGCTTTAGCCTCAAAATTATCTTTACCATTTTTAATATTTTGATTTCAAAATTGTCCTTGATTTTAAACTATCTCTTGTTTTAATATTTATCTTTTAAATATTTATATACTCAGATTTTAAATCACTTTATAGATTAAGATTAATATTAAAAATTACTTTCTAAACTCTTTTATATGTTTAAACTGTATTCAAGTATATTTATAAAAGTTTAGAAATTATTTTGAAAATTTATAGAAACCAATTTTAATAAGTAAATCAAAATCACCATTTTTTCCTAGAGCATGTCGACATACTTCTACCCCCCCCCCCCCCCATGTCAACATGGTGCCCGTTAATATTCAAAATTCAAATTTTCAAAAGAAGTGTCTATTCGTCGTATCCTTTCACGAATAGATATGGTGTTGATCTTCTATAATTACTAGTAGTTCTAAACAAATTTTTAATTAGATTTCACTTATTTTCTCTCCTCTTCATCTTCCACATTTATTCTAAAGAATCCTAAAACTATATTCTGCCGAAATACCAAGTGAATCAAACTTGAATATCTCTTGTTTGATTCTCTGCCACTCTCTCCATAAGATCTCAGTGCTATTCAAAGTTATTAGACTATTTGTAAATCAAAATGTTGAGTAAAAGGTACGGTTGAGACTTGAAATCAATTGGGTGTGATTTTTGCTCTGGAAATCGATTAGGTGATCTTGTGGCCTGGTAAATCAAGAGTGTTTGCCCCAAACTCGACTATAAGAGGGCGTACCTCGTGGCCCTGAAATCAAGGGTGTAATCTGGGAGATTATTTTGAAAATAAATCCGTACAATTGTGCGGGACTGGATGTAGGATAGCTCTAAACCAGCATAAAATCCTGGTGTTTTCTTTCCTTTACTACTTTTACTTATTATCTGCATCTGTGTTCGGTTCTGTGATTATATTTGTGTCTGTGTATTGCATTTGTTGGTGATTAAATTACATAAGTTCAAAAAAGATTTACTGATACCATAAAACACTATTCACCCCATCTCTAGTATTAATCTAGCCTTAAGATCCGTAATTCACATTTCTAACATTTGGTATCAAAGAAAGGTTTTCAAAGTTTTCATAGCCTGAATTTTGAAAAATTAAAAAAATGGCTATTTTTGGGAATTTTGTTAACCCTAGTTTAAATTGGTTCAAATCATCATTGTCTCATAAGTTTGTATATATTTATTATATAAAATCAAATTTTCTATCAAATTTGTATTCCGTGCAGGAAGAAAAATGTTATATGGCCCTTGAAGAATCAACTCTCAATGGATAAATTGTACAAATCAAGAAGAATAAGTGGATACTTGACAGTGGATATTCAAGACACATGACTGGTAATCCAGATATGCTGAATAATACTGTCTACAAAGATGTAGGATTGGTTAATTTTGGAGACAACTCAAAAGGATATGTGATTGGCATCGGCAATGTCAGTAACTCTAAAACTCCTACTATTTCTAATGTTTTATTAGTTAAAAATATGAAATACAATCTATTTAGTATTAGTCAACTTTGCGATAAAGGATACAAAATTAAATTTGAAAAAGATAAGTGTCACATCGAAGATAATAATTCAAATATTATATTTGAAGGAATTAGGAAGAAAAATATTTATATTCTTAGTATGAAAATCTCAAATGATAATCTATGTCTGTTGGCTAATACAAGTGACCCTTGGATTTGGCATAAAAAATTTGGACATTTGAATTTTAGAATCTTATCTAAACTTTATCTAGTAATAGGTCTCCCTAGAATGAATTTTAAAATAGATAGTATATATGATGCTTGTCGATTAGGAAAATTTAGGAAGAGTTCTTTCAAATTAAAAGATATGATCTCCACTTCAAAACTCTTGAGTTACTTCATTTAGATTTATTTGGCCCATCTCAAATTCAATCAATAAATCATAATAAATATGTACTTGTAATTGTAGATGATTATTCTAGGTTTACATGGACAATTTTTGTGAAACATAAAAGTGATACTTTTGATTCGTTTAAATTTTTAACAAAAAACTTCAAAACCAACTCTCTTTAAAAATTATAACTATTCATAGTGATCACCGTGGGGAATTTGAAAATGAAAATTTTGAGAGATTTTGCAATAAAAAGGGAATAACTCATAATTTCTCTTTTCCAAGAACTCCACAACAAAGCAGAGTGGTAGAACGAAAAAATAGGATGATTCAAGAGTGTGCTAGAACAATGCTTTTAGATAGTAATTTACTAAAACATTTTTGGGCTGAAACAGTTGCTACAGCTTACTACATTTTGAATAGAATATTAATTAAACCAATAACTAATAAAATACCCTATGAACTTCTTTACATGAAGAAACCAAAGGTATCTTATTTTAGAATCTTTGGAAGTAAATGTTTTATTCTAAATACAAAAGATAGTTTAGATAAATTTGATCCTAAATCTGACAAAGGAATCTTTATCGGATATTCTAATAGAAGTAAAGCATGCAAAGTTTTCAATTTAAAAACTAATACCATTGAAGAGACAATGCAGGTTTCGTTTGATGAAAATTTCAAAGATGTTGAACAAATTAATGATGAAGAAGATTTTGCTACACTAAATAATGAATCAATTGAAACAAATAATGAATTCATTCTTCCAAATAAAAAGGTTAAGCTTTTAAATGATCATCCTATAGAAAATATACTCGGAAATATTAAATCTATTGTTAGAACTAGAAATCAACTAAATAACATGAGTAATATAGCTTTAATATCATCTATTGAACCTAAAAATCCAAAGGAAGCATCATCTAATGATTCATGGATTCTGGCTATGCAAGAAGAACTGAATCAATTCATCAGAAGTGATGTTTGGGAACTTGTTCCTAGAACAGAGGATAAAACTATAATAGGAACTAAATGGGCTTATAAAAATAAAATGAATGGACTAGGTGAGGTCGTTAGAAAGAAAGCTCGATTAGTCGCACAAGGTTATCATCAAGAAGAAGGAAGATTTTGATGAAACCTTTACACCCGTAGCAAGGTTAGAAGCAATTAGAATTCTACTTGCTTTCGCAAATTATAATTATTTCAAATTATTTCAAATGGATGTTAAAAGCGCTTTGCTAAATGGATTTGTTAAAGAGGAAGTTTATGTTGAACAACCCCCACTCTTTGAAGATGAAAATTTTCCAAACCATGTTTTCAAACTTATGAAAGCTCTATATGGTCTGAGACAAACTCCTAGAGCATGGTATGACAAACTAAGATCTTTTTTTATTACAATCAAATTTTGAAATTGGTAAAGTATATAATACTCTTTTCACTAAAAGAAATAAAAATGATATCCAACTAGTACAAATTTATGTAGATGATATTATTTTTGGATCAACTAATCATGAAATGAATAAAGAATTTTCTGAAATAATGAAAAAAGAGTTTGAGATAAGTCATATGGGTGAACTTACTTTCTTTTTAGGTTTACAAATAAAACAATTAGATAACGGTATTTTTATTAATCAAGAAAAATATGTCAGGGATCTAATTAGTAAATTTGGTATGACTACTGCGAGTGGAAAACCCACTCCTATGGCAACCAATAAAGATTTAAATAAAGAAGATCTTTCAAAAGATGTAAATCAAAAACAATATAGGGAAATGATTGGATCATTACTATATATCACTGTGTGTAGACCTGATATCATGCATAGTGTTTGTCTCTGTGCAAGATATCAATCTCAACCCAAAGAGACTCACTTAAAAGCTGTGAAACGTATCATAAGATATGTTAAGCATATTTTGACTATGGTTTATTTTACCCTAAAAATGATTCATTAGATTTAATCTCTTATTGTGATGCTGGCTATGCTGATTGAAAATCTAACCGAAAAAGTACAAGTGGAACATGTCACTTTTTGGGGCATTCTCTGGTTTTATGATTTAGTAAAAAGCAAAATACTGTTTCTTTATCAACAACTGAAGCAGAATATATCTCTGCTGCTTTGGCTTGCTCTCAAGTCATTTATATGCAACAAACTTTAAAAGATTTTGGATTAACAATTTCAAAATCACCAATTTATTGTGATAATACTGGTGCAATAAATTTATCTAAATATCCTACTCATCATGCTAGGACTAAACATATTGATACCAGACATCATTTTCTCAGAGATAAGTAAAGGGATTATTTCTCTTGAATTTATCGACTCCGAGAGTCAAATTGCTGATATTTTAACCAAACCCTTAAATCAATCTATTTTTGCTAAATTAAGAAGAGAACTAGGCATTTGTTCGGTAACCGAGTTATAGAATGTGGACATACTAACACTTAAACAAAGGAATAAAAGAAAAAAGAAAATTTTCTTATAGGTATGTCGACATACCTCTATCACCCATGTCGACATACAATGGCAAATTTTGAAAATTTGATTTTCCCTCTAAAAATAATTTGGTGGTTATATAAACTTATGTATTTCGAATTTTTCTTCTCACTTCTTGTAACGACCCAGTATTTTCAACCCTTCGCATCCGCACATGTCGGACTTGAATTGTTCAAAATACTGCGTTGTAAAATAAATTTGGCAAAACTCAGAATATACAATAAATAGATCACAGAATCACATACACAGATATCAGAATCTCGCAGCGGAAATTAAAAATTTAGTGGTTCATGAAGCCACTGATATAACTTCAACAAAACAGAACTTACATTGTCTATAATCCTCAATACAAATTTTAAGACATAAATAGAGATAGAGTCTTCAAAGTCTTGAATTCCAGAAAAGATAAAGGCTGAAACAACTTCCAGCAGCGCGAATGATCTACTGAGTGTCCTAGCTACGGAGAAGAAATTGAAGCTGCAACTCAGGCTGACCCGAGCGTAAAAATAAAACATAACACTCGAGTCAGGACATACATACTTATATAATGTAAGCTAATTCAAGTGTACTGTAATATAGAGCAAGTAACTTAAAGGATGCTTGGGACCGCCCATCCTCTAAGGATCCGTCAAACTATTTACTATGTAGTATATTGCGCTATTATACTAGTGTCTATTTATAAAATAAACTTACTTTTTAATAGCGTTAAGGGGTTACCCATATAGCCCTTAACACGTAATAGTCCCAGTAGTCCATCCAATATCATAGTCCCTCCTGATCGGGAAGCCACTAGAGGATACCACACGGGCTACGGGAGAAAACCAAACTCGTACAAGGCGCGATAGGGTAGGTGACACGGCACAACTAGGCAATGCCAGGGTAGATATACCAATTGCTATCCAGGCTGATGGTAACGCGCAGCGCGCAGCTGCCGCCCACCTCGAACTAACTCCCCCAAAATCAAAATATAGAAGTGGCCACTGAATCAATCCAAGATCATAGTATAATATCGAAGAGGAGCGTCCGATCAGAGGAATGACCTCATTGGCCTGGAATTGCTCCTGTTTTAGCCACCTTATGCCAACTCACGGGAGTCGGGTCCACGTATTTACCTTACAGGAAACGCCACCACCGACCTACTTCATTCTGGAATCTCCACCGCGTACACGGTTGGTCAAAGTGGTTTTCGGTATCGACAGAGAGTATGTCCATATCCGATCCCGGTCTCTTTGCCAACCCATCGTTATTATAACCCGTGGTCATTTAAAAACAATTTATACTTTAAAACCAGTATAAACATTTCCATTTCAAAACTATAAATACGATATCATTTAAAACCCAAAACAACATGATATCGTTATATTCAAATATAATTCTTTTCCAAAACCATACTGCTTAAAACTTATAATATCTGGAAACCAAATATTTGAATTATACCTTTAAACCATAATATATTGGAAATTTTTCTTTTAAAAAAAAACATAACTCCCAAAACACAAATGGTTTGGATATAAATGGTTTAACTTTATGGTTACTTTGTAAAGAAGATAATTTACATAGCTTTACAAATATATTTCTTTATTTTAAACCATAATTTAAATATCACTTCATGTTCCCAAGACCATTTCAATTCCTATATATATATCCAATTGGAGTATTAATATTCAAAACTAAGGTTGGATATTTTTTCTTTCAACAAATTAGTGTTTATTATTTCGTCTTGAATATTCCCATAAATTCCATAGATAAAACTCCAAAATTATGCCATTAAATAATTTCAAAATTTACTTAACACTAGAATGTTCATCTTAAATTTATTAAGAAAAATCCAGTTATAAATCTCATATCTTAAAGGTCTCCAAAACTTAAACATAAATATAATTTATCAAATTCCTTAAATTTCAAAACAATCAAATTCCAGATTCTATAGCACTTAGGAAATGCTACCTAAAGTTACGGGTAAAACTAGTCCAATTTCAAAAGACAGCATTTAAATGCTTTAGTAGATTGTTTAACTTAATAAATATTTCCAAATATAACTTATATATATATTTCTTAACTGAAATCTTATCCTTTCAAAAATCCAGAATTTCCAAAATAAGTTATATTCCAAAATTTTATTCAAATATTTATTTATTTATTTATTGACATTTATAACTCATTCAAAATCAATATAAAATCCTTTAAAGATATTAAATCAAATATTTAACTTCCAAAATAATTTTAAATATTTCAGAAAATATTATAAGGACCACGGGCCTGTATATAGTTTTCTAGCCTAGGTCAAGTGATACGGATTTATATCATTTCAATCCGTAATTTACAAACCCCGGGTTCTATCATTTCAAACCCGCAATCCCAAGTTAACAGTTAAACAGTTAACATAATAATAGCACAGTAATCATCATTTAGGCCTATCATTTCAGCCCACAACAATCTAAATTTAACAGGGAACTTGCAGTGGTGATTTAAGCAGTAAATAAACAATAATATAATATAACTGCAGAAATAATACAACAGATAATAACTGATGAGGTGTCAATTTAAATGGGATTCATCATTCTACGTTATACTACAGACAGATAATATTTAAATAAAATTTTTACACATACACTTGCGATAATTCACAAAATATATGTACATATGTCTGGTGAGAAATACTCACCTTAAACGCTGCAGTGGATCTAAATCAAACACGGTATCTACTTCGGAAAAAAAAACGGAAAGCACGATCAAACTTCGGCGGATGCAAAGCCTTGACTTAAATCTATAAGATCCAAATACCAAGTATGCGAATTTAAAAATTACGGTCAAAGCAAAATTTCAGAACAACTGGAACGAATAGAATAAAAGAAATTTAGTTCAACTTGCTCGACTACTACAACCCGCTAACCGTCTCAACATATCCTAGGCCCATACTTCAACCGTACGCATGCATAAAATAAATTGAATAAATTGCAAAATAAATTGCAAATTTAATACAATTGATTGAATAAAAAGATGTTATGCACCCAAACAAAACAAATACATGTTTAGACATTATTAAATTATTTCTCACATTTTTAATCATATTTATCATGATCAACTATTTTCATTCTCATATATATTTATTTAAATAAAATGACAATATTGGCAACAAACACAATACTGTTCAAATTATTCGATTTAATCAAATGTAGCCACTAACTACATTCGAATTCATTAAATAATACTTTATTTCACATACATGTTCATCATGTTTAGGCAAATTATTTCTTCTTTTACTTTTATTATTAAACATTAAAAGGTGATTATTGGTATACATCACCAATATCCTTTTATTAACCATAATAAATACAATCCATTGATATTTATCCACCCAAATTCTCAAATAAGTAGTTAAATTTATTTTTAACCATCTTAAATTTATTTCAACCATTAAAAATTGAAATAAATGTCATTTTATTATATTCACCCAAGATTTATTCATACAATATTGTTTATTTGAATTAAACAACATTTCATATCATTTTCTCCTTATCAATTTATCTTCTCCATTATTAAATTGTAATTCTTTTTTTTTTCTTTCTATGCCTTCCTCTTCAAACTGCACTTATCCAAATCCACAATACCACTAACTACATCATAACTACACTAATTCCATAGTCTAGCTTCCTACAATCAATTTATATCATTTCTTCCAGCCTACTACTAACAAAGTTCTATATGTATTTATAAATGGCACGGCATGATGGGGAAGTAGCCGAGCAAGGAAATCAGAGAACACAAGAAGGAGGAAGGAAAATTGGAAGAAGCAAAGAAATAAACAATGCAAATTATTTACCTGATAGAAGCTTGTACCAGAGAGGGACAAACAAGGAGATATGAAAACTTATGTGAATGAGGCAAAGTATTTATAGATAAACTTGCGAAATAAAAAGGGGAGATAAATAGGCAGGTTTGAAAACGTAAGAAATAAATGCAAGCGTTGATTTTTGAGTGCATGCGTTTAGGCAAGAGATTTATTTCCAGTTCTTCTTGTTTGAACGCTACACGAAAATTGTGATAAATGCATGCGTTGATTTCTCTTTCCAGTTTTATGTTTGAACGATATCACTCTTTTGGATTTTTTTTTTTTTTTTTTAGATAGCTTGCGTGATTTATACCAGTTATAATCTAAATTTAAAGCATGCGTTACTGCAAATTTGAACAGATTTGATTGAGGAAGCAAAACTTGAGCTCTTGCGTGATTTATGGTAAGCAATGAAAAAGCTTTTAACTGAAAAGGCAAAAGTAATAAATGTTTACATAAATATTTACTTGATCAATGGTTCGAAAAATTTATTTATTGCAAAACAAACGCAGTGGAAACAGAGAGATATAATGGGTATGCGAAAATTTGCAAAGATAGGCAAGATTAAATTTTGAATGCATTTAATTTAGGTGAGAGGAAAAATGGCAATTGGAAGAGTTGATATTTTTGTGGATAAGGCTGCGTGAATAAATGAATACAGTGACATGCTCAAGAAACAAATGGTAAGAGGCAAATGTCAAAATGTTAAAAGAATAAAATTTTGTGTCACGCGCAAAGGAAGGCAAATTTGATTTCCATATTCTTCTAATCAATTAATTCCCCTTTAATTGCCTTTAATTGATTTCAATTGATTACCTTATCCCTTTTAATTACCCTCCTTAATTGATTTCAATTAATTACCATATTACCAATTAATTATCCTCCTTTAATTACATACTCAAATTTGGTTACTAACTTAATTAGTTAATTAACCCTTTTTGTTAATTATCAATCCTGCGACGTCTCACATTAATCCGTCCGCTTTGTAGGCACTGGTAGCCGGACTGGTTACACGGGCAGATTTCTCCTACAAAATGGGGATTAACCTCGTGTCCTCATGCCATTAACCAAAAGAATTAACTTATTTATCTTTCATCAATTTTATTAATTTGCATTAATTATTCAATAAATTAATTCTGGTCAACTACTGAAATTTTACAATTAATTTCTCTATTAATTGTCATAAATTTCTTTTTGAAATATCTATTAATTGTCATTAACTCCATTTTAAAATATCCGTATGTGCCTTTATTCAAGTTTTGAATTGCTAACTAGGAATAAGGTAGATTTATCAAATAAATTGATTGTAAGTTTCATTGTTTTAAATTGCTTAACAATGTTCACTGCTAACATAATTAATATGTCAAAATTGAGAATATTCCACCAACATGATTTGCATGTCATAACCTACCAAATTAACATAATTAATTAACTACTTTAATATGTTACAAATTTTCTCCTTTTCATTATTTTTAGGGAATGGGTATAACAACAGATATTATGATAATATCCAAAACATTTAGTTACCACACACTTCATTATACATTATAAAAATTTCCTTTTTTTTTTCTTCTTCTTAAATTTAGTTACAAAAATCATATTAAATTAACGAGTTTAATTCTCTAAATTAAATATTTAAACAATATTGGTAAACACAATTTATATAAATTATATTCCTAAAAACAAAAAAATTAAAAGAAATAAATAGCTAAAAACTAGGGCTGTTACACTCTCCCCCACTTAAGAACTTTTCGTCCTCGAAAAGGAACAAAAGAAAAGAAACAAAGGAAGATAAGCTAGATAAACAAGAACTTTAAACGAATAGTTCCGGATTTGAAGCACGAAGAAGATCTTCTAGAATCGGTTTTACTCTTTTCAGTTCGACCGTCGGTCTATGGGTGGTAAGCGGTGCTCAGGCCCCGATGAGTAACAAAGATTTTTAAAGATTATAGAAAAGATTTCTAAATAGACTGGTATAAGCAATAGCCTCCTCATTCTGTAGCAGATAGGGAAACCAAGGACACTTAAAGATAGTTTGAAAACAAATAAGATAATAAATTTGCAATCATAATGCTTTGAAATCATTAAATTTATAAATATTATCATTTGGAAATCATGCTACTAAAATCATAATACCTTTAAAATAATCTTCATTTATACCTTTTAAATTCAATGCCAAACAATATTCATTTCAAGGTTTAAATATTCCTAAGTTCATTTATAAAAAAAATTTCCAAAACATTTTATTTTTAGAAACAGCAGCACTCATAATATGCTATAGTAGATATAATAGTATTCCTAATCAGTTTATTATGTACTTAACTCTGAATTTTAACAAATAACCTAACACTTTATTAAAAATACTTATCTTATAAATAAGATATTCCTTCAATAAGTTACCCTTGAATTTCCATTTGAAAACCAATTCTCAATTATCAAAATTTAGTGATATTAGAATACGTCTTAACTATTTATTTAGACATCAATTAAACTATGATTTGAAGATATATAATCCTTACTCCAAAAATATCCCTTTCAAATATATTTTCCTTATTCAAAGATACCTTGTTTATTACACAAACATATTCATTTCAGGAAATAACCTTTTATTAAAATCTCTTGGTTAGATTTACGGCTCCATATTAAATTAATTTGATTATTAAGACATTTGAATAAAATTCCTTAAATTCCTTTTCCTTATTTATCCCCATTAATCTTTTATAACTAAAATTTAAGTGTATAATATTTATTATAACCACTCATAAAATCCTTTTATATTGTATATTATCCAATTACATGTTAACTTTTGAAAATCAAGGTAAGTTATATTAAATGAAATTGGGTGTTATACAAATAAAACTTTCAATTTAATTATCTCCAATTGGAACCTTTTTATTCAAATTTTTGTTATTATATTTATTTTCCTTCCTCAAGATAACTTTAAGAATTAAATTCCTGATTCCCTTCAAACCATTTAGAGATAACTAAATATATATACCTAATATGTCAAATCAAATTTAAATTATATATCTATATATATTAAGTCATACTTTAGAAATTCAAATCAATTAAAATCTCAAGGAAACACTGTAGCCAGACTACAGAATGGTCTTTTCACTTCGAAACTCGAAAATGAATGTCGATGATGCTGCAGTCATCACCGAAATTATTTTCCAGTGACAAAGAGAAAAGCACTAATTTTAAAATTTCTTTGGAAACAAATTTCTATACAAAAATACTTATTACATCCTTTTAAAATTTAAACACAAGGTTTGAAATCATCAGAAATTTAATTCTCAAGTTTTAGTTTTAAATTCATTTCTGTTTCCAAATTAATTTATAACCATTGTTTTATATTCACTTGTTTATTAGACAAACACATGGCTTACAACACCATAAATAAAATCAAAACTATTATCTCTTGACAACTAGTTAAATTAATTATAAAATTTTGAAAATTATACTCATATATATAATATTAGATTTTAATTTCAAATATAGGAATAAACTTCTCAAACCAGGATAGAGACTCAAATTTGATGAACTCAAATCAAATAGAATTCAAGATAAATTGAAATCAGAAGATCAGAATAAGGAAACTGGGTAAGTCTATATAAGTCGCGGACAACCTTGACCTAGTCATCCGTGACTTAAAGAGCCATATCGATGTGGTTGGGGTAAATCTACATTTGATCCGAAGAGATAGAATTTGGAATAACCAAAGATACTAGCATATAAACCGAGGATAAATATAAATCTCCGGTGAATCAATGCTAATGGTAAAGGAGTTTCACCCCTTTATTAGAATAATGGCGAGACCGCCAATTTACAATAAAGATCATCCGAAGTGGAGTTATGAGATACTCCAGAATCTAAAGCAGATGAAAAAGTGAGGGATACGAATGAGCTTTGGAACCGTAGGGAATGTTCCAAAATTCGAAAAGAGAGTGGTTCAATCTCGATTGAACGTGATTCTGTAAATCAAATTTACCATACATTCTAAGTTTTGCCTAGAACCAAAGCTCTGATACCAAATGTAACGACCCAGTATTTTCAACCCTTCGCATCCGCACATGTCGGACTTGAATTGTTCAAAATACTGCGTTGTAAAATAAATTTGGCAAAACTCAGAATATACAATAAATAGATCACAGAATCACATACACAGATATCAGAATCTCGCAGCGGAAATTAAAAATTTAGTGGTTCATGAAGCCACTGATATAACTTCAACAAAACAGAACTTACATTGTCTATAATCCTCAATACAAATTTTAAGACATAAATAGAGATAGAGTCTTCAAAGTCTTGAATTCCAGAAAAGATAAAGGCTGAAACAACTTCCAGCAGTGCGAATGATCTACTGAGTGTCCTAGCTACGGAGAAGAAATTGAAGCTGCAACTCAGGCTGACCCGAGCGTAAAAATAAAACATAACACTCGAGTCAGGACATACATACTTATATAATGTAAGCTAATTCAAGTGTACTGTAATATAGAGCAAGTAACTTAAAGGATGCTTGGGACCGCCCATCCTCTAAGGATCCGTCAAACTATTTACTATGTAGTATATTGCGCTATTATACTAGTGTCTATTTATAAAATAAACTTACTTTTTAATAGCGTTAAGGGGTTACCCATATAGCCCTTAACACGTAATAGTCCCAGTAGTCCATCCAATATCATAGTCCCTCCTGATCGGGAAGCCACTAGAGGATACCACACGGGCTACGGGAGAAAACCAAACTCGTACAAGGCGCGATAGGGTAGGTGACACGGCACAACTAGGCAATGCCAGGGTAGATATACCAATTGCTATCCAGGCTGATGGTAACGCGCAGCGCGCAGCTGCCGCCCACCTCGAACTAACTCCCCCAAAATCAAAATATAGAAGTGGCCACTGAATCAATCCAAGATCATAGTATAATATCGAAGAGGAGCGTCCGATCAGAGGAATGACCTCATTGGCCTGGAATTGCTCCTGTTTTAGCCACCTTATGCCAACTCACGGGAGTCGGGTCCACGTATTTACCTTACAGGAAACGCCACCACCGACCTACTTCATTCTGGAATCTCCACCGCGTACACGGTTGGTCAAAGTGGTTTTCGGTATCGACAGAGAGTATGTCCATATCCGATCCCGGTCTCTTTGCCAACCCATCGTTATTATAACCCGTGGTCATTTAAAAACAATTTATACTTTAAAACCAGTATAAACATTTCCATTTCAAAACTATAAATACGATATCATTTAAAACCCAAAACAACATGATATCGTTATATTCAAATATAATTCTTTTCCAAAACCATACTGCTTAAAACTTATAATATCTGGAAACCAAATATTTGAATTATACCTTTAAACCATAATATATTGGAAATTTTTCTTTTAAAAAAAAACATAACTCCCAAAACACAAATGGTTTGGATATAAATGGTTTAACTTTATGGTTACTTTGTAAAGAAGATAATTTACATAGCTTTACAAATATATTTCTTTATTTTAAACCATAATTTAAATATCACTTCATGTTCCCAAGACCATTTCAATTCCTATATATATATCCAATTGGAGTATTAATATTCAAAACTAAGGTTGGATATTTTTTCTTTCAACAAATTAGTGTTTATTATTTCGTCTTGAATATTCCCATAAATTCCATAGATAAAACTCCAAAATTATGCCATTAAATAATTTCAAAATTTACTTAACACTAGAATGTTCATCTTAAATTTATTAAGAAAAATCCAGTTATAAATCTCATATCTTAAAGGTCTCCAAAACTTAAACATAAATATAATTTATCAAATTCCTTAAATTTCAAAACAATCAAATTCCAGATTCTATAGCACTTAGGAAATGCTACCTAAAGTTACGGGTAAAACTAGTCCAATTTCAAAAGACAGCATTTAAATGCTTTAGTAGATTGTTTAACTTAATAAATATTTCCAAATATAACTTATATATATATTTCTTAACTGAAATCTTATCCTTTCAAAAATCCAGAATTTCCAAAATAAGTTATATTCCAAAATTTTATTCAAATATTTATTTATTTATTTATTGACATTTATAACTCATTCAAAATCAATATAAAATCCTTTAAAGATATTAAATCAAATATTTAACTTCCAAAATAATTTTAAATATTTCAGAAAATATTATAAGGACCACGGGCCTGTATATAGTTTTCTAGCCTAGGTCAAGTGATACGGATTTATATCATTTCAATCCGTAATTTACAAACCCCGGGTTCTATCATTTCAAACCCGCAATCCCAAGTTAACAGTTAAACAGTTAACATAATAATAGCACAGTAATCATCATTTAGGCCTATCATTTCAGCCCACAACAATCTAAATTTAACAGGGAACTTGCAGTGGTGATTTAAGCAGTAAATAAACAATAATATAATATAACTGCAGAAATAATACAACAGATAATAACTGATGAGGTGTCAATTTAAATGGGATTCATCATTCTACGTTATACTACAGACAGATAATATTTAAATAAAATTTTTACACATACACTTGCGATAATTCACAAAATATATGTACATATGTCTGGTGAGAAATACTCACCTTAAACGCTGCAGTGGATCTAAATCAAACACGGTATCTACTTCGGAAAAAAAAAAACGGAAAGCACGATCAAACTTCGGCGGATGCAAAGCCTTGACTTAAATCTATAAGATCCAAATACCAAGTATGCGAATTTAAAAATTACGGTCAAAGCAAAATTTCAGAACAACTGGAACGAATAGAATAAAAGAAATTTAGTTCAACTTGCTCGACTACTACAACCCGCTAACCGTCTCAACATATCCTAGGCCCATACTTCAACCGTACGCATGCATAAAATAAATTGAATAAATTGCAAAATAAATTGCAAATTTAATACAATTGATTGAATAAAAAGATGTTATGCACCCAAACAAAACAAATACATGTTTAGACATTATTAAATTATTTCTCACATTTTTAATCATATTTATCATGATCAATTATTTTCATTCTCATATATATTTATTTAAATAAAATGACAATATTGGCAACAAACACAATACTGTTCAAATTATTCGATTTAATCAAATGTAGCCACTAACTACATTCGAATTCATTAAATAATACTTTATTTCACATACATGTTCATCATGTTTAGGCAAATTATTTCTTCTTTTACTTTTATTATTAAACATTAAAAGGTGATTATTGGTATACATCACCAATATCCTTTTATTAACCATAATAAATACAATCCATTGATATTTATCCACCCAAATTCTCAAATAAGTAGTTAAATTTATTTTTAACCATCTTAAATTTATTTCAACCATTAAAAATTGAAATAAATGTCATTTTATTATATTCACCCAAGATTTATTCATACAATATTGTTTATTTGAATTAAACAACATTTCATATCATTTTCTCCTTATCAATTTATCTTCTCCATTATTAAATTGTAATTCTTTTTTTTTTCTTTCTATGCCTTCCTCTTCAAACTGCACTTATCCAAATCCACAATACCACTAACTACATCATAACTACACTAATTCCATAGTCTAGCTTCCTACAATCAATTTATATCATTTCTTCCAGCCTACTACTAACAAAGTTCTATATGTATTTATAAATGGCACGGCATGATGGGGAAGTAGCCGAGCAAGGAAATCAGAGAACACAAGAAGGAGGAAGGAAAATTGGAAGAAGCAAAGAAATAAACAATGCAAATTATTTACCTGATAGAAGCTTGTACCAGAGAGGGACAAACAAGGAGATATGAAAACTTATGTGAATGAGGCAAAGTATTTATAGATAAACTTGCGAAATAAAAAGGGGAGATAAATAGGCAGGTTTGAAAACGTAAGAAATAAATGCAAGCGTTGATTTTTGAGTGCATGCGTTTAGGCAAGAGATTTATTTCCAGTTCTTCTTGTTTGAACGCTACACGAAAATTGTGATAAATGCATGCGTTGATTTCTCTTTCCAGTTTTATGTTTGAACGATATCACTCTTTTGGATTTTTTTTTTTTTTTTTTTAGATAGCTTGCGTGATTTATACCAGTTATAATCTAAATTTAAAGCATGCGTTACTGCAAATTTGAACAGATTTGATTGAGGAAGCAAAACTTGAGCTCTTGCGTGATTTATGGTAAGCAATGAAAAAGCTTTTAACTGAAAAGGCAAAAGTAATAAATGTTTACATAAATATTTACTTGATCAATGGTTCGAAAAATTTATTTATTGCAAAACAAACGCAGTGGAAACAGAGAGATATAATGGGTATGCGAAAATTTGCAAAGATAGGCAAGATTAAATTTTGAATGCATTTAATTTAGGTGAGAGGAAAAATGGCAATTGGAAGAGTTGATATTTTTGTGGATAAGGCTGCGTGAATAAATGAATACAGTGACATGCTCAAGAAACAAATGGTAAGAGGCAAATGTCAAAATGTTAAAAGAATAAAATTTTGTGTCACGCGCAAAGGAAGGCAAATTTGATTTCCATATTCTTCTAATCAATTAATTCCCCTTTAATTGCCTTTAATTGATTTCAATTGATTACCTTATCCCTTTTAATTACCCTCCTTAATTGATTTCAATTAATTACCATATTACCAATTAATTATCCTCCTTTAATTACATACTCAAATTTGGTTACTAACTTAATTAGTTAATTAACCCTTTTTGTTAATTATCAATCCTGCGACGTCTCACATTAATCCGTCCGCTTTGTAGGCACTGGTAGCCGGACTGGTTACACGGGCAGATTTCTCCTACAAAATGGGGATTAACCTCGTGTCCTCATGCCATTAACCAAAAGAATTAACTTATTTATCTTTCATCAATTTTATTAATTTGCATTAATTATTCAATAAATTAATTCTGGTCAACTACTGAAATTTTACAATTAATTTCTCTATTAATTGTCATAAATTTCTTTTTGAAATATCTATTAATTGTCATTAACTCCATTTTAAAATATCCGTATGTGCCTTTATTCAAGTTTTGAATTGCTAACTAGGAATAAGGTAGATTTATCAAATAAATTGATTGTAAGTTTCATTGTTTTAAATTGCTTAACAATGTTCACTGCTAACATAATTAATATGTCAAAATTGAGAATATTCCACCAACATGATTTGCATGTCATAACCTACCAAATTAACATAATTAATTAACTACTTTAATATGTTACAAATTTTCTCCTTTTCATTATTTTTAGGGAATGGGTATAACAACAGATATTATGATAATATCCAAAACATTTAGTTACCACACACTTCATTATACATTATAAAAATTTCCTTTTTTTTTTCTTCTTCTTAAATTTAGTTACAAAAATCATATTAAATTAACGAGTTTAATTCTCTAAATTAAATATTTAAACAATATTGGTAAACACAATTTATATAAATTATATTCCTAAAAACAAAAAAATTAAAAGAAATAAATAGCTAAAAACTAGGGCTGTTACACTCTCCCCCACTTAAGAACTTTTCGTCCTCGAAAAGGAACAAAAGAAAAGAAACAAAGGAAGATAAGCTAGATAAACAAGAACTTTAAACGAATAGTTCCGGATTTGAAGCACGAAGAAGATCTTCTAGAATCGGTTTTACTCTTTTCAGTTCGACCGTCGGTCTATGGGTGGTAAGCGGTGCTCAGGCCCCGATGAGTAACAAAGATTTTTAAAGATTATAGAAAAGATTTCTAAATAGACTGGTATAAGCAATAGCCTCCTCATTCTGTAGCAGATAGGGAAACCAAGGACACTTAAAGATAGTTTGAAAACAAATAAGATAATAAATTTGCAATCATAATGCTTTGAAATCATTAAATTTATAAATATTATCATTTGGAAATCATGCTACTAAAATCATAATACCTTTAAAATAATCTTCATTTATACCTTTTAAATTCAATGCCAAACAATATTCATTTCAAGGTTTAAATATTCCTAAGTTCATTTATAAAAAAAATTTCCAAAACATTTTATTTTTAGAAACAGCAGCACTCATAATATGCTATAGTAGATATAATAGTATTCCTAATCAGTTTATTATGTACTTAACTCTGAATTTTAACAAATAACCTAACACTTTATTAAAAATACTTATCTTATAAATAAGATATTCCTTCAATAAGTTACCCTTGAATTTCCATTTGAAAACCAATTCTCAATTATCAAAATTTAGTGATATTAGAATACGTCTTAACTATTTATTTAGACATCAATTAAACTATGATTTGAAGATATATAATCCTTACTCCAAAAATATCCCTTTCAAATATATTTTCCTTATTCAAAGATACCTTGTTTATTACACAAACATATTCATTTCAGGAAATAACCTTTTATTAAAATCTCTTGGTTAGATTTACGGCTCCATATTAAATTAATTTGATTATTAAGACATTTGAATAAAATTCCTTAAATTCCTTTTCCTTATTTATCCCCATTAATCTTTTATAACTAAAATTTAAGTGTATAATATTTATTATAACCACTCATAAAATCCTTTTATATTGTATATTATCCAATTACATGTTAACTTTTGAAAATCAAGGTAAGTTATATTAAATGAAATTGGGTGTTATACAAATAAAACTTTCAATTTAATTATCTCCAATTGGAACCTTTTTATTCAAATTTTTGTTATTATATTTATTTTCCTTCCTCAAGATAACTTTAAGAATTAAATTCCTGATTCCCTTCAAACCATTTAGAGATAACTAAATATATATACCTAATATGTCAAATCAAATTTAAATTATATATCTATATATATTAAGTCATACTTTAGAAATTCAAATCAATTAAAATCTCAAGGAAACACTGTAGCCAGACTACAGAATGGTCTTTTCACTTCGAAACTCGAAAATGAATGTCGATGATGCTGCAGTCATCACCGAAATTATTTTCCAGTGACAAAGAGAAAAGCACTAATTTTAAAATTTCTTTGGAAACAAATTTCTATACAAAAATACTTATTACATCCTTTTAAAATTTAAACACAAGGTTTGAAATCATCAGAAATTTAATTCTCAAGTTTTAGTTTTAAATTCATTTCTGTTTCCAAATTAATTTATAACCATTGTTTTATATTCACTTGTTTATTAGACAAACACATGGCTTACAACACCATAAATAAAATCAAAACTATTATCTCTTGACAACTAGTTAAATTAATTATAAAATTTTGAAAATTATACTCATATATATAATATTAGATTTTAATTTCAAATATAGGAATAAACTTCTCAAACCAGGATAGAGACTCAAATTTGATGAACTCAAATCAAATAGAATTCAAGATAAATTGAAATCAGAAGATCAGAATAAGGAAACTGGGTAAGTCTATATAAGTCACGGACAACCTTGACCTAGTCATCCGTGACTTAAAGAGCCATATCGATGTGGTTGGGGTAAATCTACATTTGATCCGAAGAGATAGAATTTGGAATAACCAAAGATACTAGCATATAAACCGAGGATAAATATAAATCTCCGGTGAATCAATGCTAATGGTAAAGGAGTTTCACCCCTTTATTAGAATAATGGCGAGACCGCCAATTTACAATAAAGATCATCCGAAGTGGAGTTATGAGATACTCCAGAATCTAAAGCAGATGAAAAAGTGAGGGATACGAATGAGCTTTGGAACCGTAGGGAATGTTCCAAAATTCGAAAAGAGAGTGGTTCAATCTCGATTGAACGTGATTCTGTAAATCAAATTTACCATACATTCTAAGTTTTGCCTAGAACCAAAGCTCTGATACCAAATGTAACGACCCAGTATTTTCAACCCTTCGCATCCGCACATGTCGGACTTGAATTGTTCAAAATACTGCGTTGTAAAATAAATTTGGCAAAACTCAGAATATACAATAAATAGATCACAGAATCACATACACAGATATCAGAATCTCGCAGCGGAAATTAAAAATTTAGTGGTTCATGAAGCCACTGATATAACTTCAACAAAACAGAACTTACATTGTCTATAATCCTCAATACAAATTTTAAGACATAAATAGAGATAGAGTCTTCAAAGTCTTGAATTCCAGAAAAGATAAAGGCTGAAACAACTTCCAGCAGTGCGAATGATCTACTGAGTGTCCTAGCTACGGAGAAGAAATTGAAGCTGCAACTCAGGCTGACCCGAGCGTAAAAATAAAACATAACACTCGAGTCAGGACATACATACTTATATAATGTAAGCTAATTCAAGTGTACTGTAATATAGAGCAAGTAACTTAAAGGATGCTTGGGACCGCCCATCCTCTAAGGATCCGTCAAACTATTTACTATGTAGTATATTGCGCTATTATACTAGTGTCTATTTATAAAATAAACTTACTTTTTAATAGCGTTAAGGGGTTACCCATATAGCCCTTAACACGTAATAGTCCCAGTAGTCCATCCAATATCATAGTCCCTCCTGATCGGGAAGCCACTAGAGGATACCACACGGGCTACGGGAGAAAACCAAACTCGTACAAGGCGCGATAGGGTAGGTGACACGGCACAACTAGGCAATGCCAGGGTAGATATACCAATTGCTATCCAGGCTGATGGTAACGCGCAGCGCGCAGCTGCCGCCCACCTCGAACTAACTCCCCCAAAATCAAAATATAGAAGTGGCCACTGAATCAATCCAAGATCATAGTATAATATCGAAGAGGAGCGTCCGATCAGAGGAATGACCTCATTGGCCTGGAATTGCTCCTGTTTTAGCCACCTTATGCCAACTCACGGGAGTCGGGTCCACGTATTTACCTTACAGGAAACGCCACCACCGACCTACTTCATTCTGGAATCTCCACCGCGTACACGGTTGGTCAAAGTGGTTTTCGGTATCGACAGAGAGTATGTCCATATCCGATCCCGGTCTCTTTGCCAACCCATCGTTATTATAACCCGTGGTCATTTAAAAACAATTTATACTTTAAAACCAGTATAAACATTTCCATTTCAAAACTATAAATACGATATCATTTAAAACCCAAAACAACATGATATCGTTATATTCAAATATAATTCTTTTCCAAAACCATACTGCTTAAAACTTATAATATCTGGAAACCAAATATTTGAATTATACCTTTAAACCATAATATATTGGAAATTTTTCTTTTAAAAAAAAACATAACTCCCAAAACACAAATGGTTTGGATATAAATGGTTTAACTTTATGGTTACTTTGTAAAGAAGATAATTTACATAGCTTTACAAATATATTTCTTTATTTTAAACCATAATTTAAATATCACTTCATGTTCCCAAGACCATTTCAATTCCTATATATATATCCAATTGGAGTATTAATATTCAAAACTAAGGTTGGATATTTTTTCTTTCAACAAATTAGTGTTTATTATTTCGTCTTGAATATTCCCATAAATTCCATAGATAAAACTCCAAAATTATGCCATTAAATAATTTCAAAATTTACTTAACACTAGAATGTTCATCTTAAATTTATTAAGAAAAATCCAGTTATAAATCTCATATCTTAAAGGTCTCCAAAACTTAAACATAAATATAATTTATCAAATTCCTTAAATTTCAAAACAATCAAATTCCAGATTCTATAGCACTTAGGAAATGCTACCTAAAGTTACGGGTAAAACTAGTCCAATTTCAAAAGACAGCATTTAAATGCTTTAGTAGATTGTTTAACTTAATAAATATTTCCAAATATAACTTATATATATATTTCTTAACTGAAATCTTATCCTTTAAAAAATCCAGAATTTCCAAAATAAGTTATATTCCAAAATTTTATTCAAATATTTATTTATTTATTTATTGACATTTATAACTCATTCAAAATCAATATAAAATCCTTTAAAGATATTAAATCAAATATTTAACTTCCAAAATAATTTTAAATATTTCAGAAAATATTATAAGGACCACGGGCCTGTATATAGTTTTCTAGCCTAGGTCAAGTGATACGGATTTATATCATTTCAATCCGTAATTTACAAACCCCGGGTTCTATCATTTCAAACCCGCAATCCCAAGTTAACAGTTAAACAGTTAACATAATAATAGCACAGTAATCATCATTTAGGCCTATCATTTCAGCCCACAACAATCTAAATTTAACAGGGAACTTGCAGTGGTGATTTAAGCAGTAAATAAACAATAATATAATATAACTGCAGAAATAATACAACAGATAATAACTGATGAGGTGTCAATTTAAATGGGATTCATCATTCTACGTTATACTACAGACAGATAATATTTAAATAAAATTTTTACACATACACTTGCGATAATTCACAAAATATATGTACATATGTCTGGTGAGAAATACTCACCTTAAACGCTGCAGTGGATCTAAATCAAACACGGTATCTACTTCGGAAAAAAAAAACGGAAAGCACGATCAAACTTCGGCGGATGCAAAGCCTTGACTTAAATCTATAAGATCCAAATACCAAGTATGCGAATTTAAAAATTACGGTCAAAGCAAAATTTCAGAACAACTGGAACGAATAGAATAAAAGAAATTTAGTTCAACTTGCTCGACTACTACAGCCCGCTAACCGTCTCAACATATCCTAGGCCCATACTTCAACCGTACGCATGCATAAAATAAATTGAATAAATTGCAAAATAAATTGCAAATTTAATACAATTGATTGAATAAAAAGATGTTATGCACCCAAACAAAACAAATACATGTTTAGACATTATTAAATTATTTCTCACATTTTTAATCATATTTATCATGATCAATTATTTTCATTCTCATATATATTTATTTAAATAAAATGACAATATTGGCAACAAACACAATACTGTTCAAATTATTCGATTTAATCAAATGTAGCCACTAACTACATTCGAATTCATTAAATAATACTTTATTTCACATACATGTTCATCATGTTTAGGCAAATTATTTCTTCTTTTACTTTTATTATTAAACATTAAAAGGTGATTATTGGTATACATCACCAATATCCTTTTATTAACCATAATAAATACAATCCATTGATATTTATCCACCCAAATTCTCAAATAAGTAGTTAAATTTATTTTTAACCATCTCAAATTTATTTCAACCATTAAAAATTGAAATAAATGTCATTTTATTATATTCACCCAAGATTTATTCATACAATATTGTTTATTTGAATTAAACAACATTTCATATCATTTTCTCCTTATCAATTTATCTTCTCCATTATTAAATTGTAATTCTTTTTTTTTTTTCTTTCTATGCCTTCCTCTTCAAACTGCACTTATCCAAATCCACAATACCACTAACTACATCATAACTACACTAATTCCATAGTCTAGCTTCCTACAATCAATTTATATCATTTCTTCCAGCCTACTACTAACAAAGTTCTATATGTATTTATAAATGGCACGGCATGATGGGGAAGTAGCCGAGCAAGGAAATCAGAGAACACAAGAAGGAGGAAGGAAAATTGGAAGAAGCAAAGAAATAAACAATGCAAATTATTTACCTGATAGAAGCTTGTACCAGAGAGGGACAAACAAGGAGATATGAAAACTTATGTGAATGAGGCAAAGTATTTATAGATAAACTTGCGAAATAAAAAGGGGAGATAAATAGGCAGGTTTGAAAACGTAAGAAATAAATGCAAGCGTTGATTTTTGAGTGCATGCGTTTAGGCAAGAGATTTATTTCCAGTTCTTCTTGTTTGAACGCTACACGAAAATTGTGATAAATGCATGCGTTGATTTCTCTTTCCAGTTTTATGTTTGAACGATATCACTCTTTTGGATTTTTTTTTTTTTTTTAGATAGCTTGCGTGATTTATACCAGTTATAATCTAAATTTAAAGCATGCGTTACTGCAAATTTGAACAGATTTGATTGAGGAAGCAAAACTTGAGCTCTTGCGTGATTTATGGTAAGCAATGAAAAAGCTTTTAACTGAAAAGGCAAAAGTAATAAATGTTTACATAAATATTTACTTGATCAATGGTTCGAAAAATTTATTTATTGCAAAACAAACGCAGTGGAAACAGAGAGATATAATGGGTATGCGAAAATTTGCAAAGATAGGCAAGATTAAATTTTGAATGCATTTAATTTAGGTGAGAGGAAAAATGGCAATTGGAAGAGTTGATATTTTTGTGGATAAGGATGCGTGAATAAATGAATACAGTGACATGCTCAAGAAACAAATGGTAAGAGGCAAATGTCAAAATGTTAAAAGAATAAAATTTTGTGTCACGCGCAAAGGAAGGCAAATTTGATTTCCATATTCTTCTAATCAATTAATTCCCCTTTAATTGCCTTTAATTGATTTCAATTGATTACCTTATCCCTTTTAATTACCCTCCTTAATTGATTTCAATTAATTACCATATTACCAATTAATTATCCTCCTTTAATTACATACTCAAATTTGGTTACTAACTTAATTAGTTAATTAACCCTTTTTGTTAATTATCAATCCTGCGACGTCTCACATTAATCCGTCCGCTTTGTAGGCACTGGTAGCCGGACTGGTTACACGGGCAGATTTCTCCTACAAAATGGGGATTAACCTCGTGTCCTCATGCCATTAACCAAAAGAATTAACTTATTTATCTTTCATCAATTTTATTAATTTGCATTAATTATTCAATAAATTAATTCTGGTCAACTACTGAAATTTTACAATTAATTTCTCTATTAATTGTCATAAATTTCTTTTTGAAATATCTATTAATTGTCATTAACTCCATTTTAAAATATCCGTATGTGCCTTTATTCAAGTTTTGAATTGCTAACTAGGAATAAGGTAGATTTATCAAATAAATTGATTGTAAGTTTCATTGTTTTAAATTGCTTAACAATGTTCACTGCTAACATAATTAATATGTCAAAATTGAGAATATTCCACCAACATGATTTGCATGTCATAACCTACCAAATTAACATAATTAATTAACTACTTTAATATGTTACAAATTTTCTCCTTTTCATTATTTTTAGGGAATGGGTATAACAACAGATATTATGATAATATCCAAAACATTTAGTTACCACACACTTCTTTATACATTATAAAAATTTCCTTTTTTTTTTCTTCTTCTTAAATTTAGTTACAAAAATCATATTAAATTAACGAGTTTAATTCTCTAAATTAAATATTTAAACAATATTGGTAAACACAATTTATATAAATTATATTCCTAAAAACAAAAAAATTAAAAGAAATAAATAGCTAAAAACTAGGGCTGTTACACTTCTCTTTCTTTGTGTTAAACTTTTAAAAATTAAAATTAATGGCCTCCACCATAAAATTAAACCAAAATGACACAATTTCTTTTCCTTCTCCTCATTCTCGTCCATTTCAACACACTACACTGGCACGTGTAATAAAGATTGAGGAATCTTTGAAGGATGCCATACAAATGTTGACTGAACTTCAAGTTGTGCAAATAAAGATGGCAAAAGAACAAGAAAAGAAAGGGAAAATTCTTCAGAATTCGTAAAAAATCCTAATGGATAATCATGAAAATCCTATTGTGATTGAAGAAGATTCTCCCAACATTCAAGTGCGTAACCGTTTAGAGCACAGCGAAGATGAAGAAGCACCTATGGAAAAAGACGACAAAGTGGTCTGCGTAGGCGAAGTTTGTTTTGACAAAGATGGAAATTTGGTTGAACAATGTGGAAACTTTTGTTTTCATTGTCCAAAATTTTCAATTCATAAATCTCCAATTATCGAAAACTCTCATTAGAAGTATAATTCTATAATTTATGTACCTAAATATATTTGTGTGTCTATAATCCGTATAAATATGTAAATATAATATGGTATATAATAATTTCTGTTTCGCTTATTATACTTCCTTATTACTATTTAGTTTAGATAGTATTAGATTAAGGGGGAGTTATATATATAAGTATCAGATTATTATTTTTGTTGATGACAAAGGGAGAGAATTATAAAATAGAGTAGTTAAAGTAGTTAGGCTTGGATTAAGTGGGAATTTTTATTTAAGAGGGGGGGAGTTATTAGTTTTAGGGGGAGTTATTAGTTTTAAGGGGAGTTATAGTAAATGTGAAGTATATTTTATAAACATAGGTTGTCATCATCAAAAAGGGGGATATTGTTAGTTCTTGAGAAGGATGGTTTTGATGACATCAACCTTAGGACTTATTATAAAATATAAATACTAACATTATAGTTTAGATATATATACATATACATACATATATATATATATATGCAGGATATAAACATGCAGGTACCAAGAATGAAGACTGTAAAATATAGAGATATAGGATTGATGAATTTAAAGATCAAAGATATCAAGATTCAAGACTCATGAGTATCAAGATATCAAGAGTTCAAGATTTCAAAGTATAAGATAAGTATTGAGTCTAGAATTATGTTAAAACTTCTTGAAAGCACTTACATCTTTATTCAAAATTTATTCGTGGAATGGAATCCACTTTAAACCTGTTAAAGGGATGGAACCCTAATGGGATGGAACCCACGACAATATCTAGTGGAACATATAGTGGTCCTATTTTGATATCCATTAATTTTATGAAAATGCTTTTCAAAAATATATCTCTTATTTTAAATTGTTTTTTAAAACCTTCTTTTCAAAAAGACATCTCTCCTGTTTGAAATACTTTAGCCTCAAAATCATCTTTACCATTTCTAATATTTTGATTTCAAAATTGTCCTTGATTTTAAACTATCTTTTGTTTTAATATTTAGCTTTTAAATATTTATATACTAGATTTTAAATCACTTTATAGATTAAGATTATATACTAAAAATTACTTTCTAAACTCTTTTATATGTTTAAACTATATTCAAGTATATTTATAAAAGTTTAGAAATTGTTTTGAAAAATTATAGAAACCAATTTTAATAAGAAAATCAAAATCACCATTTTTGCCTAGAGCATGTCGACATACTCCTACCCCCTCCCCATGTCAACATGGTGCCCGTTAATATTTAAAATTCAAATTTTCAAAAGAAGTGTCTATTCGTCGTATTCTTTCACGAATAGATATGGCTGTTGATCTTCTATAAATACCAGTAGTTCTAAACGAATTTTTAATTAGATTTTTCTTATTTTCTTCTCTCCTCTTCATCTTCCACATTTATTCTAAAGAATCCCAAAACTGTACTCTGTCGAAATACCAGGTGAATCAAACTTGAATATCTCTTATTTGATTCTCTGCCACTCTCCCCATAAGATCTCAGTGCTATTCAAAGTTATAGGATTATATGTAAATCAAACTGTTGAGTAAAAGGTACGTTTGAGCCTTAAAATCAATGGGTGTGATTGTTGCCTCGAAAATCGATTAGGTGATCTTATGGCCTAGTAAACAAAGAGAGTTTGCCCCAGACTCAAATACAGGAGGGTGTACCTCGTGGCCTTGAAATCGAGGGTGTAATCTGGGAGATTATTTTGAAAAGAAATCAATACAATTGTGCGGGACTGGATGTAGGGTAACTCTGAACCAGCATAAAATCCTGGCGTATTCTTTTCTTTACTGCTTTTACTTGTTATTGCATTCGTGTCTGATTCTGTGATTATATCTATGTCTATGTATTGCATTTGTTGGTGATTAAATTACATAGTTTGAAAAAGATTTATTAAATCCATAAAACACTATTCACCCCCTCTAGTGTTATTCTAGCCTTAAGATCCGTGATCCGCATTTCTAACATCTTGAAAAAAAAACATATCTCCAGCCTTAAATCCAAATTGAACGTCTTCTGTTGGCATATGACTTTTGTCTATCTTATGCAGTCTTCAGCCTCTTGCAAATCAAATCCACTTTCACGGAAGTTTCCCTCATCAAGTCTGGTCCAAGCAAGATCCTATCGGTGGGATCCCACCAACAGGCTGATGATCTACATGGTCTGCCATAGAGGGCCTCGGACGGTGCCATCCCGATGCTTGCTCGATAACTATTATTATACGCAAACTCCACCAAAGGTAGATGGTCTTCCCAAGAGCCTCCGAAGTCAATGATCCACAATCTGAGAAAATCTTCCAAACCCTATTTACCTCTTAGTCCATCCATCTATCTGAGGGTGATATGCCGTGCTTAGATTCATTTCCATTCCCAAGGCTTGCTGAAAACTCCTCCAAAACTCGCTGGTGAATAATGGATGTTTGTTGTTCACAAAGCTGGCGGGAACTCCATAAAGCATAACTATCTCCTTCACATAAAGAGCTTCCAAAGAAGTTGCAATCCTATTACTCTTAATAGGTATAAAATGAGTGCTCTTCGTTAGTCCATGCACAAAGACCTAAATGCTTGTGTTCGCTTTCCGTGATCTTGGTAATCCATCCATGAAGTCCATAGAGACGCTCTCGCATTTCCATAAAGGAATAACCAATGGCTGCAAAAGTTCTCTAGGCTTCTTCTATTCAACCTTTACCTTTGGCAAGTGATGTACTTCTATACACACTCCGCCCCCCTCCTCTTCATTTCGGGCCAATAGAATACCCTTTTCATATCCCGGTACATCTTATCACCACCCCTTCTACCATCCCTTCTAAGCCAACCCCTAGTGTCCATGGTATAGCGCCTAAGATGTGGTGATGACTCTCCTCTACCAATCTTACCTAAAACGCCCTTTAACTCTTTGTCCTCACCCTGCCTTGCTCCAATCTACTCCATCAAAGTAGGCTGGATATTGAGGGCTACTAATAATCCCGAAGCTAACTCCGATGCCGGTCTAAAATCAAAGGTAGCAATGTACTCCAAATGCTTCCATCCCAAAAATAAAGGACTTAAAACCACATTGCGTCTACTCAACACATCTGCCACTACATTACCCTTACCAGGGGTATAGGAAATCTCAACGTCATACGAGGCTAAAAACTCCATCCATCTTTGTTGTCTCAAATTCAAGTCTTTCTGAGAAAATAGATACTTTAAAGACTTATGATCCGTGAAAAGCTCAAATCTTTCTCCTATGAGATATTTGCCTATAAGACTTGAGTGCAAAAACTATAGCTGCCAACTCATGATCATGTGTCGGGTTGTTCTTCTCACGCGTTTTCAACTTTCTACTCGCATAGCACACTACCCCTCCCTCTTGCATCAGTACCTCCCCTAGCCCCGTACCATAAGCATCTGTATAAACTTAGAAAGTCTTAATTCCATTCGGTAATACCAATATAGGCACGATAGTCAAAGTTTCCTTCAATCAACCAAAGGCATCCTCACACTTGGCATCTCAAACAAAAGCTGAGTTCTTATTGGTAAGGCGGGAAAGTGAAGCTGATATCCTAGAAAAGTCCTTAATGAACTTCCTATAATAGCCCGCAAGACCAAGGAAACTCCTAATGTCCATGGCATTCTTAGGGGTCTGCCAATCCTGTACTGTTGCCACTTTCACTGGATCTACTGCAAGTCCATCCTCCGAAACGATATGTCCCAAAAAGCGAACCTCGTCCCTCCAAATATTGCACTTGGAGAACTTCACCTTCAACTTATGTGCTCGCAGGGTCCTATGTACTTCTTCCAAATAAACATTATGCTCCTCCTTGCTTTGCAAATAAACCAAAATGTCGTCGACGAACACACCACAAGCTTGTTCAACGATTTGCGAAATACTCGACTCATCAGGTCCACAAAATATGCCGGAACATTAGCTCGCCCAAATGGCAAGACTAACCACTCAAATAACCCATCCGGGTCATAAACGCATACATTTCGATGCTATCCTCCGCCACGCTCAACTGATAAAATCCCGTGGCCAAATCGAGCTGGAAAAATACCTTAGCTCCTACTAGCTAGTCGAAGAGATCGTCTATACGGGGAAGAGGATAACGATTCTTCTTCGTCGGCTTATTAAGCTCTCTATAACCCACGCAAAGCCTGAGAGGGCCATCCGCCTTAGTGGCAAAGACAATGGGTGTTCCCCACTCAGAAATGCTCCTAGGAATAAAGCCCTTCTCCAAAAGCTCTCTAACCTACATGTTTAACTCACGACGTTCCTTAGGAGCTATATGCCTTACCAGTAAAGCAACCGTTTTGGCATTATCGACAAGATAAATCTTAAACTCAATCTCTCTTCGAGGTGGAAGGCCAGCAAACTCCTCGAATGCATCTGGAAAGTCTCTAACAATGGGTGACGAACTCAAACTATTGGGCGATAAGCCAAGAGAATAAAGGTAGCTCAACACGACTGATCCTCTAGGATCACAAGATACCTCCAAGGTACATCCACTATAAGTGTCCAACCTCACTACCCTCTTATCGCAATCAAGAACAACACCATACATGGATAGCCAATCCATACCAAGTATCAATCCAAACCTGGAAAATCCCAATACAAAGGGACTACAGCAAAACTCAACCCCGAAAAGAAACAATTTCAAATCCCGACGTAACAAGGAAAAATTGGTCGATCCTCCTATGGGATTTGATACTACTACCGGGTCAGTCACTAAGCGAGCGTCAAGACCAAGACCATCTAACAGAGTACTAGAAATAAAAGAGTGCGAAGCTCCAGAGTCAAATAGGGTACAAACAGGAAAATCAGAAATAGATAACACACTTTTATTGATCACCTTCTTTCCATTGTCCATAACCGAACGAGCACTGGAGGAAGGAGCCACCTTTAAAGCATAAGCCTGAGCAACCTGTGAAGGTGTCTGTGAACTGTCCTTGGGCTTCGACGGACAGTCCTTTTTCATATGCCCCACTTGATCGCAAAGATAGCACCTCAGTCTCGGTCACTCTCCTACCCCTTTACAATCCTTAGCAAGATGTCCTGGTTTTCCACAAATATTGCACTTCCAGTTCTTCCTTGGAACTTTCCTTTCTTCACCTGACCCTCCTCCTCCTCTCCTCTTTCTTTCCACTGCTTCTTCCCGTCACTACTATGCGTCGCATCTCCTTTCTTCTCAGTATCAGTAAGTAAAGCCATTTCTACCAATCCCTCAAAAGTGGCTCCCGTTAGAATGTGGCTCACCGCCAAACTCTACAGTGGCTAACTCAAACCCTTTGCTAACTTCAGTGCCTTCTTGTGGGGAGTATTGATCTGGTCTAGTCCAAATCTGGCAAGCTCATTGAATTGATTAACATATTCTGTAACTTTCATATCCCCTTGCTTGAGTTGTATAAATTTCTCTAGCTACACTCCCTCTTTAGCCTACGATAAGAATTTCCACTTGAACCTAGTACGAAAATCCGCCCAAGTCAAATTATCATCCTCAGCCTCTCCCGACAACTGCCTTAAAGCCAACTGCCTTCGAGCCAAGTCCTCCAATCCCATAAGTCCAAATATCCACTCACGGCTACGGATCCAAGCTCTCGCCTCAGTATATGACTCAGTGCGAAGAAACGGTTTAGCTCCTAAGCTAGTTTAGTCCTTGCATAACTTGGGAAAATCGGGAATGCCTAGCGGATGGCCTGGATCCCCTTCCACCGTAGCAGCATCCCCTGTTGGTGGCTCTGCTTGTGCAGTAGCCTGAAAATAACGTCTGAACCAAGCAGGCGTATTAAGGCCTGGAACTTCGGTGATATCTTGTAGTTCAGACATTTCTATATGTGGATATTAAAATGATGAGATTAGGCACTCCATAAATAGTTCCATATATAGGAAGGAAGAGATACGAGGGACCCATTTTTAAATTTCTTTTTTTTCAAAATACATACATATACTTTTAAAAGTATTATTTGGAATGTCCTTTAAAAATTATTCGAAAATCTTTATATTTTAAATATTTCTAGGACCATTGAAACCTCAGCTCTGATACAAACTGTGACACCCCACACCTCTAGGCACCCCAAAAAACGAACATGACTAGAAGCACGGGTGGTCAGGTGAAATAAAAATCCATAACATAGCACAGAGATGGATTTACAAATCACCACAAAGACGGATTTTAAGATTGTACTGGAACAAAATCCTCCAAGGGATCTTGTAGAATTTTATCATGAGATCGACAGATACAATATCAGCGGACGTTGTGGCTAATCAAGAAGAAATTAATGTCGTAGATGGAGGAGGGACGCTTTGAAAAGGGTCTACCAAAAGGAAAAGGAAAATGGAAGATGGATGATGGCTTTGACGAATCAAAGCGCCAAAGGAGGGAACCAAAATTCTCTTCTTACACAGACTTGAATGAAACCCCAAAGTATATTTATCTGGATGCCAGAGGATATATCCCTTATCGAAAGTCAACAAGGAGAGAGCCCATTAATTATAAGAGGAAGTCGAGAAAATATTGCCTATTCCATGAGCTGGATGGGCATAACATAAATGACTGTAGAAACCTATGAGATCTGATTGAAGAATTAGTCAGAGAAAACCGATTGTAGAAGTACATGAGAAACTGAGCTATGGTGGTGGAACAGGAGTAGCCATCAACCATAGCAAATGGAAATGGCCCTAGATCAAGGTTAAGGATAGTAATCACTTGATCAGGATGATAAGGAATCGGCTTTGATTTTCACACCCTATTTCCCCTTTTTTTCAATAAACCATGCAATAATGCAGTCTAGACACTTAATCGTTCATGTAATCCTGAATGGTCCCTAGGCATACTCTAAGCTGGTGCTATATTATAATGCCTGATGAGGCAACTATCTTGATGTTAAATTTCCACGTTTTTTTATATTTGAATTTGAGAACGGAAACTTGCATTTAATGCGGTAAATAATATTCACCGCTTTAAAGTCGCATCTGGAGAGATAAGACCGATGTACAAGGTGTAAGTGCCCTCGTCAATGTTCACGTGAATGGACTTATATGATATTAATCGCTATAAAGTGTTGTCTGCAAAGACGAGACCAGATTGCAAGATGCAAGTCCCAAGCTGGACAGCGAGCAGATGAACATGAATGATATCAATTGCTTTAACTCCCATCCAAAAAGAAGGGACCAGGGAGCAAGAAGTAAGTCACATCACCGGATCGTGAGCATATGGACGTACTTATCGTTGATTCTCCTCATTGGAGAGAGAGCGGATTGGGCTCATAAAGGGCTCGGAGAGAGCATGGATTTAACTACCAACCTCGAACTGCCATGGATTTGATTATCGGTCCAGAACGGCCATAGACCTGATTAACAGTCCGAAGAGAGCATGGATTTGATTATCGACCCCGAACAGCCAAGGATTCGATTAACGGTCCAAAGAGGCCATGGATTTTATTACCAATCTCGAACAACATGAACTCGATTAACTATTCGTAGAGACCGTGGATTTGATTTTCGGTCCGGAACAACCAAGCATTTGATTGTCAGCCCCAAACAACCATAGATTTCATTACCAGTCTTGAACATCCATAACCTCAACTACAGTCCAGTGAGATAATTGATTTAACTATCGACCGTGAATGGCCATGAATTTGATTATTGATCGAGAGATCGCATATTAACCTGAAAATAAAACTCTGGAAAGACCTAACCTAAGAATGAAAATAGATTTGATTTTGAAGAAAGGATTAGAATGCCTTGTAATAAGAAGGATATTGATGTAAATTCTGGGTGAACATGGGATGATTTTGATATGTAATTTAATAATTCAGAATGAAATCGAAATGATTATGGTGTATAGATAACACTTAGGCGGAGCCAAGAGTCATAGACTATAAGAGGTTGTAGCAACCTTTGATTTATAAGAAAATCCAAAGGAACTGGATGACTCACCTAGATTGAAGTGGCCAGAGAGCTCAACTGTTGAAGATCGACATCACATTCGTTTTCGAGCAAAGCTCACCTTCCATTCGCAAGGCATGCTTTGGGGGGGCAAGGGTTATCCCAAATTTTTGACCAGGTAGCATACGAGCAAAGTTGACAAGTCAAACTTCAAAGTTATCAACGCATGGCATAGGGAGAGGTGACCACGAAGCCCAAAGCTCAAACACAAACGGAACCAGAAGGCAAATACTGAGAATCTGGAGAGAATAGCAAATGGGATCCACCCAAGTGATGGGTCGGTACCGACCCGTCATCACTGGTCGATACCGACGCATGTGATCACCATGGTGGACCCCATCGTTTGCCTACATGCCCAACTTAATGCTAATACCCCATATCAAGTGTTGTTTTGATGTTCCAATGCAATTCTCTATCAATCTCCACGAACTCTTGAATCTGCAGCTCTGTTCTTTTACAACTCTATTTTGGAATCCGAAACAAGTTAATATTGGCACAAACAATTGTGGAATCACAAAGTTAACCACAGGACAAGCCAAAATGAAGAGTTGAATGTACTTAATTTGGCAATACTATGAGTCGGTACCAACCCCTACATTGGAGTTGTACCGACCTATACAAGTCGATGAGGTGGTGACCTATTTTCTTGGAGAAATGGTCTATAGCAAGGAGAACGGTCAGGAAATCTTTTGTGCGAGATTTTAGGATACATACCTCTACAAATAGTTTTGGCTCTGAATCTACTTTAATATCTTACAATCTATGTCAGAGTTGTACCAACCCATTAGAACATCTTCCTATAATCAGCAAGATAAGCAATAAAAATCGTTAAGTGGATGTAAGCTAGAGTACGTCGAATCACTATAAACTCAACGTGTTCTTTCTTATTCATTGTTCAATTACTTTCTTCACTTTTATTCCTTTATTTACTTTCCTTGGGTGTTTGAGCCTTTTTTGTTTCAAACATTTTGGTGCTTTCAGCGAGAGACACTTGAACTCGCTAATTTAAGATTTGAAATGGATTAGAATGGATAAATAATCAACTAAAAGGACTGTTGTTGGAGGAAATCAACTGGGAGGCAGCCAAGATGCATCCGTAGGACCCTCATCAATCTTCATAATCTAGGATAAGGTGGAAACTATGACGAATGGATTGTAGGATGGATGACATGCCCAGGAAGATATAATGGAGAACTTCTTCAGGAGAATGGAATAGATGAAAATAGCCAGAGTTGCTGCAAATCAGAATCAAAGACTAGAAGCCGGAGCATAAATAACTGAAAGAGGAGTAGGATGACCTGGCACGAACCCCAAGCTGAATATATAGGTCATTATCGACCTATAGGGGCTCAGGGGCATGGGTCATCCTAGCCTAGGATGGAATAACGTGCATCATGGAGATTATGCGGAGCATATGAACTTGAATCAAATTGCAAAAGCATGTCTAGAGAAGTATGCATCGGAATTTCCTCGTCGAGTCAAGGGCAGGCCGAGAATGCAAATTTGGGAGTTTATTCGAATGATAATAATAGACTTGCTGAAATAGTAAGACAAGCTATGAGGGATCGATTGCCCAACCAGAGCTTGGAATATGTGAGCAAGAGTTCATTTATCCTAAATATTTGGTATGCTAGGAATCCGCCTAAGTCGCCTACGTTGGAAACGTATGATGGGAAGATGGATCAATCAGTTCATTTGATGAGGTACATCTGACATGTGGAGCCATTGGGTGCATCTGAAAAGCTTATGAGACGGTGTTTCCCTTTGTATTTGACAGGCTAGGCGACGCTATGTTTTAGGCATCTAGAGAATGGTTCCATCAACACATTGGCTGAGTTAGTGAATAGATTCCTGAAGCAGTTTCAGGACCATATCTCACAACCCAAGAATGTAATGATGTTATCAAATACGAAGAGAGGACCAGAGAGACATTCAGAGTTTTTTGACAAGATTTAATGTCGTGGCTACTGCAATTGATAAGTTAGACCCTTCAACGGTTTTGATGGTAGCGGTTTTAGAATAGCCGCTAAAGCAGATTTCAAAATTGCACTAGAATGGGATCCTCCAAGGGATCTTGTAGAATTTTATCACAAGGTTGAGAGATACTTGCAACTGGAGGACGCCGAGGCTGATGAAGAAGAAATTAATGTCGTGGATGGTAGAAGACCGCCCAGAGAAGGATCCAGTAAAGGAAAAGGAAAACGAAGATGGATGATGACTTTGACGGATTAAAGCGCCAAGGAAGGTGCCGAAATTCGCTTCTTACACGAACTTGAATGAACCTTCGGAGTGTATTTGCCTGGATATTGGAGGATAGGTCTCCTATCAAAAGCCGGTAAGGAGAGATCCCATTGACTAAGAGAGGAAGTCAGGAAAGTACTGCCTATCCCATGAGCTGGATGAGCATAATAAAAATTACTGCGGACACTACGGGATCTGATCATGGAATCGGTCAGAGAAAACCGATTACAATAGTATGTGAGAAATCGAGTTACGACGGTAAAAGAGGAGTAGCCATCAACCGATACGAATGGAAATGGCCCTAGTTCAAATTCAACGATAGTCATCTCTGATCAAGATGGCAGGGAATCAGGTTTGATTCTCGCACTCCATTTCACCCTCTCTTTTTTCAATAAACCATGTAATAATATAGTTTAGACACTTACTCGTGTATGGGATCCTAAATGGTCCTTGAACGTGCTCTGTGCTGGAAGCTAGACTATAGTGCCCGATAAGATAGCTATCTTGATGTTTGATTTTATGTTGTTTTTGATATTTGAAGTTGAAAACGAAAATCCGCATTGAATGTGATGACTAATATTAATCTCTTTAAAGTCCCGTTAAGAGATTGGATTGGTGTGAAAGGTGCAAATCCCATCGCCAGAGCACGAGCGGATGGGCTTGTATGATATTAATCGCAATGAAGTCCCGTCCCAGCAGACGGGACCAGAAGGCAATCATTCGAGAGCAAGAAGATTGACTTGTACAATATTGATCACCTTAAGTCATATCTGAAAGATGGGACCTGAGTGCAGGAAGTAAGTCACCTCACCAAAGCATGAGTAGATGGGCTTACTTGTCGTTGAGTCCCCTCACTGGAGAGCGAGTAGATTTGTCTTATCAAGGGTTCGAAGAGACCATGGATTTAACTATCGGCCTGAAATGATCATCTATTAGATATTGGCCACGAATGGCCATGGACTTGATTAACAGCCTAGAGAGACCATGCATTTAACTACCGGCCCCAAATGACCATCAATTTGAATAATGGTCTGGAGAGACCATGGATTTGATTATCGGCCCAAAAACGGGCACTGGTTTGATTGCCAGCCTCGAACTGTGTTAACCTCAACTAACAATCCAGAAAGATCATTGATTTAACTATCGACCTTGAACGGTCATGAATTTGATCACCGATCCAGAGAGATCGCACACCAAACTAATATAAAATGATCTGGGAAGATCGAAGCTGAAACTGAAAATAGTTTTGATTTTGCGGAAAGGATTAGAATGCCTTGTAATATAAACAATAATGATGTAATTCCCAATGAACACGAGATGATTTTTATATGTGATGTAATAACTTCGAATGAAATCGAAATGATGATAATGTATAGATAACACTTAGGCAGAGTCTAGAGTCTTAGTTATGGTATGTCGTAATGACCTTTGATTTGTAAGAAAATCCGAAAGAATTGGACGATTTAGTAGATTTAAGTGGCCAAAGAGCTCAACTATCGAAGATTGACATCACATTTGTTCTCAAGCAATGCACACCTTCCATTTGCAAAGCGTGCTTTGTAGGGACAAGTGTTACCCCGCTTTTGATGAAGCAGTATACCAACAAACATGATAAGTCAAACTTCAAAGTTATCAAGGCATGACGCTAGAAGTGGTGACCATGAAAAACAAAACTCAAATGCGAATGGAACCAAAAGGAAAATACCAAGCAATCTAAAGAGAACAGAAGATGGGATCCACCCAAGTGATGGTTTGATACCGACCCATGTCGTCTCCACTGGTGTATCCCATCTTATGCCTACCTACCCTATTTGATGTTAGAACCCTATTTCAAGTGTTGTTTTGATGTTACAATGCAATTCTCTATCAATCTCCATGATGTCTTGAATCTGCAACTCTGTTCTTCTACAACTTCATTCTTTGGACTTTGAAACAAGTTAATATTGTTACAAACTGCTTGAACTGGGCCGGCCTGCAGCAGAAGTTATGGGTGGATTTCAAGTTTTTTACCCTATTTGATCTTTATTCAGCCTATGAAGTCTAATTCATTTAGAGCGTTTCTAAATTAAGTTTAAATAAAATCATGTATCATATACATATATATGTGTGTATACGTGTAATATAGCAATCGGTGTAAGGTATAACATGCCCGTATATAGATGTTTAGATCTATATCACAATAGATACATTAGCTCATTTTATATTTATTGTAGGTTGTCAAATATGTACATGAAAATATAGTTACAAATTTTAAATGATTATTTGTGTATGTAGATATATACAAATATATGTATGTATGTATGTATAAAATATGTTTTATCATTAAAATATTAAAGAAAGTATTTATTTATTTATATAAATATATGTTCTACCATAAATAACAATAAAGTTGTATGCATATATATATAATAAAACAATTAATTTTTTATATAACTTACTAGTTAGAAAACATATTAGATCTGAAGTTACAATGATTTTAATATTTAATACACACACGTGCACACACATATATGTATATTATGATGAATTAAACAGTTTTGGTCATCAAAAATTAATATAAAATAATTATATGAAAAAAATTCAAGTTTTATATTCTTATAAAATCTAGAAAGATATTTTAGGGCTTAGAAAGAAATTACTGCAATTTTCTCAATTAAAATAACGTTTTCAATTAAATAATTGATAATAAGAAAAAATTAAATTAATTTTATAAAACATGAAATTAAGTTTTAAAAAATTTGGAACTTTTTTTAAAGGCATCTGACATAATGAATTAATTTAAGAAAATATAAAATTGAACTTTAGAAACATGGATTATTCTATACCAATCTATTGAATCAGATAATCATAAAAATATTAATCATATATGTATGTATGTATGTATATATGATTAAAAAAAATATTTTCAGCACTTATAATTCATAATAAACACAAACAAGTGTTTCAAAATTTTCAGATCGATAATGTACATTAAATATGAAAACATATGTTTTAATTCAAATTGTATGTGAATATTAAATCGTAAATTAATACATATATATGCGTAGATATATACAATTTTAAACTAAAATTTATTTTAATATTAACTATCAGATTACAAACATAAATCATAACTGGTTCTTCATATTTTATACAGATATCCAATCTTCATTGTGACAATAATAATACATAAAATAATCGCACCTAACTAATGAAATAACAATAACCTAATTATATACATAAGATAACATGAGTAAAAAGTCTAAAAACATAATAATATGATCAACATATAAATAAACATTGCCTGGAACAGATACCCTGAAGTCCACATTGAAATAAAGAATTCCCTTTCTATAAAATTCTTGTCGTCGTATTGCAAGTCTAGAACCAACAACCTTTCACTTTCAAATAGCTTATTGTTTTAACCTGAATTAATTTGAGGTTTTGGGATTAATTTAGAGAAAAGCTGCAGCCTTAAAAGAAAAAGGAGATAGTGGCTCAAATGAATGAATTAGAATGTGACTAGGGCTTTAAGTTTAGTATTTATAATGGCAGATAAGAGAGGAAACTATATAAGTTTCTCACTAGAACTTAGCCTCACATCTCTAAACCCTAATCCTATATTGTAGCTGCCTCTAACAATAGCCAAACTTGTCATATTTTTCTCTAATCATCATAGGTTGTAAGCCCATTTAACCTAATTTAAATATATACAATTATATTTAACTTATTTTGTTATCGATATCTCATATCAATCAATATATTCATAAATATTATGAATATATGCAACAATTTTATTTCTTAAATCATATTCAAATTTCATAATTAATATTTCATAAATATTAATTAATTAATAACAATTATAAACTACTTAAACATTTTGGTCTAAAGAGAATTCATCATTTCGATTGTGGGGCTCTTAGGTGTAAATTTGGCCAGCGATTAACATCGAATTATTTGAATATTAACGTTCACATGTCACTTAGCAGGCTGTGAGCCATTTCAAATTTATCGTGTACTCAGCTTCACTAAAATCCAATTTCGCTTTATAAAACGTACGTAGTTGTGACATTTATTACACCAATTCTTTTCGTCAAAACAATATCACTTTAGACCTACGGAATTTAGTAATGGTCAAAATTCCAATACCGTTCATATTCAACTTCATAGTTTAAACACAAAGTCCTTGGTTTAACAATAACAATTATTATTAACCATATCACCCTATCACCCATACTTGTGTCTGAAGGATGACTAAGGAAAAAATTAGAATGATACATATATATGTATATTTATCCAATTAATATACATATATATGTATAGATGAGGCAGGAAATAAAAAACCTAAGACTAAATTGGAAAAATACAATAGAATTAAAATACCTATAAACTAATACCAACAAAGACAAGAACAATAATTGAAACAAATCTTAAAAGATTCTTATGAATCTTTAATCATAAGTAAGTTATGATTAACATTAAGATCATCATATAAATTTGAAAAAACATTAATACTATTACTGTTAATGTTAAATATATTATTGTTGTGTTTAAATAAGTTAATATTATAACTAACCTTATTAAGATACCCTTTAAATTGATTATTTTTAGCTATTTATATTTGGGATTAGAAATCCAATTAAAACAAAATTAAGAAATTGTAAAAATAAATTTGTTAAAATGACTATTATTATTATTAAGAATTCTTTAATTTCTTTCAAACCATACATACCAACTAATAATAATGAATAAAGTGTCAAACAAAAATCTAATATTCTTTTTGAACCTAAATCTAAAATTATTCTAGTAGAAGTCACAATCTGAAATTTTAGTTATTATATTGAAATTAAAAAATTTAAGAATATTATTTAGAATGAAATAAGAATCCATGCAATCGTAGTATATATGTTTAATATCTTCAAGATGCAGATTACAAAAATAACATTTATTATCATTTTGAATGTTTTTTCTCTTTAAGAATTCTATTGTATTAAGTTTTCCATGCAGTATTAACTACATGTGAATTTTAGATTTAGGAGGAGCATTAGACTTCCAAATAAATTTAAATGAGTTGTTTATTGTACCCAAAAAATTAATAAATCTGTAAAAAGAATTAAAAGTGTATTTCTTACTCTTATCCCATTCCCAACAAATAATATCATTATCATTATCCATATTATAGAGATTTAATCTGCATAAAGCAAAGAAAGTTGCCTAAGGGTTGAACGTACTAAAATCTATTAAAACTAAAATTCCAAGGAGGATCATTTTCAGGAGAATAAACTTCATTAATTAAAGCAAACTTAAAATTACATATTTCATATAGCTCTTTAAATTCCAACTTAAGAGGTAAGGCCGAAATCCAACGGTCATGCTAGAAAGAAGTACAATTACCAGAGTGAACTATCATATTAATACCTAAGTTAAAAATATGATGACATTTAAAAATATTTTTCCAAAAATTAGACAGATTTTGAGTGACTGGAAAAGCAATTTGATATAAATTGCTATTGCCGTTATAATAATATTTAGTAATGATCTCTTTCCAAATAGCGTTATCATTTATATCATTGAACTTCCATAACCATTTACCTAGTAAGGACAAATTCATATTACGCAAATTAATAACTCCTAAGCCACCTTCCTTTTTGGCTTTAAAAACTATATCCCAATTTACTAAACATTTTATGCTATTATTAGAATTTTCCCCACTCCATAAGAAATCTCTTCTAATTTTATCTATTTTTTCGATAACCCAATCTGGAAAAAGGATGCATGGACATCCAATAAATCGGAAGCGCTTATAAAACTGAATTTATTAAGATTAATCTACCAGCTCTAGATAAAAATCTCCCGTTCCAGTTAGAAATCTAATTTGTGATTCTATCAATGATTATAAGCCAACCATCATGTTTAAGTTTAGTAGGTCTAATCAAAAAACCTAGATAGTCGAAAGGAAAGTTCACGGTTTTGCAATTCAGAGTATTAGAAACTAAATTTTCAACTTTTTAAAAATCATTTAAAACTAAAACAAAACATTTGTCAAAATTTATTTCTAAACCTGATAGAAGCTCAAAACTATATAAGATAAACTTAAGGGCAATAATGTGTTTAGGTAAATGAGAAGAAAAGAGCAGGGTATCATCCGCAAATTGGAGAACCGAAATACCATTATGCGATATGTCATTACCTACATGTCCTTGTGATCCATTATCTGCTGCTCTTTTAAAGTTAAATAATAATGGCGATAAAGGATCCCCTTGCCTTAAACCTCTTTTAGATTGAATTTTATTACCTAATATACCATTTACCATAATACTAGAATTACCAGTTCTAAGAAAATTCATAATCCAACTGATCCATCTTTGGCCAAAACATCTAGCATAAAAGATATCTATAAGAAAATCTCAATCAACCGAATCAAAAGCTTTTGCAAAATCCAGTTTTAAGATCGCACAAGTTATGTTATTCTTACAACAGTGATTAATATATTCTTGAACAACAGCAACACATCAGTGATATTTCTCCCTTTAATAAAAGCCAATTGTGAACAATCAATTAAATCATTCATTCTTGAACTATGTCTATTAACTACAACTTTAGAAATGATTTTAACCGAACAGTTAATCAAAGATATAGGTCTAAAATCTTTTAAGTTATTGGCTCCTACTTTTTGTGCAATAAAATAACATTTGCATAATTAAATCTCTCTAATTTCAATTTATAATTATAAAAATCATTGAACGTATTAACTAAATCAAGTTTTAAAACATCCCAAAAAGTTTTATAAAATAAAATTGGAAACCCATCAGGTCCCAGGGATTTATCACTTGGCATGTCATTAATAGCTTTTCTAATTTCCTCTTCAGTAAAAGGATTATCTAACTCTGATAAATCAACAACAGAATCATAAGGATACAAATCTTTCCATCTAACATTGATTCTATGTTTGATTTTAGTACCAAAAATATCCTTGTAATATTCTGTAAAGGCCCTGTTAAGATCTCTTTGATCAACCAACTCTTCATTATTAACAATAATATAATTAACTGTATTACTACATTTTCTACATTAGCTATGTTATGAAAAAATTTGATATTATTATCTCCTTCGTTGATCCATTGAATTTTGGATCTCTGCTTCCACATAATCTCCTCCTCTTCTAAAATAGAATTTAGTTCATCTTTTAAATTAGCAAGAACGTTATGTTCACCTATATTTAATTGTCTAGATTCTTCTATCGTATTAATTTTGAGCGTCTCATTAAGAATGTTATATTTTTTGATTTTCATATTGCCAAAAACATTTTTGTTCTAGTTTTTAAGAAAAATTCTACGCTCCCTAAGTTTTGATACAAAAGATATTGCAGAATTTTCCTTATTTCTAGTATTATGATAACTCAGTGAAATCCATTTACCACTGATTATATTTACAAAGTTAGATTCCCAAAGCCGCAACTTTTCAAATTTAAAATTATTAATAATAACTCTATGATGCTCGCAGGTGAGGATAATAGGACAATGATCTGAGTATGTGTAAGGTAAACTAGAGACTCTACAGGTTGGAAATTTATCTTCAATCTCATCACTAACGAAAAATCTATCAAGAAGAGCCATGGGTGGAGATTCCCTTGCATTACTCCATATAAACTCTCTATTTGAATGGGGGACCTTGATCAAATTAGAATTAATAATAAATTGATTAAATTCCTCCACAGTAGAGTAATCCCCTTCCCTAGGTGTAAAGACCCGTAAATCCGTACTCCTTGAGTAGACACTAATCTCCATTGATTAACTCAAGATGAACGAAAATACGAACCCTTAGGGGTTTTAAAAAGAATTTAAGAAAAGAAAGAAGAGAGAAAAGGAAAAAAACAGAGAACAAGGAAAAATAGAACAGAATAGAACAACTACGGAACAATATCAGAATCTCACAATTCGCAGCGGAACAACATATAATAATAAATGAATAATCTTTAAATAAAGAACTATATCAGTTATTACATCACATTATATTACATTACATCAAATCATCAGAGTGTACAACATCAACAACATCAAACAGTGCAGCGGAAAAGAAATACTATATAAATAATACGCCATGCCATCCAGCTTGCCTCCAGCAACTCCAGAATATCCAGAATATCCTGATAAACCTAACTCTTAACTGCCCGTGTGGAAATTGGTGGGCACCCAGAGTTTAGGAAGGAAAACAATAAACTCCGAGTCAGTCATGTGACTGGTGTGAGAACTCAAAACAGTTTATTTAACTTTTAAAATCAAAATAGAAGAATATTTTAAATTCAATTCGCAATGCTTTTTAGAAATGAGACTACCATAAGGCCTCCCGCACACACACACATGCAAACGCAGAATCGGAGGAGATTTCTCCTTATGATAGTCAAAGATGCTTGATACGCATTTAAAATAACATTTGATATTATTATTAGTGCATAGAGTAGGAAAAATTTATTTCGAAAGTAGAATATAAATCTTAGCCAACATACGACCATTATCGTATGCCTACTATAGCTACTATCCAAACAGCGGTGACCACCATAAGTGAATAGCAGGTTCTACAACTAATACCGTAAAAGTTTCGTATTGAGAATTGGATTTCCAACAAATGGTCAGGCCAAGGAACTTCCCATTGCCACATGAGAATGCCTCTGGATGGACATCCCCGAGAACCAAACCGGATCTCTACCAACACAAGGCCGGGTTACTCCTAACTGAGTAACAACTGACCGAATATGCCATCCCCCGGTCCTTTGGGACCTTTTCAACCGAGCGCTCGTAATCAATTCACACAATCATAAAGTGTTTTCAACATGAGTAAGTATCTGGGCTCCATACCATGATACCACCCTTTTCCAGAAGGAAATGGACACATCCTAAAGGGCGCTACCCCTCATAACCTTGCTGCATCTTTCCTGTTTTGACCATTTCCGGGATGTGAGGCTCGACGAAGTCACGTCCACAAAAACATACTTTATACAAAAGCCATGCTTTGGGTCAACAAATGATCAACACAATGATCACTAAGATAGACGATCAAATAAATGATCCTATCACAAATAATCAACACAATGATCATTTCAGCATCACTCAGTATGTCACATTACCAAACTGGGAATATATCGCTGATAACTTCAACTATATAACCTCTGAACTCGTACGTCTCAGAGAAGGGTGTTAAGCTAAAAGAATAAATTCTCCGCCACCTCAGAAATATATTTGAAAGAAATCGGCTTTATATCTCAACTTGTAATGTCAGACATACAATCCATACAAGTCTGTTCCGGGCTCGAACAGAACCGAAGGCACTTACAAAGAAGTCCTTGCAATCCGAATAATTTCTAATTACGTTCGGATTTCCCATCACTTATGGAGATCTCTATACCGGGGATCAGCCAGTGCAGAGACAATCAACAAGAAACCCTCTCGTTTTCGAAAATATCCGGTCTTCAACACCGGTCTTCGAATGCAATTCATAACGACGTATCACATATTCGGAATGGGTTATACGACCCCATGGTCCTTTCCCGGTTAACCCGAATAGTGAGCACTTATTTTAAAAAAAAATAAGTGTGGCATTCAATTTCAAACAATTCACAACAAATACCTATTCAAAGGTAAATATCGATAGTCGGTTATTGATCTATCAATAGATATGCCAACATCACCAGAATCCAAATAATTTTCCAAATTATTTAATTCCAAAAATATCTTTAGAAGATATAACTTTCCATATTTCAAAAATAAATCAATATTTATTTTTTTATCTATTTTCCCAATTCCATTTATAAATTCCATATTGAATTTATACTTCCAAAATATTTATGAATATACGATTTCAAATATTCATTTTTTTCAATTTATCTTCAAAAAGATAAATTCTCAACATATTCACTTTATATTGGAAAACATTTCTATACTTATTAAATAAGTATTTCTCAATCTTTTATTTTCAACACTTAGAAAATATTCTATATACTTAAATCGAAATTAAGTATATAATTTATTCTTTAAGGAAATCTTTCTCTTAAACATATTTATTTGGGCCAAAACGAATGTTGCGTAAAGCATCGTTACGACAACCCAAAATCACTAGTATAGGGATTCGAAATAAAATAGATATATAAATCCCAATACTGTACAAAACATTTCCTTTCGGAAATTATCTATTATAACAACAGTGTTATAATCTATTATTTCCTTCTATTTCTTGAAAACATCTATTTCAACAACAAATGTTGAAATCCATGGTTTCAAATCTTAACATATTTTAAAACATCATTAGATCGTTTTAATTCTATTTCAAACATCACTTCCAAAATAATTTCTTTAACATAATATTCACTATTCAAAAACGTGAATATACTATGTTAATAAATTTCATCACTTCTATTCATTTTAGTTTAAGGAATTATTCACTGTCTAAAACATGAATATAACTCCATAAATAAATTAGAACAATTTACTTATCAAAATAAGTCGTTTTGAATTTATAAAACAACGTTTATAAATTCTATTCTATTTATTTTATATCAACTTCCTTTTATAAATTTTCTTTATTAACCTATCTCAATTCATATCACAATGATATACTAGAAATTCATATTATAAGTCAAATACTTATAATTTATTTATTTACAAAATTGTTTCTTTGAACTTCTCAAATTTATAAATTTTATAACTTATAAAATTCATTTATTTATCCAAACTCATTCCTTTAATAACTTTATAAATTTTATAAACCTACTGCTTATAAGATTTTATTTATAACTTCACTGTTATAATTCTATAATTCCAATTTATGAAATTCATTTACAATTCTTTCTAACTCTTATAAAAACTTCGTTTTATAATTCCAATATTTTAATTTACAAATATCAATTTTGTAAATCTTTTATATAAATCAATTTATATCATTCTTTTTAAAATGTCTTTAAACTCCTTTATAATATCATTACTTTGATTTTAAAAAAAAAAAAATCAAATTTCATAAATCCTATTTTTAAACTTTTTTATAATAGATTCAAAAATCCCAGTTTAAACTATTTCATAAAATCATTAATCCCATATTTTCAAAAATCAACTTTTAACTATATTTCTCAAAAATCATAATTTTTATAACATTAAAAATTATAACGTTTATTTAATTATAATGGATCAATTCCAAAAATATTTAATAAACGTATATTTCAAAAATCCCTTTAGAAATTAAAATCGTTATTTTTAAATTTCAAAAATTGGATCCGATGATGCAACACATCAAATAGTCAATCACGATTTTTCCAATATCATATATCGATATGATAAACAATCAAACATCACAATATTTAAAATCAATAAATATTTGCGAGGAATCCAGTTGGATCCCTCCAACCTGTTTCCCTGCATCCACAGACATTAGCACAATACCATTCCGTTTCAAGACGGAATATCGCGGTATATGGGATTTTATAAATATATATCCGCTTACTAACGGCGCATAGGGTCTCATCCGCTAAAAAGAAATGCGGGAAATCAATCAACTACAATATATACATATGCCAATATATATATATATATTGCTATATATATAATATAATACCAATTCCACTTCGAGGTGGAATATCGCGGTATATGTGTGTAATAAATAACCTCCGCTTACTAACGGCGTATAGGGTCTATTCACATCCAATATATATATTACAATCATCATTCAATCATTCAATCAACATAGTCAAGCAAATTTTAAATCTAACTATTTAAAATTTAAATAAACAACAGAAATTCTTTTGAGTGATAAGTTCTCACCTTTATTCCCGTTTGCAATCCACTTCCAATTCAACTTGTTTTCTTCATTTATACCTTGTATAAATATTTACACAATTTATTAATATTCGAAATAATCGAATAATAAATTTCGTTCTTGATTGTTTAATTAATCAATAGTTTTATTTAAATCAGTTTCTTGTTTAATAATTTATTTTAACTAAAAATTTAATTTAATTAACCAAACTTACTTTCAATTTCAAACATGTTACTCTCAACAATTTGTCTAATCCAAATTTAATTTCAACTAAACTTACTTAAATAAATTAAGTTAACAAATTATCCCTTTTAAAAATAATTCTAACTAGAAATTTCCTATTTAAATTAAATTTCCTTTTACTTACCAAAATTATATTTTTAACTAATTTTTCCTTTAATAAGATATTTAACTAAAATTTAAATTTCCTTTTAAATTAAATTTATTTAACCATAATTTTATTTTAACCAACAAATCCCTTTTGTTCTTAATAAATTTTGATTAACTTTATAAATTCCCAAAATCATATATAAATATTTACTGTAAATATATTTTTTTTCTTTTAACAACTAATTCTTCAATCTATTAATACTTGAATATAAAACCAAGTAATTAAATTTTATTTCTTAATTTTAGCTGTAAATTATCTTTAAACCAATTTCTTCTTTAAAATTTTATTTCTAAAATCAGGGTCAACAAAAAAATGACAACAGCAGAAGTGATCACAGCAAAGCACAAGTGTGCAGCATCAAGTAGGACATACGAGCACACAGCAAAACATGGACAAAGTTCCAAGTAAGAAATTACTAACAAGCATCCTTTTCAACAGTAAAAAAAAAAACAAATTCAGATAGCATCTGTACTCATCAATTTAATAAAAACTAAATTCAATAGTATTTGTCCTTATTAGTTTTAAAAAAAAACAAAATTTGGTAGCATCGGTTCTCAACAATTTAAAACGAGAATTCACAAAGCATCTGTTCTTCTCAATTTGAAATTAAGGTAGCTTCTGTTCTTATCAATTAAAAAAAAAAACCAATTATACAGTGTGTTATCTGTTCCTATCAGTTTAGAATTCAAAGTAGCCGAGCAACTGAAAACCACCAATCATCAAAACACAGCATGCCAATTAACCCAGCAGATGACAACGAACAACCCCCAAATTCATAGTATGAAATCAAGCACGTATCTGTTCATATCAGTTACAGTTCAAGAAATCGAGCAAGTGATAACCAAAAACCCCCATGCAACTAAAATTCAATGCAACAAATTTAAATACTTGCATTAAGATAATCGTGAGCCAAAAGACTCACCTTTCAAACGAATCGAAATGGAGCGCACGCGAGTCGAAGCAAAATTGAAGCCGAAGCAAGGGAAAGTTGAGCGAATTGAAGAATCAAAGCTCCAATTTGCAAAGCCCTAATCTTTGCTGAAGGTCGGCGAAGAAGATTTACACGGCCGCCATTTTTTTTTTCTCTTTTTTTTTCTTTTCTTTCGTATGAATGAAGATAGTGGAGAGAGGGGTCGGGTATAAAATAGAAAGGAGAACGTGTTTTAAGCATGGGTCACGGCATGTTGAAGGTAAGGTAGGTAAGGTAATGTATACTTATTTTTTTATTTATTTTATTTTATTATATATATATGTATATATATATATATTTATTTATTTATTTTTATATTATATTTTCTTTCTTGTTTCAAATCCAATTATTTTTCTAAATCATTGATTCAAATTTAAAATATAAGTTCAATATTAAATTTCAACTTCAAAGTCAAAATTCAAATTTCTATTCAACTTTTAAATAGATTAAATTCTAAATTTTAAATTACCAATTCATTCTGATAATTTGAAATTTAAGTCAAATTATCATTTAAATATTTAAATTAAATTAAATATTTACAAATTTAATTGTTCAAAATTTAGGATCGTTACACTAGGAGTCCGCTCACCTATGAAGCACGTAACATTAAAATCACCCCCAAAAATCCAAGAACCTGGAGCTAAGGATCTAAATTCAAAATATTCATTCCATAAAATTCTCCGATTAATTTTTGAATTAGGCCTATATAAATTAGAAATGTCTAAAAAAGAATTATCAGAAAGATTAATAAGAATAATATGAAGAGAATGCTGCTTAGTAATACATTGAAGTAACTTAAAATAATTATCACGCCACCCTATCATTAATCCCCTGAAGTACCCATAGAAGGTAGAAAAACCCATTTTCTAAAATGATACCCACCTAATGTTCTAAAGAAACGAATATCAAGACAATAAATTTTAGTTTCCTGAAGTAAAGCAATGTCAATCAAATAGTCTTTAAAGAACGCTCTAATCTTATCACACTTATTCAAATCATTCAAACCTCTAATGTTCCAACTAATGATCCATAAACTAACTGTACTAGCGCTCTCTAATTCCTTACAACTAATGTACTCTCAATCAATCTCAACATCAGAAAAAATAAAAGATGTATCACAAGCTAACTGACTAAACTTAGCAGATGATAAACTTCCTAATGCATAAGTAGAGTACATAGTACCCAAAATAGAACTCATACCTGAGCCTGGATCCGTAGCTGTAACGACCTGATAAATTTATGATATTTTTATAAATTTAATTTATATGTTTGCTAATTTAATCCAGTATAAAATTAAAGTCTTAGGATTTTAAAAGGATGAATGTAGGAGTTAGATAGTAACTGTAATTACAGGTAGAGATTTAAAAGGTTATATGACATAGATTTGAAAATAACTGAAAGTTGTGTTGTAGTTATAAGTCTTAATTTGTTGGTTTAATGGTATTAATGTAACAATAACTGAATTGGATTACATACACACAAACATTTGAAAAATTTATTAGGTGGACTAAATTGGTTAAAGTTCATAAGTTGTGCATTTCAATTTAGTAGAAATTCTAAACGATAAACGAAGATTTAAATAAACGCTAAATTAAAACTATGTAAAATGGTGACTTAAGGCCTAGTTATAGGAATTGGAATATAATCCAAAATTTAATTAATGATAGTAACGTAGTATTAGCTAATAAATAGATTTCAATGCAGTAACCAAATGAAAGGAATAGGAATGAATATATATATTGAATAGGAATGAATATATATATTGGTTTGAAATGAAATAAAAATGTGTCACATTTAGATGGAGTAAAATTTAAGAAACCTATAAATGTGGAATCAGTAAACATTTGTAAAAAAATATTGCCTAGAATAAAATTCATTTAATATAAGAATTCAAAGGTGGAAGATTTACATTTGGATTGAAAGGTATAATTAATTGAATTGGTGATTTGGGAATTTAATCCAAGGGTTACTCTAAAAATAAATACGGGTAAAAAGAGGTTAAACTAAGGAGGGGCATTAATTGATTTTAAGGCTTATTTAATACGTTAATAGGCAAGACTCCGCATTCATACATTTATACAAAGCTAAATAGAAGCACAAGTGTGATATAATGTAAATAGATGGATATCAACCTTTATTTATATGTTAATGGGATTTAATTTCTATTGTATAAAAACCGCAATTTAATGAAGATTGAAATAGCTAATTCATACGTTAGTTGATTTAGCTGGAATATGAAGATATTTAATGGAATAGTGAAATCAAATGGGAATGGGTTTCCATTGTTCATTTGAATTCACATTCATCATAAAAACTTATTTGAAAACCAAAGGAATAATAAAGGAATCAAGACTTAATTAGTAATTTGGATTTAAGACATGGCAATTTGGATTTATTGCAACATTTAATACCATAGAATTTAGTAAAGCTTATTCAAATTTTAGTTGACCATTTGTGATATAACTTTTTGAAAACAAGACTTTATTTATGAATTGAGTAATTGATTCAACGAATGGTAATTACTTCATTTAAAAATGGAATTTAACGTAAATTTGTACGTTATTAAAGTTAAATGAAAGCTGTAAACATTTGACTTAGAGAACAATTGAGTGAAATCTTAACTAATGTAAACTTCATCATATTGACATCCATAACTGTGAATCATAGGAAGAAGGTAAATAAATGAACTTAACCAAACTATTTATGTTGAATATTGAAAATTTGAATAAATAAATAGTTAATAAAATTAAGGGAATGGGAATAAAAATTTATTTATAATTTGGAATTTTAATTACGGTGAAAAGGGTTAACTGCAATTAAAAGTAAGTTGAGATGGAAATCAAGTTATTTATTTAATTTGGTTTAAGATGAGAGTGTATAAGTATAAGATTAGGTAATTTGTGAGAATAAATTTATAATTCCCAATTAATAAGAAAGTGCAGGAATTAAAATTGCAAATTTATATACCTATAAATTTTTATTCACATCCAAGCTTGTTAAATTTATTGGGATTAATTGAACTATCTAAGTAATGAAATTTGGCCAATAATAGGAGTTGAAACATAAAAATTGATTTTTTATGATTTATTTAATTGATTTAATAATATTAAAAATAGCCATTTTTGTCACGGACTCGGATTTCGACGAAACCAGTTTCATCGGATCCGTATCGGTGAATTATTATAGGATTTCAAATTTCGTATCGATCGGACTTGTCGTTTGATCGTACGGACGATAAACGCCTTGAAATCAATTTTATTAAAATCAATTTGAAAATCAATTTGGAAATCTTGTTTTTAGCATAACTTCTTCATACGATCGAATTTGGTCGCGAAACCTTTTCCATCGCGTTCAGAATATTTTAAAACACCTATTTGGATATATAGTTTTAACAAATTCGGTTCCGGAGGCATAGCGGGCTTTTTGGGCCATAATCTGTTGCGTACGTTCATCTATCTAGCCTATCTATTCTAACCCAGCCCAACCTATATATATATACAGCTACAAACCCTAGTCTATATTCTTTAGCTGTACGTTCATTTCTTCACTCTTTTCTCCTCCTAAAAATGTATACACTTCAGATCCAGTTTCAATGGCAAATCAAAAGCCAAAATTCAAAAAAAATTCAAAAAAATTCAAAAAAATTCCACAAAAATTATATGTCGATCTTCTCGAAGCGCGTAATCCACTGGTAAAATTCGTTTTCCATTTGGGGCTGTGGTTTGCTCAGAATAAATTCCAACAGTCCATGACCTTCCATCATCATCGTCGAAAACTTCGTCGGATCGCCAAACCCTTTCTGGGTTTTATAGAATGGACGATGGGGATCGCATCAGCGAAGTTCGTTTTGCGGTTTGATGGTTAGATCTGTCTGGAAAGTTGAACTAGGGTTTCGAAACCCTAGTTGTAAGTGGCGGCGGCGGCAGTTCTGGGTGGCCGGAGGTGGCGCGCTCGGTAGAGGGGAAGGAGGAGGTTCCCAGGGTGGTGAAGGCAGGGCGCACGTGGGTCCAGGGAGGAAGCGAACGGTGGTCAAAGTTTGGTCAAGGCGTTTTGTTTGGGTTTATGTTCGAACGGGTATTCCTGTAGCCGAGAGTAACATGCGCGCGCAGGTGAGAAGATGCAGATGACGTGGCGAGGGAAGGTGAATGTGTTCTTGTTTTGGTTTTATTTAATTTTGATTTTCAAGTCGATTTTTCGCCATAACTTTCTCATACGAAGTCGGATTCACATGAATTTTTTTTTGTTAGGATCGTAATTTAATTCCGGACTCGATGACGCTGGTTTGGACGAATTCTGAGACGGGCGAATTTTTGGGTTTAAATCGGGTTTAAATTCGATTTAAATTCAAAAGGTGAGTGTTTTAACCCACTCACAATTATTAGAAGCTTTTATGTTTGTTAAATAAATTTTAGAAATGAATAGAAATTTATTATGAGCATTTGGCATGTTATTTCATTCATATCTGTTGGATTGCATTTTATTAAGTTTAACTGTTAATTTAATTGATTTATTGCGTATTAATTGACTGTTAGAAATTTTGTTTGCATATGGACTGCTATCAATAGTTATGTAAATTATTACTGAATAAACTGTTAGATGAATAGTTGATAAATTTAATTTGAACAAACTGACAGTTATCACCTGTTGTATATGTTCATATATATATGTTGTTATTGATTGAGATTGGTTGATGGTTGCGATTGGATGATGGATGTCGTTGATGAATGAATGTTTATTGCATATCATTAAATTGCAAATTTATCATGCATATTTCATTTTTCGGGATTGTGGTTTGAAATGATAAAACCGCAAAGTTTTATTTTTAAATTGCGGATTGAAATGATAAATATCCGTATCACTTGACCATAGGATAGAAAATTATATACAGGCACCGCGGTCTATGTATAACTATTTTTATGTGATTTCTATGGTTTGGATGGAATACGGTTTATAATAATCTTAAATTTTATACTGTATAAATATTTTTCTTCCATATTTATATACATATGAAGTTGAAAATTTTGAAATTAAAAGGCATATAAATTCCTTTATTTAAATGGAAGAAAATTTGGAAAATGGAGTTTGATAAATTTATATCATATGTTTAAATGTTAAGTTTGGAAATTTAAGATATGATATTTATAATTGGATTTTTCCAAGATAAATTGAAATGAATATTCTAGTATAATTGAAATTGAAAAAAATTATATATATTAAATTACTAGAAATTGGAGTTTTATTTATTTATGGGTTTATGTGAATATTCAAAACTAAATAATAAAACATTTAATTTGTTGAAAGAATGAATTCCAGCTTTAGTTTTGAATATTAATACTCCAATGGATTCATATATATAGAAATTGAAATGGTTTTGGGACTTGAAGTAATATTTTGGATTTTGGTTTAACTTTAAAAGAAGAAATATTTGGAAAGCCATGTAATTTATTTCTTTATAAAGCAACAGTAAAGTTAAACTTTTTTAATTCGCATACCGTTGAATATCCAAACCATTTAGTTTTGAAAATAATGGTTTTAAAATACTATGGATTTTCGAAGAATTATGTTGAAAGTTACAAACAAAATATTGGTTACATGGGATATTAAATAATAAAAAGTGACATAATTTTGGAAAGGAAAATTTTATTTGGGGAACGATATCATTGATTCGGGCTTTTATAAAATAATATGAAAATAAATTGTTTGTGTTTTTAAAGAAGAAATGATATCGTAATATTATGGTTTTGAAAGGGATTATATTCCTGTTTAAAGTATAAACTGTTTTTAAATAACCGCGGTGTTATAATAACGATTGGTTGGCAAAGAGACCGGGATCGGATATGGACATACTCTCTGTCGATACCGAAAACCACTTTGACTAACCGTGTACGCGGTGGAGATTCCAGAATGAAGTAGGTGGTGGCGACGTTTCCTGTAAGGTAAATACGTGGACCCAACTCCCGTGAGTTGGCATAAGGTGGCTAAAACAGGAGCGATTCTCAGGCCAATGAGGTCATTCCTCTGATCGGACGCTCCTCTTCGATATTATACTTTGACTTGGATTGATTCAGTGGCCACTTCTATATTTTGATTTTTGGGGGAGTTAGTTCGAGGTGGGCGGCAGCTGCGCGCTGCGCGTTACCATCAGCCTGGATAGCAATTGGTATATCTACCCTGGCATTGCCTAGTTGTGCCGTGTCACCTACCCTATCGCGCCTTGTACGAGTTTGGTTTTCTCCCGTAGCCCGTGTGGTATCCTCTAGTGGCTTCCCGATCAGGAGGGACTATGATATTGGATGGACTACTGGGACTATTACGTGTTAAGGGCTATATGGGTAACCCCTTAACGCTATTAAAAAGTAAGTTTATTTTATAAATAGACACTATTATAATAGCGCAATATACTACATAGTAAATAGTTTAACGGATCCTTAGGAGATGTAAATCCCGAACATCTCTTGAGTTACTGTACTCATATTTATTTCTGTTTATTTTAATTCACATAAGATATTCTAGTCTGACTCGAGTGTTTTTGTCTTTTCAAATTCGCTCGGGTCAGTCCGAGCGTTTCAGGATAACAGGTTTTAGCTTTGGAGGACGAAGACGAAGAATCAGTATTATTCTATATATAGTATTGCACCACACTCTTTATATTCCGCTGCATTGTTGTATTGGTATGTGTAACTCTGATGTTCATTGTATAAGTGAAATAACTGTTTTGTAAACTGTTTTGAACTGTATATTTATTATTATATTTTATCCTTCCGCTGTAAGATTCTATTTGTTTTATTCCTTCTCTGTTTTTCTTATTTACCCCATAACAATCCGCCCTTGCGTATGCTTTGAATCGGCATGTGTGTCGTTTTAAAGTGTGCGAAAAGGCGGGATGTTACAGTTGGTATCAGAGCTTTGGTTTAGCGATAAACCTTGGCTTTGTGGGGTTTGACTCTTTCTTAATAGGGTAGTAATATCCTATGGGAGTCGCTGAGTGTATATATATGAGAGAGCGTATTTGTTAGTATTCATAAAAGATTTTAATATTGTGTTAATCTGTTCCGCTTTGTATTTATAAATTCTGGTTGATGCATGGGACGCTATGCCATCAATAGGGATTTCTAAACACTAAATAGGACAGACCGACATAATATTTGTTTTTAATATAGGTGAATGAAATAATTTTGCCTATTATATTTTCCATATATAAAAATATTTTATAAAGATATATATATATTTTTTGGTTGCTATAGATTGGGTGTTAGGAAATAAAATATTTATAATAACTGAAGCTAAGTGAAATCATAATAAACCCAATTTGGAGATTTTAGAACTTAAGTCCGGGATTTTTCCGAATTCGTTTTCAAAGAATTTATGAGATATAATGATTCGGTTTACAAGTATTTTCTTATGTAAATATTTAGCATAATTCGAAAAAAAAAAAAAAAAAACTGTTTAAAGAAGATTTTGAAAAATAAATTCTGTACTTTCCTCTCTGTCGCTGGAAAATAATTTCGGTGATGACGGCCGCATCATCGACTTTCATTTTCGAGTTTCGAAGGGGAAAGGCCACTGTAGTAAATTCTACAGCAGATTTATTTTGAAATTTTCTAAAGATTTTCTTTTATTGTTCTAACTTTAATTAGAGATATTGAGTTGTAAGAACTTATTTATCTATTATTTTGAAATAAATTGAATTTTTAACCCGGTATTTAAATTCTAAATTTTTCCGTTAATTAATTGTTTAAAATTTTGTTAGTGAAATAAAGGTTAAGTGATAAATGAATTGAAACCTCTAATTTAAATAAGAGAATTATTGCAAAGTTATAAAGAGAAATTGAATACATAAGAGAGAGAAAGGTAATATGGATTAACATTGAATTTAATTTGGAGATTTAACTTGTATAAGTTCAATTGCATTTCCTTAACATGAATAACTTACCCAAATATAAAAGTTGAAATGTTAAATAAGAAACTAGAATTGAATATTTTACAAGTAGGAATCTTGGAAATAATGAAGTATTCAATAATTACCGTTATAAATAAAAATTTAATGGTATAACTTAAGTGATAATTAAAATTTTATTGAAAATAAAGTTAAGAATTAGTAATAGATGATAGGAACCTGAGTGTATAACATGAAATTCAAAATAAGAATTTATTATATGAGTATTCACTTAAGTATGTTTTATCTCCCCTATTCTAATATAATGGAAAGTAGGAAAATTTTAATGACTGCAATTCATAGTTAATGAATGTTATTAATGAGAATTCAAGGGAAATCTTACAAGTGAAGATATTCAAAATATTTGTTGTTATTAATGAGAATTTATTTTATAGACTTAAGTAATAAAAGGAAACTTAAGTAATAAAAAGGAAATACAAATATAATGAATTTGGTGATAATTGGAAAATAAACTTGTAAGAAACAAAGAAATCCCTCATAAATGAAGGAAAGAAAAATCAAAACACTGAATTATGAAATAAATGTATAATGAGATATTTTGGTGTTGATTTGAATTGTTGGTTGATGTATGTTGTTGGGTAAGGAATTATGGAGTTGTTAGATTTACAAATAATCTATCTTTGTTCCATCCAAGGCTGTTGAGCAATGGATGTACTTGATAGTTATTCTTCATTCGTACAACTTCAGAATTTGAACCCGAACAACTAATTGTTGTTTGATTAAATGATTGTTTGTTGAATGTGGTGTGTGCTGTTGAAAAAAATTTGTGGTTGTTACATTTGATTGGATATGAATGATTGAATCCACCTAAACCTTTCACTGTAAAATAAATATTTAACCTTTTAGATTATATAAGTGAATACAGGTAATGGAAGCAACTCCTACGGCTTTTGGTTCCAAAATAATAAAAGCGTATTGCCCGACAAATAGGTACGTTTCCGGATTACGTTTAAAGCGCTATTTCATATATTTTCCCGTGCGGGATATTTTATTTTGGATATATATATGTAATATATTTGTATATTTGGATATTATATTTTCTCCAGAGTCCCTCCGTACAAAGGAGACTCTGCCAAAAAAAAAAAAAAAAAAAATTTTTCCAACTTTAATAACTCAAGTATTAAAGGATATAATGATTATAAAACAAGAATATTTCATTTAGGAGGATTAATCCAGGAAAATATTGTTTATAAATTAAAAATTGAAATAAAAAGTACTGTTTATTCTTCCTTCTCCCTTCTTTTTTCCTTTTCGGGGACGAAAAGTTTTGAGTGGGGGAGATTGTAACGACCTGATAAATTTATGATATTTTTATAAATTTAATTTATATGTTTGCTAATTTAATCCAGTATAAAATTAAAGTCTTAGGATTTTAAAAGGATGAATGTAGGAGTTAGATAGTAACTGTAATTACAGGTAGAGATTTAAAAGGTTATATGACATAGATTTGAAAATAACTGAAAGTTGTGTTGTAGTTATAAGTCTTAATTTGTTGGTTTAATGGTATTAATGTAACAATAACTGAATTGGATTACATACACACAAACATTTGAAAAATTTATTAGGTGGACTAAATTGGTTAAAGTTCATAAGTTGTGCATTTCAATTTAGTAGAAATTCTAAACGATAAACGAAGATTTAAATAAACGCTAAATTAAAACTATGTAAAATGGTGACTTAAGGCCTAGTTATAGGAATTGGAATATAATCCAAAATTTAATTAATGATAGTAACGTAGTATTAGCTAATAAATAGATTTCAATGCAGTAACCAAATGAAAGGAATAGGAATGAATATATATATTGAATAGGAATGAATATATATATTGGTTTGAAATGAAATAAAAACGTGTCACATTTAGATGGAGTAAAATTTAAGAAACCTATAAATGTGGAATCAGTAAACATTTGTAAAAAAATATTGCCTAGAATAAAATTCATTTAATATAAGAATTCAAAGGTGGAAGATTTACATTTGGATTGAAAGGTATAATTAATTGAATTGGTGATTTGGGAATTTAATCCAAGGGTTACTCTAAAAATAAATACGGGTAAAAAGAGGTTAAACTAAGGAGGGGCATTAATTGATTTTAAGGCTTATTTAATACGTTAATAGGCAAGACTCCGCATTCATACATTTATACAAAGCTAAATAGAAGCACAAGTGTGATATAATGTAAATAGATGGATATCAACCTTTATTTATATGTTAATGGGATTTAATTTCTATTGTATAAAAACCGCAATTTAATGAAGATTGAAATAGCTAATTCATACGTTAGTTGATTTAGCTGGAATATGAAGATATTTAATGGAATAGTGAAATCAAATGGGAATGGATTTCCATTGTTCATTTGAATTCACATTCATCATAAAAACTTATTTGAAAACCAAAGGAATAATAAAGGAATCAAGACTTAATTAGTAATTTGGATTTAAGACATGGCAATTTGGATTTATTGCAACATTTAATACCATAGAATTTAGTAAAGCTTATTCAAATTTTAGTTGACCATTTGTGATATAACTTTTTGAAAACAAGACTTTATTTATGAATTGAGTAATTGATTCAACGAATGGTAATTACTTCATTTAAAAATGGAATTTAACGTAAATTTGTACGTTATTAAAGTTAAATGAAAGCTGTAAACATTTGACTTAGAGAACAATTGAGTGAAATCTTAACTAATGTAAACTTCATCATATTGACATCCATAACTGTGAATCATAGGAAGAAGGTAAATAAATGAACTTAACCAAACTATTTATGTTGAATATTGAAAGTTTGAATAAATAAATAGTTAAGAAAATTAAGGGAATGGGAATAAAAATTTATTTATAATTTGGAATTTTAATTACGGTGAAAAGGGTTAACTGCAATTAAAAGTAAGTTGAGATGGAAATCAAGTTATTTATTTAATTTGGTTTAAGATGAGAGTGTATAAGTATAAGATTAGGTAATTTGTGAGAATAAATTTATAATTCCCAATTAATAAGAAAGTGCAGGAATTAAAATTGCAAATTTATATACCTATAAATTTTTATTCACATCCAAGCTTGTTAAATTTATTGGGATTAATTGAACTATCTAAGTAATGAAATTTGGCCAATAATAGGAGTTGAAACATAAAAATTGATTTTTTATGATTTATTTAATTGATTTAATAATATTAAAAATAGCCATTTTTGTCACGGACTCGGATTTCGACGAAACCAGTTTCATCGGATCCGTATCGGTGAATTATTATAGGATTTCAAATTTCGTATCGATCGGACTTGTCGTTTGATCGTACGGACGATAAACGCCTTGAAATCAATTTTATTAAAATCAATTTGAAAATCAATTTGGAAATCTTGTTTTTAGCATAACTTCTTCATACGATCGAATTTGGTCGTGAAACCTTTTCCATCGCGTTCAGAATATTTTAAAACACCTATTTGGATATATAGTTTTAACAAATTCGGTTCCGGAGGCATAGCGGGCTTTTTGGGCCATAATCTGTTGCGTACGTTCATCTATCTAGCCTATCTATTCTAACCCAGCCCAACCTATATATATATACAGCTACAAACCCTAGTCTATATTCTTTAGCTGTACGTTCATTTCTTCACTCTTTTCTCCTCCTAAAAATGTATACACTTCAGATCCAGTTTCAATGGCAAATCAAAAGCCAAAATTCAAAAAAAATTCAAAAAAATTCCACAAAAATTATATGTCGATCTTCTCGAAGCGCGTAATCCACTGGTAAAATTCGTTTTCCATTTGGGGCTGTGGTTTGCTCAGAATAAATTCCAACAGTCCGTGACCTTCCATCATCATCGTCGAAAACTTCGTCGGATCGCCAAACCCTTTCTGGGTTTTATAGAATGGACGATGGGGATCGCATCAGCGAAGTTCGTTTTGCGGTTTGATGGTTAGATCTATCTGGAAAGTTGAACTAGGGTTTCGAAACCCTAGTTGTAAGTGGCGGCGGCGGCAGTTCTGGGTGGCCGGAGGTGGCGCGCTCGGTAGAGGGGAAGGAGGAGGTTCCCAGGGTGGTGAAGGCAGGGCGCACGTGGGTCCAGGGAGGAAGCGAACGGTGGTCAAAGTTTGGTCAAGGCGTTTTGTTTGGGTTTATGTTCGAACAGGTATTCCTGTAGCCGAGAGTAACATGCGCGCGCAGGTGAGAAGATGCAGATGACGTGGCGAGGGAAGGTGAATGTGTTCTTGTTTTGGTTTTATTTAATTTTGATTTTCAAGTCGATTTTTCGCCATAACTTTCTCATACGAAGTCGGATTCACATGAATTTTTTTTTGTTAGGATCGTAATTTAATTCCGGACTCGATGACGCTGGTTTGGACGAATTCTGAGACGGGCGAATTTTTGGGTTTAAATCGGGTTTAAATTCGATTTAAATTCAAAAGGTGAGTGTTTTAACCCACTCACAATTATTAGAAGCTTTTATGTTTGTTAAATAAATTTTAGAAATGAATAGAAATTTATTATGAGCATTTGGCATGTTATTTCATTCATATCTGTTGGATTGCATTTTATTAAGTTTAACTGTTAATTTAATTGATTTATTGCGTATTAATTGACTGTTAGAAATTTTGTTTGCATATGGACTGCTATCAATAGTTATGTAAATTATTACTGAATAAACTGTTAGATGAATAGTTGATAAATTTAATTTGAACAAACTGACAGTTATCACATGTTGTATATGTTCATATATATATGTTGTTATTGATTGAGATTGGTTGATGGTTGCGATTGGATGATGGATGTCGTTGATGAATGAATGTTTATTGCATATCATTAAATTGCAAATTTATCATGCATATTTCATTTTTCGGGATTGTGGTTTGAAATGATAAAACCGCAAAGTTTTATTTTTAAATTGCGGATTGAAATGATAAATATCCGTATCACTTGACCATAGGATAGAAAATTATATACAGGCACCGCGGTCTATGTATAACTATTTTTATGTGATTTCTATGGTTTGGATGGAATACGGTTTATAATAATCTTAAATTTTATACTGTATAAATATTTTTCTTCCATATTTATATACATATGAAGTTGAAAATTTTGAAATTAAAAGGCATATAAATTCCTTTATTTAAATGGAAGAAAATTTGGAAAATGGAGTTTGATAAATTTATATCATATGTTTAAATGTTAAGTTTGGAAATTTAAGATATGATATTTATAATTGGATTTTTCCAAGATAAATTGAAATGAATATTCTAGTATAATTGAAATTGAAAAAAATTATATATATTAAATTACTAGAAATTGGAGTTTTATTTATTTATGGGTTTATGTGAATATTCAAAACTAAATAATAAAACATTTAATTTGTTGAAAGAATGAATTCCAGCTTTAGTTTTGAATATTAATACTCCAATGGATTCATATATATAGAAATTGAAATGGTTTTGGGACTTGAAGTAATATTTTGGATTTTGGTTTAACTTTAAAAGAAGAAATATTTGGAAAGCCATGTAATTTATTTCTTTATAAAGCAACAGTAAAGTTAAACTTTTTTAATTCGCATACCGTTGAATATCCAAACCATTTAGTTTTGAAAATAATGGTTTTAAAATACTATGGATTTTCGAAGAATTATGTTGAAAGTTACAAACAAAATATTGGTTACATGGGATATTAAATAATAAAAAGTGACATAATTTTGGAAAGGAAAATTTTATTTGGGGAACGATATCATTGATTCGGGCTTTTATAAAATAATATGAAAATAAATTGTTTGTGTTTTTAAAGAAGAAATGATATCGTAATATTATGGTTTTGAAAGGGATTATATTCTTGTTTAAAGTATAAACTGTTTTTAAATAACCGCGGTGTTATAATAACGATTGGTTGGCAAAGAGACCGGGATCGGATATGGACATACTCTCTGTCGATACCGAAAACCACTTTGACTAACCGTGTACGCGGTGGAGATTCCAGAATGAAGTAGGTGGTGGCGACGTTTCCTGTAAGGTAAATACGTGGACCCAACTCCCGTGAGTTGGCATAAGGTGGCTAAAACAGGAGCGATTCTCAGGCCAATGAGGTCATTCCTCTGATCGGACGCTCCTCTTCGATATTATACTTTGACTTGGATTGATTCAGTGGCCACTTCTATATTTTGATTTTTGGGGGAGTTAGTTCGAGGTGGGCGGCAGCTGCGCGCTGCGCGTTACCATCAGCCTGGATAGCAATTGGTATATCTACCCTGGCATTGCCTAGTTGTGCCGTGTCACCTACCCTATCGCGCCTTGTACGAGTTTGGTTTTCTCCCGTAGCCCGTGTGGTATCCTCTAGTGGCTTCCCGATCAGGAGGGACTATGATATTGGATGGACTACTGGGACTATTACGTGTTAAGGGCTATATGGGTAACCCCTTAACGCTATTAAAAAGTAAGTTTATTTTATAAATAGACACTATTATAATAGCGCAATATACTACATAGTAAATAGTTTAACGGATCCTTAGGAGATGTAAATCCCGAACATCTCTTGAGTTACTGTACTCATATTTATTTCTGTTTATTTTAACTCACATAAGATATTCTAGTCTGACTCGAGTGTTTTTGTCTTTTCAAATTCGCTCGGGTCAGTCCGAGCGTTTCAGGATAACAGGTTTTAGCTTTGGAGGACGAAGACGAAGAATCAGTATTATTCTATATATAGTATTGCACCACACTCTTTATATTCCGCTGCATTGTTGTATTGGTATGTGTAACTCTGATGTTCATTGTATAAGTGAAATAACTGTTTTGTAAACTGTTTTGAACTGTATATTTATTATTATATTTTATCCTTCCGCTGTAAGATTCTATTTGTTTTATTCCTTCTCTGTTTTTCTTATTTACCCCATAACAATCCGCCCTTGCGTATGCTTTGAATCGGCATGTGTGTCGTTTTAAAGTGTGCGAAAAGGCGGGATGTTACAGTAGCGCCACTCATGGCACTCGAACCAGGTAACCCACGCATAGACTGTGACTGACAGTTGTGAACCCTAGCACTTTGACGGATAAATCCACTAGAAACTGTAGATTTCTTACACCTTCCTTTCTTTGACTTAGGAAAAGAACTGCTGCCACTCTCCATCCTTTTTTCTAGTACAAGATCTGAGGCATCTACTACCAGTCTATCTGAAGTAGAACTCAAAGTTGTAAAAACATTCTCTGCCGCTTGAATCAAAGGAATTTCTCTATTTTGATCTGCTTCCCCTAAAATATCACTGGAATTCTTTCCAACCTTTGTATCTGCTTTACCCATAATAGCTTCTAAAGCACTAGAATTATCCACCACTTCCTCTATGTTTTGGAAATTAAAATTATTTATATCAAATAGTCTCTCTTCTCCCTATTTATGAGTTCTTCTTCTTCCAATATGCCCATCCCCACCATAGGCAATAACTTAATTTTGATACCATTATCTGGACAAACAGATCTATTTTCTATTCTGCCATCATCAAGCATAGTTGAGAGATCACCGATGTGAAGTAAATTTTGCATATTTATCTCATCCTGTACACTGGTGCCATAATGTACATTTATCCTTTTAGAGCTCTTAACACAATCTGTTTGTGTATCAGTGATACTGGAATCGTAGTCCACAGCAACATAAGCAGGCTCAAAACAGTATTCCATTTTCAAACTGATATCGATATCCATAATCTCATCTAGTTTAACTATAGGTGACAATGACTATACTCCATCGAAAATCTCTCCCATACGAAACTCTGCCACTTCATTTAAGTTATCATTAACTTCCTCTTTCGAGCATAATCCAACAGAATCGCCCAGAACATTAATATTTTCATAGATATCTGAATAATGATGTGCTTCATCGGCACAACATTTCAATTTCTTATCAATGTTATTAGCTAAACCATCATCTATAGTCTCTTCTATCAGATTAATCCTATCGAAGCTCTTAACATCATCAGTTTGTGTATTAGAGATATTGGTGTCATAGTGCACATCAATAGATACAGGCTCAAAACAATATTCCAAGTTCTTACTTATATCATAGTCCGTGGTCTCATCCAATTTAACTGCTGGTGTCGATGATAGTATTCCATCAAAAGCCTCTCCCAGTTGAAAGTTTGCAACATCTTCTATATTTTCAAAAATTCCATTTTTCAAGTATAACCCAAAGAAATCATCCAAAGCGTTAAGATTTCAGAAGTATCTGAATTACACTGAATTTCGTCATCGCCGAGTTTCGATTTCAAAACAATGCTATTTGCTAAACCATCATCTATAACCTCCTTAATCAGATTAATCCATTCAGAATTCTTAGTACAATCAGTCTGAGTAACTACTACACTTCTACAAGAAGAAAGCCTACTACCCATTGTATCATCAGAATGGTCCACTCCTAATTCTAAATCTTCTTTGTCTTCATCTGCCAGGCTATTGAATCTATTACTAGTCTTTATCTCGAAACCCATTGTATCATCAGAATGATCCACTCCTAATTCTAAATCCTCTTTGTCTTCATCTGCCAGGCTATTGAATCGATTACTAGTCTTTATCTCAAAAAATTCCTGGGATTTTATTCTTGCCTTTAACTCGAGTGAATCCACGGATTATATCATCATCATTACTCTTAACTGTAACACCCAAAATAGAACTCAAATTTTTATTTCCATCAGAAACATTTAGATTATTAGAATATTGGATAACAGAACAATCCATTAGCATTGGATTAAAGTCAAAAATCTCATCCTTTTTAGTATTTTCCGATATGACACGTTTCAGGTTTCCGTTATAGTCCAAGAACTCATCGGTTATCTCAACAGTATCATCTGATTTGTTAGCCGAGTTATCAGATTTACCAAAATAATATTCTGGGTCTCCAAATCTATCCCAGTATCCCCTACCAATGCTCGGAGAATTAATCACGTCAAAATGAGAAAACAATTCCTCTAAAAGTTGAATCCCTTCTATTCTCTGTTGCTATAGATTATCTAGTAAAATTCCTTTGAGCAACATACACTTTAAGGTAAATTGAAAACAATGATCGATAAGTTGCAGCCCAGAATCGATAAACTTCGATTTCAACGAACAAGATTTCTTATCAAGACATATATTTCCACTAGACATAGAAGCAAAATCAATTTTTTGAGATCCAGTGACCGCTATATCAGTTTTCATCGAACAAGAAAACTTCTTGTGTCCAAACTTTCCGCAAGCAAAGCAACTAATGAGGTCTCTACAATGGATAGCAAAGTGGCCTCTATCCCCACATCTAAAGAAAATATTATTTCCTTTCTTGATAACCCAATTTTTAAGATGTTGACGATTCCATGAATGAGGGAACAAAGATAATCCCTCTTTGACAGCTTGGGCATAAGAACGGTGACGGGGAACTCGATCATGATTGTGAGCTGGAGAAGACGAATGCAATTTGGAATTGTTATTCGATAACGAAAAGTCCGATAGAAGACAAGGAGCTAAAGACGACGTCGCCATTGTTTTTCAAAAGTACCTCTTATTTGTGAATTTTTGTTCCTTGACTAAAAACATTTAAAATGGTATAATAGTTTTCATTGTGATAAATTACTCATGGTTATAACACTTTGTAACTTCTATCACAAAATGTACTATTTATGGATTTTCTATTAAATATACTTAAATATATTAATATGACATATTATATCGAGTATTTTATAAAAAGAAAACACATTTTATTTTGAACGAGATTGGTCAATGAGTTAAATATATGTAAATAATTACATAATTGCCCCTAGGGCATACCCTAACTCTATCGCAAACAACTATAGAATCACGAAGCTAACAATAAGACGAGCCAAAGTAAAGACTCGAAGGCAACTAATTAGGCAATATTATGGGTCGATATCTGCCCCTACCCTTGGAGTTGTACCAACCCATATAAATCGATGTGGTGGCAACCTATTTTCTTGGAGAACTGTTCTATAGCAAGAAAAATGGTCTAGAGATTTTTTGTGCGAGATTTTAGGCTCCCTACCTCTATAACTAGAGGGTTAGAGCTCATTTTTAATGATCTTTTTGGCTCTGAATCTACTTACTCTAATTTCTTATAATCTCCATCGAAGTTCTACCGACCCATAGTGGGAGTTGTACCAATCCTTTAGAACTTCTGCCTATAGTCAATAAGATAAGCAATAAAAATCATTAGGTGGACATAGGTCGAAGTACGCCAAACCATTATAAACTCTATATGTTCTTTCTTACTCGTTTTTCATTTATTTTCTTCACTTCTATATCTTTAATTATTTCCCTTGGGTGTTTGTGACATTTTTGGTTTAAAAGTCTCTTACTTTGAATCTACTGGGCTCATGAAGTCTAAAGCATATTTTAAATGAAATCTTAAATATTTTAAACAAAATATTTATTTTGCATAATTTATTTATAAGTTTTTTTTTATATTTTTTAATTTTATAAGCGTACCAAATATACGTATACACGTATGGTACACGTGCTGTAAATATGAAGCTTACAGGGCAAATGCGGCCATATACAGGTGATTTACACTGCAATAAATCCATTTTTCCCTTCATATATGCCTTTATTGTTCATAATTTATTTTGAAATTATATAATATATATAGTTTACTTATATTTACACATACATACATATACATATACATATATGTAGTTTACTTATATTTACATACACACAGACATACATGCATATATATATACACGTACATGTATGTGTGTATATATGTATGTATGTATGTATGTATAATGTTGTGTAGTTATTTAATTTAATTAACTTATTTACTTATATTCAATATGATAATCAATTGTGTTTAAATAACCAATTAATAAGGAGAGGGGAAGTGAAGGAATTATATCCTTCCATTTACTCTTATTTAATGCCATGTCAAAACCCTTTTGAACACTCAAACACATTCTAATTTTGACTAATATATTTTGAAATATGCAATTAACAATTTTAAATCTAATTTTAACATAGTAAGAATTTAAAATTAAATTATTGATTTTACACAAAAGTCCATTTCACAAACTTTGAGTTGAAGCAACATATGTAATAGCAAATCATGTTTTAAATTAAAATAAAACACAACACACACAAACATGTAAACTTCGTAATCTATTTTATGTTTAATTAAAGTAGAAAATTGAAATCTAAATTTAAATTAAGAGGGATCCAAAGGGTTTATGATGTTTTGCACAAAAGTCCACTTATGTTTTTAATTAAAATGATTTTTAATCGAATGTAAACAACCATTAAGAGAATTATATTCCAAACAACAAATATGTTAAACATGTGTTCGATCTCCAAAGTAATTTCAAATAATTAACATATATAGTTATTTTTTGTTTGTGTATATAATGTGTTACAAAATACATCAATTAACTAAAATTAATTTCTAATTCAAAATGTTGTTTTTAAACAATATTTCTAAAACAATGACAAAATTAGATCGGATAACTTAGAAAAATATAATTTCGTTATATAAGGAATTGGATCTCAACTATACAAATATATGAGCATATGGTCAAAAGAGATGTAGCAAGTATAGGATCTAATTATATTAACATGATGGACTTACAATCAATTAAAGTGCAACATGTATCAATCTAAATATGTGTTAACAAAATAAAAAATAATGAGATTAGGTATAGCATCTACAGGATCTAAATTTCATCAACATGGTGAATATATAGTCAAATAAAACAAGAATTACTAAAAGATGAGGCTAAAGATTTGCACCTTGAATGAAGAATGAAACCCCGATTCGATTGAATCAACCTTTAGATATTACAAGGATTTAAAGGCAAACACCGCCCGGAGTGAATAGATTTTATTTTATTTATGGAAAATTTTCTTCCATGTGAGTATGAAGTTTTCGACCATGATAGGAGAGGGATAGGAGTGTACAAGAAAAATGAATTGTCTATAGAATAATCGAATGAAAGAAAGAAAATTTTGTTTAAGGAAAATATTGAAAACTTTCAATTCCATCATTGAAAACCTTCCCTATTTAATTCATCATTAAATCTTATCAAATCCTCTCCTCTGTCATCATGCAAGGCCGATCATAAAAGAGGCAACATAGGCCTCAAAAATTTCCCAAACCATCTTGTAATTAATCCATTTAAATCCAATTTACATAATCTAATGATATAATATATCAATACGCACATATATAACTTTTATGTACTCACTTTATTAAGTGCTAATTATATTCAAACAAATAAATTAAATTTAATATTAATATTTCATAAATATTAATTAATTTAATTAATAAATTAATTACTTTATGATGATTATAAATTAACTAAATCATGTGGGTTTTTTGAGTAATTATCATGACGGTTGTGTGACTCAAAGGTGTAAATTTAGTCATTAATTAATATCATACAATTCGAATATTAATGTTTATACATCACTTAAGCTAGTAGTGTGACATTTTGGCTAATTTATCACTTACACGTCTTTCTGGTAAATCCTACTTTATTATTGTAAGTTTTACCCAGTAGTAAGGTTTTAAATCTCCATTGTCTCACCCAAGATGGAAATATGACATTTTCTCCAAAATCCAAGATTTCATAGCTTGTATAGTTATCAAAGTTTTAAATCTCCTTCACTTCAACCGAGATATTAGCCCGAGATTTTCTCCTAAATTCGAGATTTGAAACCTTGCACGGCAGTCATGATTATTTGCGCTAATTCACTTCGTCAATACCATATCACATTAGGATTATGGAATTTGGTTTTGATCAAAATTCCAACATCGCCCACATTAAACTTGATTAGTATAAACACAAAATCTTTGGTTAAATAAACAATTACCATTAGCCAACTGCTCTGGCTAAAGACTTCGACTTTGAGTTAACTACAGGTGACATTGATATTAACCTTATATAACTGAGGAGACGAATTCTTTATTGAATTTTGTTTCATTTCTTATGCTCCAAGTGAAACCCAACTATAGTCATTCGATGAATGTCATGCCATAATTTAACTATAGTCAATATGGAGTGTCCATATTGAAGTTTCATGGTATTCTCAAGTCGAAAGAACCATATAACATTGCTACTTATGGATTCTCTATTTGATCTTTGTTATATTAACCGATAGAAAACTCTCAAGTGCTCAACCCATAGTGATCCAATAACTATCAATATATAACCCCTTGGTGCCTCTAAAGGACATGATTAATACATTGCCCCATATTTGGAAAGAATTACATACTCTGGTCTTAGTGGAGTATTGATATCTTATCTCAAAACACCCTGACTAGGAATATTTAAAATAATATGCAATTTTAATGTGTTAAATCTCTCGATTATAATACACTATAATCACTATCACCTAACATATCATTTCAAGGTTCTCTATTTAATATACTTAAATTAAATGATTGACTAATTAAAAATCACAATGTGAAAAGTATATGATACAAAGAGAACACCTTTAATTCTAAGCAAGATCGATTATCAAGTCAGATATATATCAATTTTCATAATTGCCTTAAGTACATACCCCTAACTCTATTGGTACGGACAACGGTATAAGGAAATTCCTTTAGGAAGTTCTGCAAGGAATGGTACCAAGGGAGATGCTTATGGGCAAAAGAAATCACACGGATGCATTCATAATGGGCAGCATAAAAGAGAAAAAAGACATGAAAAATGGACTCTCTGGATATATGGAAATTTAGGTGTCATGGTGCTAGTCGTGAACGGTTGGGAAACGACTGTCATGGTTATTCATCGAATTGGGTACACGATAAGGATGTGAGTGACATCTTCTCTATTAAGGATGTGAATGAGGCAATGATGAAATATTGAATGAGATAATAAGATAATTTATCTAATAAGAGGACCATGATGATTATAAGAAGATTGTTGAAATTTGTTTTTTAACTACTAAGATAGAGGAAAAGTACCCCTAAGGTTTACAGTGTCAATAATGCCATCTTACAATGGCTTGATGGATTGGTGACAGAGTGGTTCAATAAGCTTGAATCAAGATCCATAATTTCCTATGGTTAATTGCCAAATAAAATATTAAGTTAGTTCATGGTGTATGTTGTGCGACCCAAGGATGCGATTTCATTGGCTAACATTACGGAATAAAGGGGATGACATTGAAAGTCTTTTTGAAAAGATTTTGTGGATCTGTTATAGAGGTGAAAAATCCCAATGACAACTTGATGGATCTATTTAAAGGAGTCAGTAAAGATATTGGTTTAGGAGATGGCTGACCGTGAAGAAGCTAAATAATCTCAAATCTTTCCAACATAAGCTAAGGAAAGGTTGAACGCTAATTTAAGGATTGGAAAACTTTTTGTTCCGTTATCAGGATGGAAGACGGGAACAAAAGTGGTGGTAACAACAATAACGGTAAAAGAATAAGAAAGCGACAAGGTAGAAAAAGATGGTCCTAAGAAAAGGTTTTAAGTTGCATAGAAGGGAAATATACGATGTGATTAACCCTATGGAATATACTTACCTAGCCACTAAGAATATAAGGTATCAGAATCCTCATCCCCCTCACCCATAAGCAATGGAGGAAGAGAGAAGTTATGGCAATTATTGTTGGTTTACGAGGCACATGGACACAATACTAATGACTGTCGACATGTGAACGTTGAAGGATAAATAAAGAAATAGAAGTTGTTGGCATATGTTTAAAATACTCATGGAGGTAGATAGAGATGTAATCAACCAACAAGGCAGTCTCCTCAAGGTAACAATAAAGGGACAGTTGGAGCTGCCAAGAATGATTCGGTGATTAATACAAATCCTGGAGGTTTGCATCAGGCAAAAGGTGGAATACCATGGAGAAGTATAAGATTTCTTTAAAACATGCACTGTTTACAACATGTCATATGATGGAGGATGGTTCTCCAACTAAGAAATATCATAAGAGATATGATGTGTGTTAGTCCTTGAGATAATGGTTTTGATGACAACAACCTTAGGACTTATTATAAAATATAAATACTAACATTATGGTTTAGATATATATGTATATACAAGATATAACCATGCAGTTACCAAGAATAAAGACTGTACATTATAGAGATTCAAGACTAAAGATACCAAGCATGAAGACTCATGAGTATCAAGATATCAAGAGTTCAAGATTTCAAGAGTACAAGACAAGAATTGAGTCTTGAATTATGTTAAAACTTCTTGAAAGCACTTACATCTTTATTCAAATTTATTCGTTGAATGAAATCCACTTCGAGCCTATTAAAGAGATGGAACCCTAGTAGGATGGAACCCACGACAATATCTAGTAGAACATATAGTGGTCCTATTTTGATATCCACTAATTTTATGAAAATGCTTTTCAAAAATATATCCCTTATTTTAAATGTTTTCAAAACCTTCTTTTCAAAAAGACATCTCTCTTTTTTAAACTATTTTAGCCTCAAAACTATTTTTATCATTTTTAATATTTTGATTTCAAAATTGTCCTTGCTTTTAAACCATCTCTTGTTTTAAATATTTAGCTTTAAAATATTTATACACTTAGAGTTTAAATATTAATATTATATATTAAAAATTACTTATATATGTTTAAACTATATTCAAATATATTTAAAAAGTTTAGAAATTGTTTTAACAAATTATAGAAACTAATTTTAATAGAAAATCAAAATCACTAATTTTCAAAAGGAAGTGTCTATTCGTCATATCCTTTCACAAATAGATATGGCTGTTGATCTTCCATAAATACCAGTGGTTCTAAACGAATTTTTAATCAGATTTCACTTGTTTTCTCTCCTCTTCATCTTCCATATTTATTTTAAAGAACCCCAAACTACACTCTACCGAAATACCAAGTGAATCAAACTTGATTATCTCTTGTTTGACTCTCTGCCGCTATCTCCATAAGATCTCAGTGCTATTCAGAGTTATCAGATCATTTGTAAATCAAACTGTTGAGTAAAAGATGCGGTTGAGCCTTGATATCAATTGGGTGTGATCGTTGCCTTGGAAATCGATTAGGTGATCTTTTGTCCTGGTTAAATCAAGAGAGTTTGCCCCGGACTCAAATATAGGAGGGTGTACCTCATAACCTTGAAATCAAGGGTGTAATCTACAAGATTATTTTGAAAAGAAATCCATACAATTGTGCGGGACTGGATGTAGGGTAACTCCGAACCAGCATAAAATCCTGGTGTGTTCTTTCCTTTAATGCTTTTATTTAGTATTTGCATTTGTGTCTGATTCTGTGACTATATCTGTGTCTGTGAATTGCATTTGTTAGTGACAAAATTACATAAGTTTGAAAAAGATTTAGAAAATCCATAAAACACTATTAACCCCCTCTCTAGTGTTATTCTAGCCTTAAGATCTGTAATCCGCATTTCTCACATTTGGTATCAGCGCAAGGTTTTCAAAGTTTTCACAATCTGAATTTTGAAAAGTTTTAAAAAAAATTGGCTACCAACACTGGTTCTGTTAACACTATCACTAGTTCATTTGTAGAGGGTCAGTCTACTGCCAGACCACCACTTTTGAATGGTAGTAATTATCCATATTGGGCATGTAGAATGAAAATATATTCATAGCCAATAGGATTAGACACTTGGAATATCACATAAACTGAATATTCTGAACCCACAACTAGTATTGCACAGTGGACTGCTGAGCAAAAGAATATTGCATAAAATAATTCCAAAGCCATGAATATTTTATTTTGTTCACTTGATAGGAATGAATTCAATAGATTATCTATTTGTAAATCTGCATATAATATCTGGAAAACTTTACAAGTTACTCACGAATGAACAAGCAAAGTCAAACGGACCAAAATATCCATACTCACAAATCAGTTTCAATTATTCAAAATAAATTCTAATGAATCCATTCCAGATATGTATAGTAGATTCAGGATATTGTGCATTCTCTAATATCATCGGGAAAAAGTTTTTTCGAAGAAGATCAAGTTAGAATTTTTTTAAATTCTCTTAATTCGGAATGGGATCAGAAACTCTTACAATCGAAGAAGCAAATGATATCAGTACTTTAAAGATTAAAGAATTGATGGAAAATCTAATGTCATTTGAGTACAAATGCAAGGGAGAAGAGATAGCAAGGCATTCGAAAAGAAGTCAATTGCGTTCAATGCATTAACAGATGGATCAGACTCGAGAAGTGATGATGATGAAGAAATAGCTTTCATTACAAGGAACTGTCGGAAGTTTCTTAAATACAGAAAGATGAACAACTTCAAAAAGAATGATCACAGGAATTCCAGAAATTAAATGAAGTACCAAATCACGTCAAATGTTTCAACTGTGACAAACCAAGCCATCCCAAAAGAGACTGCCCACATCCTGATAAGCAAAAGTTTCCTGCAAGCAATGATTATACAAAGAAAAGAAAAAGAGAATATACCACTACACTAGACGACTCAGACTCAGACTCATCCTCAAGCGATGATGATCAGAAGATGGAAAATTCGAATATACGCTTTATGGCTACTCATGATTCCGTTGATCTCGGAGGTACGAATCTAGAAAAAGGTACACGTTTACAATATATTGGTTGAAGTTGTTTTGCTTAAATTTGTTTGATTGTTTTTGAAAACATGTGTGTTTGAATTAATTTATTATTATTATTATTATTACTTACTATTATAATATTTTTTATTAAAAGATTGTTATTTTATTTAATAATTACTCCAGAAAATATATAGACATTAAAAATAATATATATATATATATATATTAAAGTATATAAGAAAAGATAAGCCACATGAATTCTCTGACGCATATCAACATGGCCCTACCAATGATGTCGACATCCTTGTCAGAAATTTGAAATTTAAATTTGAATTCAAATCTTTGAACTTTCCTCCTTCTTTTCACCAAATCCAATGTTCTGGGAAGGTACCTCGTGACCAGAGAATATGACTATTGAATATCTATTTATTTCCCTTATTATATCATATCTTATCACTTTCATTTCAAATTTCAAACTCTCTTTTACTCTTTCAAACTTTCTACTCTCTTCAAAAATGGCTTCTTTAAGCACTCCATCCATAATGAGGCAGTCAAAAACTATTAAAGAGTATCTCTATAATTATCTGAAAGCAATCAAGGCTTATATAAGCTATGCTAATTACAGAAAAGTTCATACGGCAAAGTTTGCTATCTTTAGCGATTTCTCAACATATGAAATCGATACTCTTCTTGAAGAGAACCATATTCTTAGTCTTTTTGACAATTCTAAAAATGATTTTGTTGTTATCCAAATCTTGTTAAAATGTTTTATGCGAATTTGAATCGCGGTTTCCATGAAGGAAATGAACATGAAATTTTGAGTAGTTTTAAAGGCCCTAAAATTGTTTTAAATTGTGAAATTTTGGGCAACATTCTCAACTGCAAGAATTCGAGAATGGATCTTTCTACTTTTAATATTGATGAACATGATCGTGAGACATTTCATCACATTTTCGAAGGAGATGACAACTTTGAATTTAAAAATCGTAACTTTAGTCCGAAAGCACATATTGTCAATCTTCTTTTGCAACATACTATTACTCCTAGATCGGAAAATTTCAATAATCCGACTTTAAAAGTTTGTAAAGCTCGTTTTGCTATTTTTGGTCATTATGACATTAATTGGGCGTAAGTGGTTATGGATGAACTTCATCCTAAGAATTTGGAAATGGGTGAGAATACTTTGTATCATGGAATCTATCTCACTCGGATTTCTAATTATATTGGTGTTGATTACAAAGGGAAGAATTTGTTTCAAGAAAAGTGTTTAATCATGCCAATATTTCCCTCATCAAAATTCCTTTCATATTTCAACAATATGAATCTCTTGCCGAAAAGGATGAAAGATTGGCACATGAAGATATGGAGGAAGAAAATGAGGAAGAAGAAGAAGAAAGGGAGGAAATGGAAATTGAAGATACCTCCTTGGAAATTATTGAATACCCTACCAATACTAACAATCCTTCCAACAAAACACTCCTTAAAATCAAAAGATCACAGTGGAAAATCAACGAATTCTCAAAAGATCCATTAGTAAGAATATGGATAAAATGTCCACTAATATGAACAAATTCTTTGCTAAAGTTGGTCGGAAACTTGGCTTATCATCATCCTCTTCACCCTCTAGCACATTCTAAGAAGTAGATTATGATGTATTAGTTCATTTTGTATGAACTTGTATTGCTCTTTTATCATATTATGAAGTATCTCATGTATTAGCTCATCTATCTATAAAAAAATATCTATCTTATGTTTTTCTACCTTATCGTGTCTTTAGAATAAATGTCAGTATAGTATATAATTATATATATACATGCTTATTCACAAAATAAATAAGATGCATAAAATAACATACCCACGTCAACATGCCTCTACCCCATATTTTGACATATAACTGACAAATTTGGTCATTTTTAAAATTTTGAAATCAGAATAACTAACTTGTGTCTATTCATTATAAATGAATTTCTGCCTATTTAAACACATGTTTCTTCCATAAATTAGTACTCATTTCATTTCTACTTATCTCGGTTTGCATCTCTTCACTACTTATCAAAAATGGCTTCCTCTTATCAAACTCTAAGTGATAATCTTGAAGAAACTCTTAATTCATTCTAGAGTCTACTTACTTTTATTCTCCGCAATCAGAGGCACTTAGAACTAAGTCAAATACAGATGATAAAAGAATAAGAGAAGCATTTTGATGCCCTCCGTTGGAATTTTTTGCCCTCAACAAAGATGATCTCGATGCAAGTCCTATAGGAACTTTAATTCAAGATAAGGAAGATTGGGAAGATATTAAAAAGGATCCTATCTTTGGAGAAAACGATGGGTTCAAGTTCCTAGAAATATTTGATCTCCTTATGATTTGTTTTCCTTGTTTGGGTATGATTTAAAGGGTTAAATCAATTTGAAAGATGTTTTCAAGGCAAATTTGATGGGTAGTTAACCCTAAATAAATGACTCAAATATTTGAACAGCAGATAGGACCGATATAGGGTCGCGCCCTATACATTAGCTATAGCCCCAAGCTAATTTAGTCCAAAATTCCAGTATGTAGGGCTGATGAGTAATACTTAAATGATGTTACACACTGAAACGAATATATACAGGGAAGGAGGATAGGTTATTGGTAAGCCTGCAAAACCATTAGGATCAGGTGACCCTGAGAGAAATAAGTTAAGGACACACCGTCCAAAAGTTTGTCTAATAGGTGTTAGATTATTTATTTTGTCCGGTAGGCCCGACTCAGCCATTGGTTAGTAGTCAGCCAAACAAAATTATATTGCTTGGACAGAACTCCATTTGTTACCTGATTTATTAGCATATATGATATTGTTATTATTGTTTCAATTAGTTTGATTGTAGGAATCTAATTTGCAAAAAGATATGTTTTTAAAGGATATTATAGAGGGGAAACCCGTTCCACTAAGTGGCGTGGTCTCACTTAATATCAGTAAACAAAGGAATAATAGTATTATTCACAGCAGGCTTTATGTCTGACTCAAAGTTTATGTTTTCCACTTAAACTCTCGGGTGCTTAAAATTAATTTGAGTAGATTGAGAGTTAAGGTTTTTCAAGTTTAGTAGGTTGGATGAATAAAGCTTCCGAAGACGTGCAGGAAGCAAAGCTAGCTATATAGAAGCTATTTAGTTTTATTTCCACTGTGATGTATTAAGATTTACGTGTCTATTTAGGACTCTGATCATCCAACAAGGCATCTTTATATGTCGCTCTTGGCGTATTTTGTAATAATTATATTCGATCGAAACCTGAGAATTATTTTGGGATTATGTATCTGAATATGAAATATTGATTTGAAATGTAATCAAAAAAGTTGTTTTATTCTGTGTTGATTTTATTTCATATTCATATGCTTCTGATATTATGGATACCATTAGTATTACCATATTTAATCACCGAAGGTTAACACTATAGATGACTGCAACATCTGTAGTGCTTAGCTTCGGGCCTCCAGATAGGGGATGTTACAAAAAATAAAGTAAAAATTAGATAAAGGTTATTTGATTAAATAATATACACATATATATGATATACATGTTGCACTATAAAGGTTATAACATATAATATTCAATACAAACATTATATTAAGATGTTAAAAAATTAATTAAAATGTTAATTGATTAAAATTAATTAAACACAATTTAAGTAATATAATATTATACATATGACAATTACATAAGTAATATGAAATATAAAAAATTTATAATAATAAAACTTATATAATATGAATGTGTAATTAAATGTGGAACATTAACAAACCACAAACAACTTAAGAAAAAAATATGTATGTAAATATATGTATACTATGATTTCGGATGTGCTCGACACTTGAATCATAAATGTATTTCATAAGAAATACATTATTCCATAAGTCAATATCACTCAATATAATATATTGAAGATTATGAATCTTCGGTATAATGTTGTCCACTGCTATATACATCAATAAATTACTTGCGTGCTCCTTAGTTGTCGAGCAAACTCAAGCAAGGGATGTTATGTGTTGTATTATTAATATATTGAATAGACGTGGTAAGATAACTATATGTATGAGAAAACTCAAGGTATATATACTATACTTAGGCCATCAGCCTATAGTAGCTACGAGCGAATAATTTCATTTTGATTTGAGCAAACTTAAGGTCGAAATGAAATTAGGACAAGGTACCAAAAATTAGGAGTTGTATATGATACAACTGATAAAGAGTCATCCATCATTCGTGAAGCTATGACTTGTTGAGGCAACTCAAGGCTAGAATTCCAAGATAGACAAATCTTAACAACCACTAGTAAAGTCAAAAGACTTATATGTTTCGCTTAGGGTTTGGTGAAACATAAAAGACTAGTAGGAGTCATATTAAAAAAATGAAATGATAACATTTAACCTTTCTAACATTATAAGAATATATGCTATATAATGTTATAATAATCTGCATTGATAAATTTGTGCATTTAATATGATTGATACAACGTTTATCAATTAAGATATATAAATGAACTGAATTGAAGATTGGAAAATAAAAATATAACATATACTTACTAATAAATATTATTTCATGTTAATGTTTCAAGACCCATGCATGCGCCAGATTTTAGAACTACTAAATGCATTCGTTATTTGGTTGCTTACGTGTTTATTTGGTCGAGATCGTGTGTTGCATTCTATGAGTTTCAGACTCTAACACCAATACAGGACTATGGATATTTGATTCGTATATTATCGCATATAAGTGTTATATGGGGAACAGTCATAGTTTGTAGTGTATGATTCTTTTATGAAGTTAGTTCATTAGAATTAAGCCAATAAACAATACTATGAGATCAAGTATTCAATTTGATTTATCATAAAAGGATCATATTGTCTTAAATGTAACATGGACCAAAAAAAACTACAAGAAAGATCTAAGAATTTGATTATTGAAATGTCAGTTTGATCAGTTTAAGCAAAGTGCAACATATTTGATGTCCTTAAATGTAAAGATTGATGGAGTGGGCTTTTGTAAAGAGTTCGTTATGAAGTTGTAGAAAGGATTTTATTTCGAGTGATTCGACCATTTAAAAGTGTACAACGGTAGATGTGATTTAGGTATAGTTGGGATGAAGAGAGTGAATAGTCACTTCTACTTCATAAAGAAACGTTGGAAATGAGAATGTAACAGTAATATTTGATACCTAACATTTGAATAAAAAATATGCTTTCTATTCCTAAATGTATTTTCGTATAGAATTTTGTTTCAATAAAATTTATTTCCTCGAGTTCAAGATATTTGATCAATAAACTCTCCCCTATAAATTGGTTGCTGTATATGAAATAAATAATTCATATTAAGTGAATGATGAACCTTCAAAGTCTGTATGCTATTATAATAGCGGCGGAAGTAATGGGAGCATGCCATATAGCACTTGACTATTGCATTAAGTTATTAAAATTGTCTTCGTAAAACATAGCAAACATTATGAATAAAAGCATGAAATGATGACAATTTTTCATGTCGATTGAAAAATAGACATATTTATATTTCAATGTGAATATTATGAATATTCATTTATAAAATAAAACTATAATGTGGCATTCATTTTCATAACAAAATTGTTGCGTTTGAAAACATAGAAGTATGTATATTTACTTCCAATTATTTTGGAATAATAGACTAAGCTGTAGTTTTCTTAAATAATTTTTGTTATATGGCTATGAATCAAATGGTATTTGTTAATTATATCTCAAACAAATAAATGTTATGCACCCATTTAATGGGAGCGTCACAATAGTTGATGAACTATATATATACACATATAATGTACGTAATCGTAAATCTATTAATACCAGAACAGTTCCATATACTTTAACTTATTTCTTGATGAGTTGTCATAGACATGGACATGTGTATTTGATATGCATGCATAAGTCTACGATAAGCTCATAGATATAAAATAACAGTAAATAATATAAAATGGGACATAAATTATTTGATTTGATCGAATTTCTGAGTATATTGGAAAGAGTTCTATTTCTACCTAATATGAATGAAGATTCACACTCAAAGATCACTCCTCCCTATAATACATAATGAACAATCTATAAGGAATAATTGAATTTTAGTGGGCAAGGCACGATTAACAATGAGTGGAGTTGAGTTAAACTATTTTCTACAGGGTGTGTAAGAGTAGTACACAAGGCTAAAATTATAGGATCGATTTCACCCTAGAGGAGGGGTGAATAGGGTGATACTATTAATTATAAAAATTTAATGCGGAAATATAAAATAATTGCAGCACTGATAATAGCAGAATAGTAGCAGCACAGATAGCAGCAGAATATAAAAAGCAGAAATAGAACAACACGGATTTACCTAGCTTCAAAAAAACCCTGCCTATGTGCTGCCCCTAAGGTTTCTACTAGAAATTAAGTAGTCAGATGCTTACATACATAAACTCGTGACACCTGCTACCGATTAACCTAACCCTGTGCTCAAAACCCTACCACAACTCAGCCACTGAGTTGCCAATTATCAAACTACACCACCATAGTTAATCCCCTAGTTACACGACTAGATTTTACAAAAGTTTAAAAGTAAAATACAAAACAAAAAAATGTTAAAAACAAAATCCTAATTTATAAAATTAAAGCCCAGATAATAATTTAAAGAAACTGGACCAAATTAAATAAAAGAGTATCCCACTTTTGATTTTTATATTATCGGCCCTCTTTCCTTTGTGTTAAAAAAATGGTCGCATCCTTTTTGCTCGTTCATTCCTTTCTGAGAAAATTAGGGTTTCTGAAGTAAAGCCACTGCTCTATAATAGTTCGATCGAGTTGAATGATTATCCTTGCGCTGCTTTCTCGATCGTCTTCTAGCTTAAGCATAGTTGCAGTTGCTTCAATTCATCGAGTTCGATTTAATTGGTATGTGATTTCCTTTTTGCTTACATTTATTTGCTTGAACTTGATTTATTTGAAAGCCGATGATGTTAATGGTTTTTATAAGGAATAAATCCTAAATTATTGTTTGAATATTTTCATTTGAATTTGTCTATTAATTTAAGCTCGGCAACTGATTTTTGATTGAATGCTATTGATGTTCTCTTTTTTTTCAATTCGTATATTTTCTGTTTGCTTGGTCACCATGGCTTTGATTTTGAACTGTTCGATTCCTTGGCCACTAGGCTTTGATTTATGGATTTTGTTCTGTTCTTTTCTCTTGGCCACTAATTTTGTGATATGACAATTTGAGATAAGAATTTGACTTCAACTTGTTCAATATCACCTGACTTTGACTTAATACGAAACCGCTACCTTGATTCCTGCAAGATTGTAAACTATTTCATTTTTCTTCGAGATTGAATGCACTTGTTTCATTGTCTCTTGATCACTGTCTTGCTTGGAGTTTAGTAGCTTGCATTGGTTTCCACTTGTATACATACATACATTTATATAGGTGTGTGTTTATATGGTCTAGTTGATATTGCATGTTGACATGGTCTTGTTCTCGAGTCATGTGTCATGTGTAGTTCATGTGTACTTAGTTCTCCTTTTGTACATTTTCCTGCACTGCTTCATCGATATATATGCGCATGCTTGAAGTCTTGATTCATTTGAGTCTTCATGTATATCAATCATATTTTTGTGACCCTTTGAGTTACATTTATTGTCTGCACTTTTATATTCACTAACATAGCTTCGAGTTGCACTGCTTGATCACAGTCACTTGTTCACTGGTCTTTGTAAGTGTGAATGTCCTTGTGTACTTCATTGTTTACTAGTCTATTGCATTTGAAACTATAATGCCTTGGACTGTTTGGTTGATCTGATTTCTTTATTCACTGATATTTGAGTCTGGGTTGCATTTACATCACTTGAGTTTGGATTGGTTCGTTGCTGGTAGCCTGGCTTGTTTCATTAGATATCTGTATAGTTATTTGCTGTTTTCTCTGTTGTATATCATCATGTTTGTTGCTCTTTGTAATTGTAGTCTTGATCATTTTACTGTTGCACATTTCCTATTGGACTAGTCTGGAGAATTTGTGTTAACATTGTCCATTGGTTCATGTGTACATGTATGCTAACGTATGCATATATGCATTGTCTTGGTATTTACAGTCTTGGGCCATGTGCGTTTTACCACCTATGTTGTATTGTGTCTGGTTCGACCTGCACTTTATCTTGATTTTTTTTTGAAATGCACCTGAGTTGAATCTAGCTTATGGCTCGGTTTTTAACTTGTACTCATGTCGTGACATTATTTGTATTGCACTTGAGTTGAACCTGGCTTTTGGTTGGGTTTGACCTTGTGCTCACCTGTCCCTGCAGTTTCGTCAAGTGTAAATGGTGTGCACGGCCTTGTGGCATGTACAGTGATATATTATGCATGTTTCACACTATATTTTACACTGCACAAATATTTTTTTCTCAATTTTACTGCGTCAGTGTGTATTTTGCAGATAACTCAGATGCTGGATTCAAGCTGGAGCAAAGTCGAAGATAAAATACGAGTGAATGAGTGATATATAGTGAGGTGCTAATGTAAAGTGAAATTTGAGATGTAATCGAAATTGTATTGTAATTGAAATTGTGTGTGTGTGTGTATATATATATAGTGAGAGCTCAAATTTGTATTATTCACAATTGTAATAAAGTATTTGTTTGAATAAAATATATGTTTGAATTTAAATTCTGTGTTATTTATTTTATTTAGCAAAAATTTATTTAATTATGTGAATAAAATAAAATAGTACATTAACAAATATGTTTAAATGAATATATATATATATATATATATATATATATGTTTATTATCATCAAACAAAAATCATATACTAGCATATTCAACAAAAATTAATATAAAAAATAGTTTACAAAACCATATAAGATAAGGTTTTATAAGAAACCCTTATATCCTAGGCCAAGGAATTGGCAGGTTGTGCAAGTCAAAATACTACACCGAATAATTATACGTAAGAGATCTTATATGGATCGTCCCAAGAGAACTTTGGGAATGATAGTTATTAGATGACTAATTTATTTTATGGACATAAATATACTGTGAACTCATGCAAAGTCAGGCAATTCATACAATTTTTATGAGTGCCCATTTCGTTGCATTGAGAAACACCTGTTGTTTTAAGAAAAAACCAACTTCGTAGTAAATGAAATTTTCTGAGAAATTATTGGTATAAAATGGATTGGATATGATCTAAGACTAAAACTAATTGCAAGGGTGAAATGAAATTGAACGGACCTAAATGAACACAATACATTAGAACGTCTATTGAGAATTCTTGTATATTAAAGAGAAATTGTGTGTTTCTTATCTATACAAGAATAAGTAATCCTCACTTGTTTAGTTAAACCATAAAGAGTATTAACTCTATGATATGGTACAATGCGCTAATCAAAAATATATTCTAGGTATATTATCATGAATTGACTTTTTTCGTTGTATTCTAAGGGATATGATACATTGGCTGCAAATGTGTTTTTATGAGAAAGATAGATGTAGTTGGAATATAGTGAGCCACATTGATAAGAATATTACCATGAATTTCAATTGTTGAAATTAACGTAATAGATTCACCATTCAATGTGCACAGGTTGGTTCGGATTTTACTCATAATATTACTACCTATTGTGACTTTGTGTCTTAGTATATATGTGTTGAAATAGAAAGTTTTGAATATAGACCAGTTTCAACCACTACAGTTGAAAGGACTTTTCCAGCTACGAATATAGTTAAAACGAATCTTTGAAATCGAATAGGTATGAATGATTGAATGATAGTTATGTCACGTATATTGAAAGGGCAGTCTTTGATACCATTGACACTGATGTAATTATTGGCGTTTTTAAAATATAAGAACTCTTAGAGAACTATTTAAGATATGTATAGTGTAATTAATTTTGTTTTCGAAGATCGATTACTAATCATTTTTGTAATGAAGTGGAAGATCAACTGATCATTTTTATAATGAAATCTTAAGTCTATTAAATGATAAAGGCATTATCTATCTTTTTCTTTGTTATAAAAGTTTCGTATGCAAATTTTTTCAAATATCAATGGCATCCAAAAGAATTGCCTTGGTGGTTGTCATCCCCGAACCCTATAACACTTTATGCCCACTATAACATCATGTCCTGCCTATGCCACTAGAAAGAATGCTAAAAGGTACATTGATATTTCTGAACTATAAATAAACAATGCGTTGCTGATTTTTCAGCGATGTACTTATGTTAAAATCACCCTTAGCTGTTTTGATACTTGACGTTGGATTTGTGAGTGATGTCTTTTATAGTGAGTATAAAAAATATTGGAAATGTCACAAAATGATATTCAAAGACACCATAATAAAATGTTTAATCCAGAACATGTAAGAAGGATTCTTTAAATATTGGTAGTAGGAATTAGTGTACATGTTATGTTGTCTACAATACCGTGATTTGTTTGTGTATTTGATACATACAGAAAATATCGAATTCAAATAAATATCACTAAATGGTTATTTGAAGTATTCTCGTGTATTTATAAAACACCGGAGAATTATTTAAAGAATAAAGAACCCCTTATGAATAAGCATTCAGACTCAAACTTCATAAGTAATATTGAGTATAATATTTCAATAATGAATTCATGTTAAGAATCTCTAAATTGAAAATGTTCCAAATGAAAGATTGTTGCTGATTCAATGGAAAAGGCTAAGTACACCATCTTGAATAGTGCCACAATAAAAGCAAAGTAGATAAATATAAATGCACAAATTTATAACTGAGCTGAGGAGTGATTTCAAATGTTAAGAATCCCATAATATAAAAATATGATAACAATATCATGATATAGTTCGTAACGGAAATTAGAACATACCAGAAGTCAAGAGACATACTCTAGAATGTTTTACATGATAAAGGTTGTTTATCAACGTTGGATAGAGTTGATTAACAGAGTAGATAACCGAAACATAATAGCATACCCATTCACTAAGGGGCTGGCCCGAATGGTTTTGAGGAAACCAGAATAAGAGCCATAATTGGCCCCAAGTGCAAGGGGGAGATCGATAGAGTTAGGGATATGCTCTAGGGGCAATTATGTAATTTTTTACATATGTCCAACTCGATAACCTCTTGTTCAAAATAAATGGTGTCTTCTTTCTATTATGTACTTGATATAATGTGTTATATTAATTAATTAATTTAATTAAAGTGTGTTTAATAGAAAATCCATTAACGGTGTGCTTCCTAATAGTAGTTATAAAGTGTTGTAATAGTGAGTAATTTATTGCAACGAAAATAAATATACCATTTTTAAAGTTGCTAGTCAAGATTCATCGAGACTGGATGTTAATGCATCTGTTAAGACAAAATACGTAAAGCTTACAAAAATATTGTGCAGTATATTACTCATGACTGTAGGGGCACTTAGGAGTTATGTTCTGATAGTTATTGGATAACTATGGAACCACTCAAGCGATGGTTTTCTGTTGGTTAATATAACTAAGATCAAACAAAATGTGACTGATTTACACAGTTCTCTTAACTTGAAAATACTATCATATTCAATATAAAAGCCCCGCTTTGATTATAGTCAAATCATGCCACAATGTCTATCAACAGACTATAGTTGGGTTGAGTGGAAGTATTGGAAGTGAAACACTATTCAATAGAGAATTCGTCTCCTCGGTTATATGGGGTTAGTATCACCGTTCAGCTATAGTTAGTTTAAAGTCAAAATCTCTAGCCATAGCAGTTTGGTTAATAATAATTATCATTATTGAACCAAGGATTTCGTTTTTGGACTATAGAGTTGAATATGGACGATATTGAAATTTCGACCATTACCAAATTCCATAAGCCAAAGTGATACAGTTTTGATGAAGAGAATTGGTGTGAATAAAAGTCACAATCGTGTAATGCTTAACAATGTGGAATTGTATTTTATCGGAATCAAGTAAGCGATAAATTGGACCAAAATTTCACACCACTTGCTAAGTGATGTGTGAACATTAATATTCAAATAGTTCGATATTAATCGCTAACCAAATTTATGCCTGACGAGTCATACAACCGAAATAATGAATTCTCCTTTGACCATATGATTTATTTAGTTTATAACTATTATAAATTGATTAAATTAATTGATATTTATGGAATATTAATTATAAATTTGAATATGATTTAAGAAATAAATATTACAAGGTATGTTATAATAGTTATGAATATAGCAATCGATATACGATATTGATAAGCAATTGAATTGGATTCATTGTGTGATACTTATACATGGGCTTAAATGGGTTTAATTTCCATTATAAGGGCCATACTTTTTTGCTGCAAACATGAAATAGGCAGATACAGTTTGAGGGTTAAGAGGAATTGGTTTTGATGGCGGAGATTTAAGGAAAGAAATATAGGATTAGACCCACCTTTCTTTCTTTTCTATCGACATATATAAGCTCGCCAAACCTAATTAGATCTCACTTTTTCTTAGCCTCCTTCTTCATCATTTTAGATGTAAAAAATTAATCCCCTCTCCAACAAAAAACTCTCAAATCAAATTCAAGATCCAATTACTGTTTGATGGTTGAAAGTCATCAATTTAAGGATTAGTACCTCTTTGATTTGGAAAAGGTTTCAATAGGAGAATTCCTTATTTCAAGGTGTGCTTTAAGGCTTTCGTAACAAGGTATGTCCTTTTCTATATAGATAATGATTTTGATGCAATATTTGATAAAAATTAAATTTGATTATCATAATTTGTACGTATGTATCATTGTCTCGTTTAATTAAAATTGTTTATGAAGATTGAACTGTTTGTTGAATGATATGGTTAGGTTTTTTATTTAGATAAATAAAAATTGAAATATGTTTATGATTTAAACAATATTTAAGTGTAGATCTATGTTTTGAACATTCAAATTAAAGGGTAATCCTTTATATCTGAAAGTGTGCATGTTCCAACTAACTAATTGTTTTTATTTATTTTGTTAAATTAAAATTAAATCTATATATGTTGAAATACATTGTTTTATTTTAGATCTATGTTTTAAACATTTAATTTAAAGTCCAATTCTTTAGATCTGAAAATTTGCATGTTCATGCTGATTGATTAAAATTATACTTTAAAGTTAAAACTGAAAATTACATAGAATTAGTACAATGTTTTAATTGTAGATCGATATTTTAATCTGCCATAACAATGCGTAACTTTAGATTTGAATGTTTATATATATATGTGTGTGTGTGTGTGTGTGCGCGCGCGCGCGCGTGTGCGTGTGCGTGTGCGTGTGCGCGTGTGCGTGCGCGCGCGTGTGCGTCTGTGTGTATGTATTACCTGACTTGTAGTGCATTAGATATTTATATATGAAAAAAAGGATTTTGACAGCAAATCAAAGCTTTAAAATAGATTGCAACAACTGTCTAATTTGTATTATCAATTTTTTTAGTTAAATCTCATATTTACATAATTAAATCCACGTGTATGTGTTCATATAAAATTTATTTTCTATTTTCAAAATGTCATAGTATGAATTAGTTTCTTTTCACTTAATTTAAATAAGATAATAATATATTCATACCGTTTATTGTTGTCTATTTATATTCTTATATCATGATACTTATTGATTATTATTTGTATGTTTCATTAATTAAGTATATCAAAAGGGAAATTGTACCGATTATCCTTGTCATCATTTATTATTTCCTTTCTTAACCCTTTTATGTGATATACATGTATACATATCATGTCATTTATTGATTACACCTTGTCATTATTTGATTATTTTTTCATATAAATACATGCAACTTATTGTTGACTGTTTATATTCTTATATTATGATACCTACTGATTGTCATACATATTTTGCATTAATTAAGACTATCAAAAGGGAAATTATATCAATCATCGTCGGTGTCTTTTATTTATTTTCCTTTTTAACTCATATATAATAACCATTCAACTTATTCTTACCTATACACACACACACGCATATCTTGTCATCCATTTATTACATCTTGTAGTTATTTAATTATTTTGACATATTTTAATATGAATATATTTGATATGTTCATACCCTTTCACATTCCACAATTAATTAAAGTATAAAAAATGTCATAATTAATAAAATATGATTTTATTTAAAAAAAAAATAGAATTAGATCTAATCAAACATTTAGATTTCATAGGCCTTGAAGATCTAAAATAAGAAAATTTTGAAATTTTCCCTTTTTCTCCATTGTGGGCTAGCTAAGTTCAACAGTAGCATTCTCAATTTCAAGACCCGAAAATAGACACCAATGATACTGCATTCATTTTTAATATTATTTTCAATGGAAAAATGAGATCCATCATCATTAATATTAAGAGCACAAGAATATAAAAAATTTCACAGAACATTTTTCTTTCATTCATTTCATACTCGTTACATGCCAATTACATAACCCTATGATCACATCGTTCAAAATAAAATACAAATATAATTCCAAGAGCGACATATAAAGATTCCCCCCGAGATGATCAGAGTTATCACTATCGACAGTTACAACATCCTCTTTTGCATAAAACAGCAAGAGCGGTCATACTTCACAGTGGAAATTAAACTAAAAATATTATTAGCTTTCCTCATGCACATCTTTGGAAATTTTATCATCCTTAAACCTAAAAATCCTACTCTTAAACTACTCAAACGAGTACTTCGGAGTTTTGGGGGAGATTAAAAACTCCAGCTCGGACAAAAAGTCTGATGTAAATAAGATTAGTCTGTCCCAATCAAATATGATATATAGTGAGACCATGCCACTTAGTAGAACGAGTTTCCCCTTGCAAGTATCTTGCACTTAAATACCAAACATAACATCCATTGGATATGATAAGACATGCCTAACGCCTTATGCTCTCCCCATCCACCTACAACCCCAATGGTTAACACATAGTATAACATAATGCAAAATGCGTTAAAATGAATAATACAGTAATCATTAGGTCTAAAGGTTACAAATTCCTAAATCTGCCCATCATACTAAGTGTCCATATATCGCCATAGTTTTTCCAGGATCACTACGAACCTTTTAATTTTCACAGGCTAGCTTAAAGCCTATACGGCCGACTCAAACTAGAAATAAAATTGGATAATCCAATGGTCTTACATTCCCTTAAGGGTACCAAGATACCCTTGTGATAGAGGAAAATAATAATAACAATCTTCCATTCCCTTAAGGATACCAAGATATCCATACGGCATAAAAAGAAAAATAATAGTGAGCATCATTACTATGATTATCGTATGAGTAACCACAAAATTTTAGCCTCACTGTTGGCAAAGTCCTATGCGTTAGAATCAAGTACCTAAATGGCCACGGACTTAACAACTAATGTTAAGGCCTCTGTCCCAACAATAGTCCATGCCTTTAAATCCAATTTTATAAACATTGAATGAGTCATTTTTGTTGATTAGTTATGGGCTCCTAACATTATTTGATCATCGTGATCTCCTGAATGCAATTATACGCACATAGTTGTTTAGTGTAATCATAAAAACTAATGGAACAACCCTAATTGGTCTTCAGTTCTTAATCCCTAAGATCGTAATTATTGGATGATATCATACAAGTGCATGTCAACCATTTATATAAACAATAACATAACTGATCAATGAACATAAGTGAGCATAAGGATATCAATTGTCATACTAATATGATCTTATGGTAACCATTTATACAAAAATTACATGTAAATACACATGCAATTTATAATAAAATTTGGGCTAGATTTTCCTTTTTCCTTCTATAAAAATCATAATATTCAAATTTATAATTTAATAATAACCTTATTTTTGTTACTAGGACAATCCCGGCCTAATACTTAACCATGTGTTATCATACATATAAAAATAAGGCTATTGCACTATGCAAGTTTTAGTTTTATCATACCTCCAAAATACTTAAGCTATCATGAGTACATAAAAATAAGGCTATCGCACTACTCAAATTTTAGTTTTATCATACCTCTAAAACACTTAAGCTATCATGAGTATGAAAATCCATATGTTATCACACCATCAAAAAAGCTATTATGAGTATAAAATTCAATGTGTAATCTCATCTTTAAAGTAGTTATCGTAAATATAAAATCCATGGTCATCGTAAATATAGAACACATAGCCATCGTACACTATAGCTATCGTAAAAGGAAACTATCATAAAACATCAATCCATGTGTTATCGCACCTCTGAATAGCCATAATAAAACATAAAATCATGTGTTATTGCACCTTTAAATGAAAATTGTAAAAAATGAAACCCTATACTATCTCACCTTTAAATAATTATCATAAAACATAAAGTCAGGTGTCACACCTTTAAACTAAAGGAACTGGGTGAAACACACAATGGGTTAAATGGATAAATTTTTAAAAAAAAATCTATTTTAGATCTCGTTGGGCCTATGTAGTCTAAATTTATTTAGATCTTATCCAAATTAGTTTTAAATAAAATCAATATTTTATTTTATTTGTAGATAAAGTTTTCTTTTGATGTTGTATTTTAATTGTATAATATAACCATATACCACATACAAACCTGTGTGTATGTGCAACATTTACATTTATATGATTTAACATTCTCGTACATAGATGTTGGGATTTATAACCCAAAAAATAAATCAATTTCTCCATATACATATTTGTTGTCTAACGCACACAGATACACATACATGCACACACATATATATATAGTAAAGTGTGATACCAAATACTTATAATACCAAATTCAGTAGACTTACAGAAAGTTGTTTAAAGCCATTTAAATGAATAACCTTAAATATAGAAAGATATTATTTTATAGAAAGTTATTATTCTATTAAATCTAGATCTTAGTATGTATGGTAAAATATGATATCAAATCTAGATCTTGACCTTAACCTCTAATTTCAAACTTAAAAAAATAAATTATAATTTAGAATATATATATATATATATGTATGTATGTATATAGACTTAGGAAAATTAATAATTTTTTTTAAAATATGTACAAACATACCTATAAATACATATATGTCTGTATGTGTGTGTATCAAAATTAATGTTTATAAATCAAATATAAAATAACTTTATAAAATCAGATGTAAGAGAATAAGATTATATTTGTATCTATGTGTACATTTTCATCCTAAAATATCTTTGACCAAATCTAATTTATTTCCTTATGGTTTAAATTTTGTTTCCCTTTTTATCCTTACGATTTCAAATTTGTTTCCCTTTTTTTTTGAAAATCAATTTCATAATTTATATATATATATATATATATATAAAATACATAACTTTATGTATGTTGAATATATATACATACATACATATACATATATATATTATATATAGACACACACACACATAAATATGTACTTCATTTAATATACATACGTATCAAAATAGTATGTAATAATATGTATTTGTGTGTGTGTATATATGTATATGTATATGTATATGTATATATATTTAAAATTAATATACATATACACACTCCTATAATTTAATTCCCTTTTATTTCTGAAATAATATCACATGCAGAACTATTACACACACATACATACATACATACATACATACATATATATATATATATTATATGTATGTATGTATGTATATGTCATATATACATATAATATATACTTTATACTTGTGTAAATTAAAATCAATTTTGTTTACAGCCTCTTTTGAACATTGTCAAAATTTGAAAATTAAAATTTTTATTCGTTCCACGGCCCAATACGTATAAGCAAACACACACACACATATCACTTTAATTATAGTGCACATACACACACATTTATATATTCACATCATGTATACAATACACATATATAAGGTATCATGATAATGAAATTGATCTAACTACGTACAAAACATATGATGAACAGACGTATATATAAATAAGTTGTAAATAGGAATATTACCTTATTATACTGTAGAGAATACACCTTGAATATTGAATATAAGAACTCTGCTTTAAACTCTACTCAACACTTACAAAAAGCACAACCCGATTTAGAAAGCTACACACCGTTGCCTAGATGAATTAAATTTGTGTTTTTAACGCTTGAATATATGAAAGGAGTGTAGATGGATTTTCGACCAAGTAGGGGGAGGGTTTTGCAGCTTTAAACCTAGAATAGAATCGGAGAAAAGAACGGCTGAAGGTGTTTAAATAGCATAGAAAATAAGAGGTTTAAAGATGGAAGCGTATCTTTTCCTTCTTTTGCCATTTCACACCCTTTTGGACTCAAATCAGCCATACATGCCCCATTTTTGGGCCTCAATCCACTTCAACTAGATCAGATAATTTACATTTAAATCAAGTTTAAATGTACATCAATATTGTCTATGGATAAGTGTGCATACAACTTTTATATACGCATAATTTTCAATATCGATGAACACAAATCAAATAAAAATTATAATAAATATTTCATTAATATTAATTAATTTAATTTATAATAATTATAATTTAAGTAAACCAAGTGGTCGACGGAGGATTCAACATTGCAGTTGTGTTGACTCTTTAGATGTAAATTCAATCATCAAATGATATCAAACCTTAGCTAGCGGTATGACATTAAGTCCAAATTTATCGCTTATAATTTAAGCGTTACCCAATAGCGATTATTGTTTATACCAATTCTTTTCGTCAAAACTATATCATATTAGGACTTATGGAATTTGATAATGGTCAAAATTCCAATATTGTCCACATTCGATATTATAGTCTACACACAAAGTCATTAGTTCAATAATAACACTTATTATTAACTATACTGCTTTGGCCAGACTTTGACTTTAAGTTCACTTAGGTTGACATGTGATTCTAGTCCTATATAATTGAGGGTACAAATTCTCTCTTGAATATTGTTTCACTTTCAATGCTTTCACTTGACACAAATAACGTTCGTTAGACACCTTGCCATGATTCAACTATAATTAAAGTAGGGTTTCCATATTAAAGCTCGATGATATTCTCAAGTCAAGAAAATTGTGTAATGTTATCATATCGATATTCTCTATTTGACCTTAGTTATATTAACCAAAAGAAAACTATCGAGTGAGTCATTCTGTAGTTATCATGTAATTATCAGTACATAAACCTTTAGTGCCTCGGTAGCCATGAGTAATACACTACCTAACATTTGGAGAGCGTTACGTATTCCAGCCTCGATTGATGTATTGATATCTAATCTCAATACATCTTAATTGGGAATATTTAAAACAGCGTGTTTATTATAGTGTGGTAAATTTCTCATGATTACAACATCTTGTAATTACTATCACAAAACTCATCATTTATAGCTTTTTTGTTAAATATACTTAAATTGAATAATCAATTATTTATAACACATTATAACAAGTATATAACAAAAAGGAAATGCCTTTTACTTCGAACAAGATTGGTTATCAAATAAGATATACATAACAAATTACATAATTGTCCATAGGGCAAACCCCTAACTCTATCATAAACAACTATTGTAAAGTACAAAACATAAATCATGGCCTCATAAATACAAAGCTCATAGCTACCGTAATTGTGAAATAAATAGCTATCGTGAAGTTTTGCGATCGTAAATATAAAATCCATATCTATCGTAGATATTAGTGGCATTTTACAACTATCATAAATACTGATTTATTTCCTTTAAAAGCAATTACTTTTCATCAAATCATATTATATGTCAAATTTCTATTGGTCAATCAAAATCTTTGTAGAAACCTTTTAAGAAAACACAAAGAAAATTTTTCTTACATCCAAAACTATTTATTAATACCATAATTAATTAATTAACAAACTATAACTTATAATTAAATTAATTCTATTTCTATTAATAATGAGACTTTAGTTGATCAGAGAGATCTTAATAAGGCTTTTACAGATTATTATAGAGATATATTTGGTGCTAAAAATAAATTTAGAATAAATGTTAACTGGAATGATATTTACCCACCTGAATCCAATGTTGATCTTTCTGAACTAGATAAACCTTTCACCGCAGAGGAGATTTGGAAAGCTATTAACGACATGCCTAGCGATAAATCTCCGGGTCCGGATGGGTTCCCCTTTTTATTTTATAAAACTTTTTGGGATGTCTTGAAATTAGACCTAATTAATATGTTTACTGATTTTTATAATGGAAGCTTGCAATTAGGAAGATTCAATTTTGCACATGTTATTATATTACACAAAAAAGTAGGCGCAAATAATTTAAAAGATTTCAGACCTATTTCTTTGATTAACCGTTCTGTTAAATTTTTTTCAAAAGTATTAGCTAATAGGCTGAGTATGAATGATCTAATTGACTGTTCACAATCTGCTTTCATTAACGGAAGAAATATCACTGACGGTGTCGCAGTTGTTCAAGAATATATTAATCACTGTTGTAAAAACAATATTACCTGTGCTATCCTTAAACTAGATTTCGCCAAAGCTTTCGATTCCGTCGATTGGGATTTTTCAATAGATATTTTTCATGCTAGAGGTTTTAGTCATAAATGGATTGGCTGGATCATGAATTTGCTCAAAACTGGGAACTCTAGTATAATGGTTAATGGTATTTTAGGTAATAAAATTCAATCCAAGAGAGGTCTAAGGCAAGGGGACCCTTTATCGCCTCTTCTATTTAATCTCGCCACAGACGTTTTTGCTAAGATAATTAAAAAAGCGGTTGTTAATGGATCATTGGGAAATATAGGCAATGATATATCGCGTAATGGTATATCAGTCCTCCAATTTGCTGATGATACCATGCTTTTTTCTTCCCATTTACGAAGACATATCATTTCTCTTAAGTTCATCTTATATGGTTTCAAACTCCTATCGGGTTTGAAAATAAACTTTGACAAAAGTTCTGTTCTAGTCCTGAACGATCATGATAATGTTGAAAGTTTAGTTGCTAATACTCTCAACTGCAAGACTATGAACCTTCCTTTTGATTATCTCGGCTTCGTGATTAGACCTTCTAAACTCAAACACGATGACTGGTTTATAATCATTGATAAAATCAAAAATAGAATATCCAATTGGAATGGGAGATTATTATCTAGAGCAGGTAGATTAGTTTTAATAAATTCTGATCTAACTGCCCTTTCAACATACTGGATGTCCATGCATTTATTTCCTGATTGGGTAATTGACAAAATTAGAAGAGATTTCTTATGGAGTGGGGAAAATACCAACAATAGCATAAAATGTTTAGTAAACTGGAAAACTGTTTGCAAAGCTAGAAAGGAAGGTGGCTTAGGAGTAATTAACTTGCGTAATATGAACTTGTCTTTGCTCAGTAAATGGTTATGGAAGTTTAAGGATATAAACGATAATGCTACTTGGAAAGAGATCATTATAAAATATTACTATAATGTTTGTATTAACTCTTATCAAATCATTTCTCCTGACAGTCAAAAATCTTTCTAACTTTTGGAAATCCATTTTGAAATGTCAGGATATTTTCACCCTAGGCCTTAGTACGATTGTCCACTCTGGTAAGTGTACTTCTTTTTGGCATGACCGTTGGATTTCTGTGTTACCTCTTAAGGTAGAGTTGAAAGAGCTTTACAAAATCTGCAACTTTAAATATGCGTTAATTAGGGATGTTTTTTCTCCTGATAACGATCCCCCTTGGAACTTTGCTTTTAACAGAATTCTAGTAGGCTCAACCCTTAGGCAGCTTTCCTTGCTATATGCTAAAGTAAGTCTTTATAATATTGATAATGATAATGACACCATTAGGTGGGAATGAGATAAGAGTAAGAAATATACTTCAAATTCTTTTTATAATTTTATTAACTTTTCAGGCACATCAAACATCTCTTTTAACTATAGTTGGAAAGCAAATGCTCCTTCTAAATCTAAAATTCATATGTGGTTAATACTCCATGGAAAACTTAATACTATAGAATTACTAAAGAGAAAAAACATTCATAATGACAACAATTGTTATTTTTGTAATTTGCATGCTGAAGATATTAAACACATTTACTATGACTGCTTGGAGTCTTATTACATCCTAAACAATACTCTCAGAATTTTTAATTTTAATATTACAACTAAAATCAATGATTGTGAATTCTACTGGAGCAGATATAGATTTAGGTTCAAAAAGAATATTAGATTCTTACTAGATACTTTATTCACTATTATTTGTTGGTATATTTGGTTCGAAAGAAATCAAAGAATTTTTAACAATAATATTAGTCAGGGTAATAAACTGATTTACACTATTTCTTCTTTTTGTTTTCATTGGATTTCTAACCCCAAATATAAATTTACTAATTCTTTAAAGGGTTCCTTTACAAAGTTAGGTAAAATATTAACTCTTTTAAACTCAATAATAATATTTTTAACACTAATAATAATAGTATTTATATTTATCCAAACTTATCCAACGATCTCACCGTCAACCATAATTTGCTTAGGATCAAAGGCGCTTAAATTTTTTTGTTTTGTACTATTTTCTGTACGTGGCTTAGTTTAGATAGATGGTTTTACTTAGACATCTAATCTTCCCCTCCCCCCTTTTATACATATATATGTATATTAAATTTCTAATATACATATATATATGTATCATTCTAACTCCTTATTTAGTCTTTCTACAGGCGCAGGTTCGAGCGATAAGGTGTTTAGGTTCACTTTGCGAGTTCACATGATTTCAGATTGCAGGGCTTTGGATTGCGGAAAGGGCTTAGGCATAGAGTTTTCATCTTAGGGCACCTTCATCTCCATTGTGGAGCTCTTTCATCTAGAGGATCTGCTTTTCGGCTTGGCTCTTGTTCCATTGTAGCAAGAAGCTTCTTATTTAGCTTGTGTCGTCGCCTTGTATTTTAGGTTTTTCTAGTACTTTTTAGGTACTTCAAACACTTTAATATCGGGCGGTTGTCATGCCTGTTCTCGATATTAGGGTGTGATGGGTAGAGACTTTGTCGGACCTCATCTTAGGGGTGCCTTATTTTGTTTTTGTTTTTGTACCTTCATTCTGTCACCTGCCAGACATGTTGGCAGCTCCTTATTTCTGTGTTATATATATAGCTATATGTGTGCTCTCCTCTATTATTAGAGGATCACACATTTTCCTCAAAAAAAAATTAAAATTTTCTTTCACTAAATAAATCATATCTATTCAAAAATTCATTGGAAAAGCCCTAAAATTTCTGAAAAATCCCCAAAGATCCCCAAAAATCATAATTTTCTATCTTTTAACACATAATATTTTAAGAGAAAAACGAAAAAAAATTATATTTTAAATAACTACAACTAGAATTAAGCATTTTCTTAACTTTGAAAATTCATAGAAAATCTAAATAAATCGAAAAATTATAAAATAAAAAACATATCTCCAAATTAATGCTTAAACAATGCATCAAAATTTCAAAGAATTCGGAGGTAATTAACATAAATCCGAAATCCTTTTTATTAATTCCCTAAATTCACAAATGACATCATTTAATCCATATAAATGGTTATATCAATCCAAAAATATGTTCTGATGTTACAAAAAATTAGGATCTCGTCCAAGTCCAAACTAAAAGCAAACCAAAAGTCAAAAATGTTAATATTATTCACCTTGATTAAGAGCGTGTAGAGAGATCCGCCTTAATTTCCTCTTTTCCAACCCTTATCTTTTCTTCTTTGTTCCTTCTTTACCCTTCCATAATTAATTAAATTAATTTTTCCAATCTCCGTCACTTTATAAAACATGGCCTCATTTCAAGTTTAAAATAAAATTATTAATTATGGCAGATCTTTGTACGTACTCCATTTTCCCACGTTATTTACATAATTACTTTTTAATTAAATATTTGGAATATTGTGCCAAAAATAGGAGTGTCGTAGAAAATAAAATCAAAATCTTACTTTATCTCGAATAATATTCGCTGCAAGAGTTGAATTATATAATCAAATTACATAATTGCTCCCAAGACACAGTCGTATTTCTATCAAACAGCTCATTCGCTATCCCATTAAGAATATCAGAGTGTAACTGCATGTCGAATTAGGCTAGAGGTGATGGAAGAATGTCATAAATGAACTTATATTGCTTTAGTGCACCGTCATACATCTCATCAAATCAACTGTCAGAATTCAAGAGGAGAATGGTTTCTACAACAGTGAAATCGTGAAGCAGTTATTTGCTACCATTTTGTCATATCCTTGAACACAATATTATTCAACCGACCAAACACCTTATGCTGTTCGTAGAAAATCATTATATACGTCGCCCAAGCATGTTTCATATTATCCCAGTCGTTTTTCCATATAGGTGGAGGTGAAATTAGTGGCTAAGCGCTAGTTGAACTCATTCGCCACATCTTGGTGCCAGCTACCAACTCGTTCGACACGAGTGCCTGTAAGTGATGCGTATATGTTTATGAAAATTAAAGCTCATGGAGAATTCCAATCGGCGATGGTTCCAACTGAAAGTTTGGTGGAGGTTGACTTCTTGGGTTAAGAAAATCATGAAATATATCATATAGAAATATGTAATAAACTAGTTATAAAAGATAATGCCTGGATTTTGATGTTGGAAAATGCTAAAAATGATTTGGAAATTTTGGTTTGGGGTTGGTGAAGGAAGAAGAGGCTTAGGGTTTATAACTATAGGAAATACGCGTCAAATGTGTCAAGTCCAATGATCCAATATGAAACATTTTAGCTAAACGGTGCAAATGGTTTGACTGTCCTGTTTCAGTTCCAACGCATCATGCAAATGCACTATAAAACCGTTGAGAACAAAAATTAACATCTATTTTCAAATTGAAACTTTAATGCATAAATAAAATCACAAGTTTGAATGCTAGTTTCATCACAAGTTAGTAGAATTGGCCATGTTTATTTGTGCTTGTAACATATCTTGTAAATATGCTTTCTATATAACTTAGTTATCAATAAAGGAAAGTTGGATTTGGTTCAAACTTTTTTTTTTTTATATTCTTTGTTTTTTCAATTCTATGTTTATCAATATCACATATAAAACTGAAATTCATTAATTTTGTATCATCTTATAGAAGTTTTTTATATGCCCATGCTAAAAAATCTCGTTTGTGTACAAAAATAAGTACACTTCTAATATATATGAATGTATAAATTACTCTATATATAGAGCAACAACGAAGAACCCTATTTTGTGAAAAACCAATACTTAGATTGTGAGTTTAATCCATACATTTTTTTTTTCATTTCTTTTACCTTTGTTTTATGAGCATCTCATAGATGAAACAAAGGAGAAAATAATACCAAGGGCAACATGAGAAGAGCATCATCAAGAGATTCAATTCAATATTCAAGAGGTTGAATAGTAAGTGTTTAACTAAGGACATTAGATATTAGATGTTATTTAATATTCCCGATGTCTATTGAATAAAAGTCCAAAGTTCACACTTAGGGCAACTCCAATAGATGAATTACATCCTGAATATGGGCAAAAATTTTCTCCAATCGTTCGATTACGCTGTAATATTCAGCGTAATGTTCAGGATCCGATTCAGGATGCTGAACTGGGCTTGGGCGCCCATTTTATGGGCGTCCAAGCCCTGGCGCCCATTTTATGGGCGCCAGGCTTCTAGCGCCCATAAAATGGGCGCCCAAGCCCCTCATTTTTGGGGGGCCCTCAGGCACCCATTTTATGGGAGTCTGGCGCCAGGCTCCCATAAAATGGGTGCCTAGCATCAGGCGCCTATTTAATGGGCGCCTGATGCCAAGCGCCCATTTAATGGGCGCCTGACCACTGAAAATCTCAGCCCACTTCAGGGCTAAATATTCAGGGCTTTGAATATTCAGCCCTGAATGGACTGGAGATGCCCTTATTTAACATTCGTTCAATGGGTGGGTGGCCGTGGATGGATAGTAAATAAGTTTTTTAAACTCGAAAGATTTATCAGTAATAGACGTTTACGCGTTAAGAGCCTGAGGTCAAGCAGGCTGCTAAATATTTAAGTTAAATATTAAGCTGCTGGAGATGCTCTGACAAATTCCGAACAACTAGCTGAACTATACTAAACCTTGCATTAGTCATTAGTTAGCTCAAGCTATAATAAACCATGCATTAGTTTAGTATTTTCAGCAACCGAAATCCTGTTTAAATCTCCACCATTTTAAAAACAGTCCATTTCTCTCTTTCCTCCCTCATTCACAAAACCTCTGCCTCAATACCTTCAAATCCTTTTTTTTTTAATGGCGAAATCAAAACCAAAACATCTTTCTTACATCTCAATCCCTTCTCCGATAATCCCATTCCAACCTCTCTTAATCTCGCCGAAAAAGAAGCAACCCCGATCTAGTCACCGTCTCTTGACTTCGCTCTTCTTTTTATTCCTTCTAACCGTAGTTGGTTTCTTCTTCATTGGGTACACACTCGATCCAGCCCGCCCTTGTTCGACTCCGGACCAAAAAGCTGAAAACTTTGCAGTAATAGTACCGAAGGTTGACGAAAGGGCAGGGTTTTGGAAGCAGCCTGACGGATATGGCTACCGCCCTTGCTTGGAGCAGACACGCCAGTACAGAAAAGAAAGTGCGGTGACTATAAGAGATAGGAGGAAGTATTTAATGGTGGTTGTATCGGGCGGTATGAATCAACAACGAAATCAAATTGTTGATGCTGTTGTTATTGCTAGAATTTTAGGGGCCGCGCTTGTTGTACCGATTTTGCAAGTTAATGTGATTTGGGGAGATGAAAGGTACTGTTTGAACCAACTTGATTTTGATTTTGAAGTAAAATGGATATTACTTTTTTGGTGAAGGGTGTCAACTTTTTTGACAAAGTTTGCTTAAAGATTAGTTCAGTCACCTTATATTTTCCGAAAGCTATTCAATTTAGTTTTGAGCTTATTAATTAGTCATGTGTTATTTAGGATGAATTATATCTGGAAAACTATTTGTGGTAATTTTTGTTCATTGAGCTATTTCAATAGTATACTCATCTTTAAAATTGCAATGCTCAATTTTGTCTGTTTTAGATCATAGAAGAGTTGGCTATTTAAACTGTAACATATCTTATTCAGTTATTGCAATTGTCAGTTCTAACAATATAGTTTGTCTGTTCTACAAAAGCTGCTAGTATAACGTAATTATGTATGTGTTTAGAGTATCACCAACTTGAGTTTTTAATCCTTTTGAATTTATCTTCATCTATGAACCAGATAATTGTTTCTTTATTTCTTTTTCTTTTTTGGATAAAAATTTAGTAGTGAAATGATTATTTTATTATTTTGTTATGGCAGCGAATTCTCTGATATATTCGACTTGGAGCACTTCAAAAAAGTGTTAGCAGAAGATGTAAGGGTTGTGTCTTCTTTACCTTCAACTCATTTAATGTCAAGACCGTTAGAGGAGAAGAGAACGCCACTAAATGTATCTCCAAGATGGATTCGGTCTAGGTATTTGAAGCGGGTAAGTCACATAAAATGACCAGCATTTAATCATTTTGTATATTGTTTTTGTCCGAAGTTTGAACGGAGTATGGAAATTTATTGCTTCAATCGCAAATTGTCAACCCATGATGCTGGCAAATGGTTTAAATACCAATATTATTGTGTTCTTATCCTCACATCACATGGTTGTCTAGGTCTTTTTTTTGGGTATCCAAGTTATGATTACGGTTCATCATTGGTGTTTCTGAAAATATAATCAACTATTTCTGTGTACCATTTCTCTACGAGTAAAATTATAATCCAATAGACTATTTCTAACAATCAATGCGCCTCCATTATTTTGACAGCTTACAATTTGTATTTAAACAGGATATGTTTTTGTATTGAAATTTTCGCTTGTTGTCTTGTTCATCATGAATTCGATGGTAACCCCAATTAGATTTTTCTTGCGTACCGGGTCTTCTTTTTACTTGATTTTGATGATTCGATATCTCGAACAAACCTGCTAGATGACAGCTAATGATTTTTTAATTTAAAATTGCTGGAAAGTTTGAACTTACCTAATAGAGCTTTTGATATCTTAGTAGTTGATCTACCAAACTGCCAACTTGCATGTTTTGTTTGTTATTTGGTCACTGCCTTTAGGCCTACCATCTTCAGCATCACAACCATGAGTTTTGGTGTTTTTGTTGTTTCAACTTAGTATTTTCTTTTGCTTTTTTGGTCAACTCATTTATCTATCACTTCAATTGTGTTTTATCAAGATCCTTTTCCTTATCTAGAGCTAATCTTGGGAACCATTTTTTTTAAGTACTGCTTTGAAGTATTTCTAATTGGTAAATTTCAATTGACAATAAGTGAATAGTAAAAAGTAAATTTTTTTGGGTAGAAGTACAAAATTCAAGTAAAAGATGAATTCAGTCGTTAGCACTTATGAATTGGTTGGCTTATTTGCAATTTATAAATAAAAAACACAAGTTGTCAAACATTTTAAGTTACAAAGGCAATTTAGCTAAAAAAATTCTCTTCATAAGCTATTAGTCAGCCAACACCTTTTAACACGATAAGCACAAAAAAACCATGTTTAACTTAAATCAACCATGCGTCGATGTATTTGGTTCTATTGCCAGAGAAAAAACAAAAAATAACCATAACCTAATTTACTTTTATAAGCAAATCACACAGAAAATCAATCACTGCTAAATGATATGCATTGCGTGCTATATTTAAACTTAAGCTCTTTTCAATTGTAACTTATATAAAATATATGTCTTTCTCCTTCAGCTTAACAAAGAAGGAGTTCTCCTCCTCCGTGGTTTAGATTCAAGATTATCAAAAGATTTGCCTTCCGACCTCCAAAAGCTCAGATGCAAGGTAACAAAATCAATTGATCATCCAACACCTACAGCTGTACTACTTTCCAAACCAACACTAATGAACCTAAAACTTTCAGGTTGCTTTCAAAGCTTTGAAATTTGCAGCCCCAATTCAAGAACTAGGCGAAAAGCTTGCAATGAGAATGCAAAGCAAAGGTCCGTACCTTGCTTTACATTTAAGAATGGAGAAGGACGTCTGGGTAAGAACTGGTTGCCTTCCTGGACTTAGCCGCAAGCATGATGATATCATTCATGAAGAAAGGAAGCACAGACCTGAACTACTTACTGCACGATCCAATATGACTTACCATGAACGCAAGCTTGCAGGCCTGTGCCCTCTAAATGCGGTTGAAGTTACCAGGTATTTACTTAATAGCATGCATGAACAAAATTGTAAATTGTATTCTGTAGAATTTTATTCAAGTTCTTGCCGTATTCTTGTACAGGTTGCTAAAAGCTCTGGAAGCACCAAAAAATGCAATGATATACTGGGCAGGAGGAGAGCCTTTTGGTGGTATAGAAACACTTGAACCCTTGACGAAAGAATTTCCTAACCTACTGAACAAAGACAATCTTGCATTTCCTGGAGAACTCGAACCATTTGCGAAAAAAGCTTCTTCGCTTGCTGCAATCGACTACATAGTTTGCGAAAAGAGCGATGTTTTCATGCCATCTCATGGTGGAAACATGGGCCATATGATTCGAGGACATAGAGCATTTTTAGGGCACAAGAAATTTATTACCCCAAATAAAAGGCAGATGCTGCCTTATTTTCTGGATGCTTCCTTGCCAGAATACGAGTTCAATATGATTGTGAAGGGGTTGCATGAGAATTCAGTGGGGCAACCCGAGAGTAGAAAGACTGGTAAGGATGTCACGGCCTATCCCGTTCCTGAGTGCATGTGTAATTCTACTGCTAGATCAGTGATGTAGATTATGAAAGTCGGAGAATGAGTATGATATGGACTGAAATGGAGCAGTTGCCTCATTGCCTGAGAAGAAGAAAAGTCCGGAGACCCAGCCTTGAATTTTGAGAATGTTGCAAGGGTATTTCGCTGTTGGACCTGAAGTCTATGTGAGAATATTTGTGCAGTGGAGAGGTGGTCTCTGATGTATTTAACCACGGATTGCTGCTACGTGCTTAGACTTAACCGTGTTCTATTTTTTGATCAGATTCATTTGTGCATCTACCCAAGATGCATCTGTGAGAGATTATTAATGTATATAATAATTAAACGTTTTTTTCTGGAAAAAAGTGATTGCTTTTGCTTTGTTTCTTCTGCTAGTCTCCAAATTCTTGATTACTAAGTACGTGCACTGTTGTTGAATGTGCATTCTAAGGCTGATTCATTTGATGCATGTATTTTTGATAATAACATACATTGCTAACAGCATATATTTAATTGTCTCTGGGTACTTGACTGGAAAATGCAAAGCTTATGTGATAAATTTAAGATTTACAAACAGGCTAACAACTCGAAGTTCTAGAAAAAATTTATACCGCTAAGTTTCTATTGATTTATTTGACAGTATTTAGATTTTTCGGTAATTCCACAACGCATGGACGCGCACGATTCAATCTCAGAAGGATTTAAACGAGTTGTCGTTAAGTTTAAAAGGGTACAAATCCGCTAGACATAGTTCCCCTGTGGTACTGGGTGCCAAATTGCCAATTTAATCTTAATAATTCATACACATGCGGCGATGTACGTGCTATTCTTGAAAAGTCGTATCAATCTCTAGTATGCTGTGAAAGCATATTCTGTTTCCACTTGCTAAATTTTTCAGACTGAAAAGACATCTTTAACTATTTTATACATTTCATTGAAAATGGGCCAAAATGTTATTTACAGAAATCAGCCTACCCTATCGTTTAAGCATGTCATGAGAATTTACATCAAATTCCTTTTATTTTTTTTGAAAATTATTTCTGAAAGCAGTCTTTTAAAAATAAAAAATATTTTGAAAATTATTTCTAAATGTAGAATATATATATAGCGTTCAGCGGCACCCGAAATAGTGCAGCATCTAATTAGGTCTTTGATTTCCACCACAAGTTCCGATTAAATATTAGTTGTTTCTCTCTCTTTCCACCACATATGTTATTTAAATTGGAACTTGTGGTGGAAATCAAGAAACCGATGAGATGCTGCAGTATTTGAGTGTCATTGAACGCATATATATATATATATATATATATATATATATATATATATATATATATATATACATATATATATGTATGTATGTGTGTGTGCGCGCGCGTTTTTTTGCATCATCAATTTTTCTCCAACTTGTTCTTTGCATATACAATTATTTACTTTTGTCAATTTAGGGTTCGTGGACAAACTGATTTAGAGATTGAAGGTTGAAGTGTCCACGGAGAACTTTTTTGACTAGAAGTTGGTTAGAGGTTGGATAGAGTGTAAAAAAAATATTGAGTACTTTGAAAATAATTACTTATTTTGTAACAGTTAAAATAATAATTTTAATTATTAATTACTAACTAAAAATTAATTGCTATTAGATTATTAATTAATTAAATTTAGTGTTTATTTAAATCGGTATTCAAAATTAATAATGCAAATTCACATTCAATTTCAACTTCAAATTCTAATATAAATTATTAAAAAGCACGACTACTTTATCAAACAAAAACTAAAAAAACAAATACAAATAACACAAATTCAACGACACTCTCATAATATCCTAAATTCTATTTCGATCAATTTGTATATTGCATCGTTTGTGTCCAAATTAACAAACCTCTATGAAAATTCCTAACGAGAGATAACTATCTCTGCAATACTATATTGGCTCAGCTTCATGCATCGATCCCCATAGACCAAAGCATCCACCAACTTGCAATCTCCATGATAAGGAACATCACTGCCTCCAAAAGAACTTAACTACTTGAATTTCGTTCTTTGTTCTTCTTTCCATTGTTTCCACCATCTTATGAACATCTTCGTAAAATGTCTGTTGTGTGCGTCTTTGGTTAGCACGAGTACCGAAATAAACAGTGGTAGAACGACGCACTGAAAAGTGACTGTTTATATCAACATCGATATTAGGGTCAGGTTGAGCAAACTCATTAGATCGTGAATGTTGAAATGGTTTGGAATCCAAATGATCATTTTAATTTTAAGGTAGAGACTCCTCTTCCTAAATGACATCTGGAGTGGGATTTGATATCGTGCTTTGAAACTTAGGTTGCACTTCAGCCTCCGTTTCAATTGTAGGAGGATCAACTTATGTGGAGACCGTGACATTTTTTCTAGTGGTCATATTTTTAAATATTTGCTCCAAAGAATCCAGATCTGGTATTAGTGCAAATCTCCATTTTAGAACAATATTATCAAATCTCTGATACAAAATTAAAAAATTATTCAATAATTGGAAAGAAAAATTTGTTAAGAAGTATAAAAAAATGCCTTGACTCGATCAACCACCAATCGTCATCACCAGCTAATGTGTTACTCTGAATATTCCAACACATTCTAGTTTTGTTGCGCAATTTCTCCCACTTTGTGAATTGCTTACGATTACTATCGTGCTTGTTTTCTACAGTTGCCGTATCTAACACTTGAGTCTTTTTCTAAAATGCATTAAATTTATCAACAATCTTCTTATAAATTCCAAATTTCCCTTCTTTAGATTTGTTGAGAAATCTTCAATGCAAATTTTTGCAAATAACATGGACAACTAAGAATTTTAAGAGTATAGTTGTTTGCAAGAGTAAGCCATTTGTGAAGATTGGTTTTCTAAATAGGAATGTAGAAAGTGAGGATGTGAGTGAAGTAAAGTGGAGAGTGGTATTTATAAGTGGGTTTTGGATGACAAAATTACGTACGACGTATTAATTACGTCTACAAGCTCCTTTCCAATTTCAAGTCGGGAAATGCGCCAAGGGAAAACGCTGATGTAAAATTTACATCCGAAGTATCTCTTATAAGACAGATGTAATTTTCTACTGCCATTTTCCCTAGACCGATCTGCTTGTCCATAAATGCACCCTTATTATAGGTTAAATGGTCAAAGTAGATCAAACCTATAAATGGTTGGGAGTAATTATTTGAATTTGATAATTTATTATATATTAAGTGGTCAAAGTATGTTGAGGTTTCTAACCTAACAAAGGCTTTCCTAACCATTTATACGATCATCGGAAGTTGCTATATTGCATTTCCTTTGATCATATTTGCATAGAGCAACCATTATACCTTCCCCTCCACGGGTTAGATCTCCCTCTTCCCACTCTACAGTTTGACCCTATAATGACCAGGCCCTATCCAAGGTAAATTTGAGCCCTGAACAATTCTACAAAAGTTGTAGTTATAAATATGGATCCTAGGCTTATCTTTTGGGAAAAAGCCTAGTACAATTTAGTTACAATATAATTCCATAAAACTAAAGTAAACAGGATCTTAAACCTACATAACCTTAAACATTGAAACACAAGTTCCACCGACGACACAATACTTTGCATTCATTCACTGAACAAAATGATTTATATATTATTTTTGAAACAAGAATTTAAAATTTTAGGGTCCATCTTCCAATTAGGCCTTAGGCCATCACCTGACCAGCCCGGATCCAGGACCGGCCCTGATAATGACCCATATATGCATTTGTATCAATTTGTAATACTTTCATATTTATTTGTTTTATATGGTACATTATTCAATGATGTTGAATAAAAAGGAAATTACGTAGAAATAAATTATAGATGATTTATATGGTTCGTGTTAGGATTTAAAATGATGAATTTTGATATATTTGTATGTAAATTTGCTAAGTAATGAAAAAGACATGTTTAAAAAAAGAAGAGAAACATAAATAATTAATTAAGCAAGACAGATGAACTTTGTAGTTATTTGGGCTTCAACCAACAACCATTTTGGTTAAAAATCCTTAACTTTCCCTATTTTATGAGAGCGTTATAGTAAATAATAAAATAAAATAATTAATTCAATTTGAAAAGTAATTTTAGATGCTCAATTTATAATTTGAGTGATAAAGTGAGCAACACTTAGATGGTTAATCATATTTAATATTGAGTAATGAAAAAAGATGTAATGAAATAAAAATATTGAGAATAAAAAATAAATTATAGACTTAATTTTCGGCCATATGAATTAACTTTGATTATGTTGAATGAGATGGCCATTAGTGTAATAAACGATGTTAAAGAATTGATTAAGGGAGAGCCTGAAGTTCATTATATTAACTCTTATATTTTTATAAAACATTTCTACCATCTTCATTGCATTTACAAAGAAAGGTTAAACCTAAAGCCAAAGGAAAGGCCACCATTTTCACAGAGAGGAAGAGAGAAAAGATTATGAGCAAATCAAAGCTTTCATTTTTACAACGGGGAGAAGAGATTAATTTACTTTCTTCATCTAGGTGAGTAATAATATAGCCTTTTCAACTCTAGGTTCGAGTTAAAAATTTATTTTATATATATGATAAGTTCAAACACGGTTTTACGATAATATGATAAATCAATGTGAGTTTTGATGGTAAATGGTTAAGATAATGACGAAATTAAAAGTGAAACTTGATTAAATCACCTTTAAATGATTTGAAATATGTACATAATGTTTATAATGTTAAATCAGAGGTGGGTTTCTAATTTCATTATTTTCTCACAAATAGATCAAATGCGTTATTTTAAAGTGAAAATAAGCAGATTTCGACTATAAAATAATGTTAACAAATACTAAAAATTAACATTTGATCAAAATGTTTTATTGGAGATGGTAAAATGTATTTATGATTTTTAGTGAATATTGGGAATTTTCCTGCAAATTTCACAAATGATGTGAATTAAATGACAAGGCAATTAACCACCTCAATTAAAGTATTAACTAAGAAATTTAGCTATTTAATGAGAAATTAATAAACAAAACCTAATGACCATGATAGGCCTTTACTCTTACAAACTGGAAATAATAATTGAGAATATAATAAGTCAAACGAGATTACCTATTTTGTTTTATAATAAATAAATTTAACATTTATATACTGACTTTCCATCATGTGCTTTTCTCCAGCATATAAGAGCACATATGACTACTAAGAAATAGGTAATTTACTTCGGTTGTTTATCCCATGTTGCTTCGATTCAACGACCGAAGCAAATGAAGACTATTATACCCATATTCCTCAAACCTTGTTAAAGACATGTCGGAGGAGGAATAAAACCTGGAGAACTTCCCTTACAAATAAAACCTAGACAAAGAGAGAAGAAGTTGAAACGATTTGGTTGATACTGCACAAAGAGAAGATAGAAATTGCGATTAGCTACAAGAAACCGCGTTCAGTTATTCAATCAAAATCTTAGTACTACCTCCAAGAATGTCTACAAAGTATGAAAGCCTACCTACAGTCATGATGTTTGATCCAACTAATAGAGCCAAAGCCAAAAAAAGTAAGAAGTTGCAATGAGATGATGTACTGCGCTCATAAATAAAGGTACAAAGATAATAAATCTACGCCAACAATCTTAGGTTAGAAAGTTGACATGATGAGTACCCCGAGCTGATGAAGAAAGCTCCACCGCATGGATATGGCAAATGTGGAGGCAAAAATAAGAGGATAATAGAAGGAAACCGCTCTGCAACTAGAGGATCCAATAACCCCAATTTTTATTCTTAAAAGCTTACGCATTGCAAACTCTTTCAAGTATAGATCTGCCTGCGATCACTTGGGACTGTCTAAGCAGCACTACAAGGAAACCAAAGCATTCTAAAGGCTATGCTTAGGGTTACCCAAACATCAATTCATTGTAGAACTACACTTGTTAAATAAACTAGTAAAGAGACGAGCATCCAATCCCAACAGCTTGCACATCCTCACACCAAGGGCAGTTCGAGGCAGGTATAGGCGCCATAGGTTAATCCCAACAACCTAAACAACTCAACCCCAGCACAAAGCTTAGAAACTGTCATGAATCAAGTAAGGAAACATAGGTTCAGCCATCTCAACGTAGAATCATGCAAGCGAGGCACACCACATAACATAGGTCAGCCACATGATAATAACGCCAAAAGAAGAACAGAGGCACAACTCTCAGCATTGCCACAACATAAATGATGAAAGCAGCATAACTCATCTTGTAGAAAATGGGGTAGTGCAGATCCCATACGAAACCCATTCGAATTTGTAGTCGTCCACCACAATTTCAAATGTTCCCGCTTCAATTTCAAGTTTTCCCTCCAAAACCTTGGATTTAACTGCTTAAATCTAAGTCTCCCACCAAAGACACGTTAGCAATCCACACACAACAAATTAGACAATGCGTATGGTTAAAACATGACATTATCCAAAAGAGGAAACAAAATTGTAGAAGAATGATTATGGCAATCCACGTGCATATCTGTACTATAAATAGAAAAAGCACTATAACAAGAAATAGATCTTTTTCTCGATTTATGATTTTTAAGGTTAAAAAAAGAAGTAAAATCATTGTGCTCTCTGCCATCAAAATTTGTACCATGAAAGATAAAGAAGAAAGTAACATTTCTCCATGGATGTAGGATTTCTTAACATCCAAACCACATAAGTTTTTCATATCCTTTACATTTCTATACTTTTGTTATTTTCACCTAGATTTTAGTGTTAGATCATTGTTCAGTTTTACTTGAATTAAATACTCGTTTAATTTGACATTTTAACAGATAGTTAAAGTTCAACTTCATAATTGCATAAGCTTACGTTAGTAAAATTACTACCTAAGGGTAAATTTAATGTCACTTAAATTTGTTAGTTCCAAATCACCAAAGTAATTAACACTAAATTACTTCATAATTATTTTGGGTGATGTGAGACAAAAAAATCTCACTAATGTTTTGGCGCTAGAAGGAGGACATGAACCTCCATTCCCGTTTCCAATTTCCAGTAAACTTTATTCACATTCTCGATCATATATCATGAATCTATTTGATTCCACTACTTCTCCTCCTCAATAACACTTACACTTGGCGTTGGAAACCGCGAACAAGTTGCTTATAACTTCTAAAGCTTAAACTAAAGTGGGAGCTTCGATTGAAGTCCCCATAGACCCCTTCTTGGTAGCATTCCAATCATTTACAAACCAAATGAACTAATGTATTAAAGGGTTGGAGAAAACAATAGCCCAATATACTACTTCTAGACCATCCTCACTCACGTCCATAGTCCGCAGCTCACCGCCATCATTCATTTACTAAGCTGGCTATTTAGCAAGAGAATGATAACGGCACTCCTAGAGGTAGGAATAGTGACTCTATCCCCAAAACTAATACTAAAGTAAAAAGAAAGATCTAGGCTAATCCACAAATCAAATCTAAACAAGCTGATATAAACCCTCTACTGCTAAAGAGACAAACTTAATATGTTCTCAAAGATGATGTTGCTGCCTCATTGTATCAGGATAACTCATCCCAATTAGACCCCAGGGAAGATGAAGTTCGTCAGCTAAAAGCATGAGTGGAGCAGTTGGATAAACTCTTCCAACAGGGTGTTGGGAATAAAGTTAGGGAAGAAGAATCTTCCCCATTTAACATAATTATCATTGAAGCAGACTTCCCTGGTAACATCTAAGCCTCGTCGATTGAAAAGTTCAATGCAACCACAAACCTAGACGATCATCTTTGCACGTTTGAATATTATATGGACATCCTAAAAGTAGGAAGGATGGCTAGGTGTAAATGCTTCCTAGTTTACCTAGCAGGTGCGGCCTCTAGGTGGTTTAGGAGGTTCAGACTAGGGGAGGTCCGATCTTGGTGACAACTATCTACAGATTTTATAAGGAAATTTAATTCAAGGAGAGAAGCCTCCCTGCACATGAACATGGCATTGTGTGTTAAGCAGGGCGAGAGTAAGAGCCTGTGCAGCTTTATAAAATGTTTTAAGTCTGAAGCTCTCAAGAAAGCAATGAAGGAGCATTACTGATGGCAGCCTATGTTGGAATTAGAAGAGGAACCACTATATGGATAAAAATAGCAAAAAATCATGCCACAACATGAAGGCCTTCTATGAAAGAGCACCCGGTTATATTAGGATGGAAGAAGCTGGATCTATAGTACAATATCAAACGGCTTCTTCCCCTAGTTATGAAAAGAAAAGGAGGCAGAAAGAATTGCACCTCACCAACAAAACTCTCCTTACTTACACTCTTTGGTAGATATATGAGATGACTAGAGCTGAGCTTACATGCAATGTATCAAACAAAGGGAAGAAGGCTGAATAGAATCGAGGTGGACCATATTGCCACTTCCGCAGAACCAACAACCATCATATGGATAACTGTAGACATTTGAAGAATTAAATAGGAAGGCTGATCCAAAAAGGATAACTGGGCTGCTTTCAGAAAACTGACAATGAAAACAGAGCTAGAGATCTCATCCCTGACCCAAATGAAAACCAAGTAGGAAATCCCTCCAACCTCATAGCTTCAATCATGGTGGAATGCACATTGTCGGGGAAAGAAAAAAGGCACAAGAGAGATATGTGCAAGAAGACAAGACACAACAAAAGATCATCTTCCATGTCAAGCAATAACTAGTGCATGAAATAGTTTTCACAGCAGATGATGCGACATGAGTGATATTCCCACATAAGGACTCGCTTATCATTATAGTGCAGAGTTTAAAATGCACCATAAAGAAAGTCTTTGTTGACTTTGGAAGATCGATCGATGTCATCTTCAAATCAGCATACGACCAAGTGAGGCTTTCATCGGAAATTCAAAAGCCCAACCTATAGCCGATTTATGGCTTTAACAACACAACAACAATTCCTATTGGGTTAGCATGCTTACTCGTCACAGCCAGGACAACACCACTGCACAAATCCTTCTATGCAAGTTTCTTAATTATTGGCCAGCCTTCACCACATAGTGCCTTCCTGGGAAGACTTGCGCTGATTGACTTAGAGGCAATCATTTTTCGTAAAGACCTGCTTATGAAATTCAACACTCCTGTGAGGATAGGATCAATGAGGGGAGAATAATTCTTAGCTAGGGAACTATACAATGTAACTTTTAATCTAGCAATAATTTCTTTTCAAACTATTCTACTATATTCTCTAATATTTGCAATAATAGTAACAAACAAGAATCAAAATCAATATAAAGAACTGCATCGGTACGAAGTACCAAAGCCAGAGCCGAAATAATTGACCTTGTACCTTCAGAATCCATAAAAAATGAAAAGAGAACAAACATGCACATGATCGACATTGACATATAAAATTCAGTTTACACATAGTTTTCCCCGAAGAAGCCCATAGACAAACATCTTAAGTCAACTTACAACCAGAGGAGTAAATCGAAAGTGAGATTGACCTGAGATTAGGGGCAACAAAGAAAGGGTTACAACAAGTAGATGACCTCGAAGATGTACAAATAGATCTAATGGACCCCACAAAGGTTTTGAAGATAGAGAAAATCTCAATGCAAATGCTCAGGCTAAAACGATAGATTTCTTGAAGAAGTCAGCAGATGTATTCGCTTGGACACACTCAAATATGATACGGATAAATTCAACAGTTCTCTATCATGCACTCAATATCGATCCTGATGCCCATCCAGTCAGGAAAAAGCGCATGACCTTAGACTAGGAAAGGTACAATGCTCTTCATGAGTAAGTTAAAAAGTTAAAAGAGTGGATTTATTAAGGAAGTGTACTACCTGAAGTTGATCACCAACCTAGTGCTCATACAAAAACCTAATAGGAAGTGCACCAACCTCGGTAAGGCTTACCCGAAGGATAGTTTCCCCTTGCCCCTATATGATCGCTTAGTGGTTGCAACCAGTGCACATGAGCCACTCTCTTTCATGGATGCGTATTCAGGATACAATCAGATAGCTATGTTCGAATCAAACCAAGCGCATACTAATTTTGTAATAAACAAAGGATTATACTTCTATAAAGACATAAAGTTTGGACTCAAAAATGTGTGAGCAACCTATCAAGGGCCGGTAAATATAATGTTCTTAGATCAGATCAGAATGAATGTTGAGGTATATGTGGATGATATGCTGGTCAAGTCAAAGGCAACATGGAGTCATGTTCAAGACCTAGTGCGAACATTTATGGTCCTAAGGCAGTACAATGTGAAGCTAAATCCTCTAAAATGTACCTTCGTAATTCAATCAGAAGAGTTCCTTAGGTACATAGTAAGTGCATGCAACATGGAAGCAAATCACAAGAAGATCAAAGCCATAAGGAAAATGGGGAACCCAGAGAGAGAGCAAAGGATTTGATAAGTCTATATGGCAGAGTAGCGACATTGAGCAATTTCATATCAAAAGCAACAGACAAGTGTATCCTATTCTTCGACCAGGTAAAGAAGGGGTGAAGCTTCGAGTTGATCGAGGAATACAAAGCTACGTTCCAAAACCTGAAGGATCATTTGGTCAACACCTGCATACTATCTAAACTGGAAATAGGTGAGGACTTGTATGTTTATTTTTCTATAAATGATAATTTATCAGTGTTGCAGTAATACAAGAAAACGAAGGGACCTAAAATCCCATTTACATCACAAGTAAATGGCTGTCAGGAGCAAAGCTAAACCACTCAATTATCGAAAAGCTAGCTTACAACTTGCTCCTTACACCAAGGAAGTTGCGGCCTTATTTCCAAGCACATCTCATTAAAGTCCTTGTTGAAAAATCCCTAAGGCAAATACTATAGTAGCCAAAAACATCAAGTCTCTTATTAAAATGGGAAATGGAGCTCGGCCAATACGACATCACTTATTGTCCTTGAAAGGCAGTCAAAGGTCAAAGCACCGACAGACTTCATTGCAAAATGCATGTTACCAACTGAACCCCAACCAGAGGAAGAAGCCTCCGGCGCTCAATTTTGGAAATTATTCATAGATGGAGCATCAAATAAATAAGGGGTAGGAATTAGTATGTACTAATCACTTTAGATGAGCATAAGCTGTATGGAGCAGTGCAACTTGGTTTCAAAGCAACCGACAATGTTGCAAAATATGAAGCTCTCCCTATAAGCCTGAAAATGATCCAGGAAATGGGGATAAGCCATATTAAAATTCACAACGATTCTAAATTAGTTGTGAGCTAAATGTAGGGCAATTGCCGAGCGAAGGATCCAACCCTGACTAAATATGTGGAACTTTCTAAGAAATTACTAGAGCGGTAAAAACTCGTCTACCTACTCATTAGAAAAACCTGAAAGCACCAAAGTGGCAAATGAAATGAAAGGAGTACCAATAGGGCTGATAGAGTTAGGGATACACCATAAGAGCAATTATGTAGTTTGTTACATATATGTAACTTGATAACCAGTCTTGTTCAACATAAAAGGTGTTTTCTTTCTATTATACTTGATATAGTGTATTGTATTAATTAATTAATTTAATCAGAAGTATAATTAATAGGAAATCCATAAATGGTAGGTTTTGTGATAGTAGTTACAAAGTGTCATAATTGTGAGTAATTTATCATAATAAAAACAAATATATACCATTTTAAATGTTCCTACAACGAAACTTGATATCGATATATCCGTTAAGACTAGAGTACGTAACGCTCTTCAAATGTTAGGCAATGTATTACTCATGACTGTTGGGGAACCTAGGGATTTCGTATTGTTGTTATTAGAAAACTATGGAATGACTCAATGGATAGTTTTCTGATGGTTAATATAACTAAGGTCAAACAGAAAATATCGACATGGCTTGTTTACACGGTTCTCTCGGCTTAAGAATACTATAGAACTTAAAGGTGGAAGTTCTGCTTTGATTATAGTTAAATCGTGGCATGGCATCCATCAAACGACTACAGTTGGGTCGCAGGAAGCATTAGAAGTGAATCGCTATTCAAGAGAGGATTCATCTCCTCAATAATATGGGGTTAGTATCACGATCAACTGATGTCAACTTAAAGTCAAAGTCTCTGGCTAGAGCAGTTTGGTTAATAATAATAATAATTACTATTGAACCAAGGACTTTGTGTTTGGACTATAAAGCTGAATGTGGACGATATTGGAATTTTGACCATTACTAAATTTTCTAAGTCCTAAAGTGATATAGTTTTGATGAAGAGAATTGGTGTGAATAATTATTACCACGAGATAATGCTTAAATAAGTAAAATTGGATTTTATCAAAAGATGTTTAAGCGATAAATTCCATCAAAATGCCACACTATTAGCTAAGGTGACGTGTGAATGTTAATATTTGAATTTTTCAATATTAACTACTGACTGAATTTACACCTTTGAGTGGCACAACCATAATGATGACTCCTCTGAAAAACTAAATGATTAAATTAATTTAAAAGATATTGTAAATTAATTAAATTAATTAATATTTAAGAAATATTAATTACTATTTAATTTAGTTGATGTTTGTAATTATTTGAATGCATTTATAAAAGTTATATTTGTGCGCATTGATATACGATATCGCTGTAATTTAGACAAAAATAATTGCATGTAGTGATTTGTGGAAATTTTATGTAGTTTGACGGCATGTAGTTTCAACCATATCATGTGAAAAGAAAGGAGTGGAGAGAGAGAGATCAAGGGAATTAATTAAGAAAGTTTTAAGAAAAGAATAGGAAAGGTTTTATTCTTTCAAATAAAACATATTCTCTAATTCATCTATGTACAACTCATTTATTCTTTTTCTTTCTCTCCTCCTAAATTTTCATGGTAGAAAATAAAATAAAAATTTCCAAAATCTTTCAACTCCAAATAAAAAACATCAAATAAAATAAAACAATAGTAGTTCATCCACCTCTTGCAAGGAAATGATGTGGATCTTGAAGATCTGAGGTGTAACTCCCCAACTTTATACCTATATTACCCAAGAATATTTCAAGTAATATTGTCAAGTAATATGGAGAATAAGACTAGTTAGGAGCGACCATTTGTAAAATTGCTTTGGGCAAGTATCGAATACGTCGAATAATGTGACTATAATTTTTCTTTTTCTTTTTTACAAGTGATACTTTGACATATCCGGTCCAGGCACAAAACATTAATATAGAGGTTTATGATTATTCAGAACGATATATAACATAATATACAATACAGAATCAAATGTTGCAACGGAAATAATATACATCAATATCTTCGCAAAAGTAAGAGTCTACAATAGAACTCCATAATTTTGACCAGATTGTGTGATCTATTTTGGTCACTCTTAACAAACCTCATTCTCTATATTGTTCGACGGTATTACTTAGTAATCTCCTTAATAATATAGATATGAAGTAGGGTGTTACATGAGGAGATATCATCATTCGAAGTGTGATTTCTAGGCAACATCCTAAGGAGAATTTATTTTTCAAGGTGTGCTTCAAGGTTTTGGTAATAATGTATGTTTTCTTATTATGGATAATGACATTTGATGTAATGTTTGATGAAAAATAAATTTGATTATCATAATTTGTATATACATATCACGGCCTCGTTTAATTTGAAAATTGTTTATACAATTTGAATTATTTGTTGAATGAATCAATTGGATTTTTATTTTAATAAATCATAATTGGTATTCTTTTTATGATTAAAAATAAGTTTGATTGCTGATATACGTTTTAAGCATTCAAATCAAAGTGCAAAAATTTGGATCTGAAATTTGGATATTCGTATTAACTAAATGGGTTATTGTTTTGGTAAATTAAAATTAATTTTTTTATATGTTTAAATAAGATGTTTTCTTTATTGATCTATGTTCTAAACATTTAATTTAAAGTCTAGCTTTTAGATGTAAAATTTTGTAAGTTCAATTTATCAATTGGTTTCTTAAGTTGTTAAATTAAAATTAAAATTTGTATATATTTAAATACAATGTTTATTATAGATCCATGTTGTAAACATTCAATTCAAAGTATAATTCTTTAGATCTAAAACTTTATATGTTCGTATTATTTTTATTGAATTTCATATTAGCAAATTAAGCTGAAATTCATGTGTGAATAGTATAGTGTTTTTTTGTAGATTCATGTTTGAAATCATACGAAACAAAGTGTAATTTTATATTTAAATTTTTACATGTATATATTTTGTGTTTGTATTGTATTAGAAATTTGTAAAAAAAAAGGAAAGATGTTTTGACAGTAAATCTAAATTTTGAATTGATTGCTCTTGTTCACATCAAAACTGAACGACAACGGACAAATAGTATGAAAGCATCATAATCCAATTACCAAGTCCAAACAGAATGAAGTAGAGAATAAAATATAAAGAAAAGCAAATTAAAACAGAAAGAAACGAATATATAATGTTTTATAGTGGTTCGGCATACTCCAACCTACATCCACTCCAAAAAAATTCCTTTTATTTATACCATGATTACAATTACAGTCCGGATAATTAGCCTTGAAATAATAATGGAGGAAGAGGAGTGCCATAAAAGATGATCCCAAATGAGTGCCATGCCCGTTGTATATTTAAGTGAAGACGGACAAATATCTAGCTGAAAATCCACATGCGGAATACCAAGGACCAAACGAACCCGCTCACCAAAATTAGGGCCCATATAGGCCATGCTTGGGGATTAGTACCGATCCCTATAGATGTTGATTAGGCATAGGGGATCCTTAGTGGTGGTCCTCCATGATGTAACCTTCGTGTTTCGATAGTTGTTTGTATTGCTGCCTTGGTGAAATTTGGTGACATTGGTCGATTTCTTTTGAGTTGAGTGCTGAGTTGAGTGTCCATATACACAGTAATCCGATCTGATCCCCTACCTAGGGTAAGTAATCTAATCCAATCCCCTACCTAGGGAAAGTGTCAATGCATACTTAGCCAATTTTGGGATGCTATTCATTTGAATCCAGTCGACCATTGTTAATAACCGATTTTCGAACCTGATAATCATCTCTCCAGGCTTCCTGCTTTTATGATCATGAAACCCGTTTAGCCAAATCCGTGGTATACTGCCTTGCCAAAAGGCGGGATAACAACTATAAATCTCTAATTTGTATTAACTAGGGATTTGATTGAATCTTATATACACAGAATTAATGTTTTGACAATAAACTTGCTATAAATCTCTAGTTTGTATTAATTAGAAAAGATTTGATTTAATCTTATATACACACAATTGATTTTATATCCATTCTTGTATATATAAAATTTATTATATGAATTTCATATTCTCAAAAGTATAAATTATAATTCTTTCAAAAAAAGAAACAATTTAAAATGAGGCAATTATATGTATAATTATTATTAACTGTTTATATTCTCATGTCATGACCCTTATTTATTGTCATTTATATGCTGCATTAATTGAGTTTACCAAAAGGGAAGTTGAATTAATCATCTGTATTACCCTTTATTTATTTTCCATTTTTCTCTATTTATTTCCCCTCTTTCCCTATTTTATTAGCTATCATTTATTTCTGTTTACGTGTCTTCACCTTTGTTAATTAACCTAATTAAATAGAGAGAGAAATGAAAGGTTTCTCTCTCTACATTTATGGCCCCATCTTCCCTTAATTATTTATGTTAAGAGAGAGAAATAAAATGTTTCTTTCTCTAAACTTTTGCATGTTTATTTACATACTTTTATATGCTGCTTATATGTTGTCCTTATCATTCATACACATAAATGTATTTGATACATTCATCATATTACATATTTATTTGAAAAAGAAACTTAGAAAAGTTCTAGGTATATTTAGACTTCATAAGTCCATCAAAAATCCAAAACGGTAATTTTTTTGAAATATTATCCATTATCACCACCTTGGACTGACCTAGTTCCAACAATGGTACCAAAGCCCAGTAGCCTATGTAATATAAGTTAGTCATGTTAGGGCTAACTAACTAAGCTTGTCTACTTAGTAAGTGGTCTAGAAAGGTAATGTCTAAAATTGGAATTAACTAATCAATTACCCTATCCTAGCTGGTTACCAGCCTGGCCTAAAAAGTGAAGTGAGCATAAAAGTTGCCCCTAGTAGAAAAGGCCCAATTTGAATTGGGCCTTCGGTTAATTTTCAAAGTAGTTTTGAAACTAAGACAAGATTTAAATTTAAAAAAAAAACATGTTTATTATAAAAGGTTATAATATAACATAAATTGTCAAAATGTTTGAAAAGGTAATGAAAGTTTTGAAATGTTTGAAACTATCATTATATTAGTTTCGAAATTTAAAATTTATTGATAATATTAATAAAATAAATTAACTAAATGTGTTAATCCATTATTATTTATTTTCATGTATTATATATGGTGATATATGTTATGTTATTTTAAAGTGTTTAAGGTAACATAAGTATACATGTATGTATACATAGGATAAATTTTGAAATTAATATAATATAATTAAATTGTTTGATCAAATAAATAAACTAAAGGTTAATTGATGAAATAAAAATACAAATATATGACATATATGTGTTATACTATAAAGGTGATAGTAGACATGTCTAATATACGAATACTAGTATAAAATGAACTAAAGAGTTAATTGATTAAAATTAGTTAAATAAGATTTAATTAATAAAATATTATACATAAGACTACTTATATGAAATATAAAAGTTATATAAATAAAACTTATTTTATATGAATGTATAAACTAAAAGTGGAGCATTAAAGAAACCTAAATAGAGGAATAAATGCACATGTAAATGTACATATACCGTGATTTCTAATGTCTGACACTTTATTTCATAAGAATGCATTATTTCATAAGTTAGTATCACTCAATATAATATATTAAAGATTATGAATCTTCGGTATAATATTGCCCTCTACCATATATGTACTAACAAGTTACTTGCATACTCCTTAGTTGTTGAACAGACTCAAGTTGGGGATGTTATGTGTAGTATTATTAATATATTGAATAGACGGGGTAAGATAACTATATGCGCTTATTGAGAGGACTCAAGGGTACATATACTATAATTAGGCCATCGTGACATGGTATGTATGAATGAATAATTTCATTTTGATTTGTTGAGCAGACTCAAGGTCGAAGCGAAATTAAGAAAAAGTACCAAAGGGTTGGGAATTGTATATGACATACTTGATAATGAGTTATCCATCGTTTGTGAGGTTATGATTTGTTAAGCATACTAAAGGTCAGAATCCTAGGACAAATGAGTCCTAACACCCACTACTGAAGTAGAAAAACTACTATATTTCGTCTTAGGATTTGATGAAACATAAAAAACTAGGGGGAGCCTAATTAGAAAAATGAAATGGTAACATTTAACCTTTCTAATATCGTAAGAATATATGCTAAATAAAGTTATAATTATAACCAATGATAAATTTGTGCATTTACTATTATTGATAAAACATTTATCAGCTAAAATATACAAATGAAATGAATTGAAATTTGACAAATAGAAATATAACATATACTCATTATTAAATGCCTATTCCATGTTAATGTTTTCTATACCCATTCAAGTGCCTAATTTTACAACTACTTAGTACATTCGTAATATGGTCACTTACGTGTTTTGTTTGATTGAGGTCATGTATTGCATTCTATGATTTTGAATTCTAAAACGCAAGATAAGACTATGAATATTTCATCCATATACTATAATATAATATGGTGAACAGCCAAAGTTCATAATGTATGATACTTCGATGAATATGGTTCATTTGAAATTAGCCAATAAACAATACTATGAGATCAAGTATTCAATTTGGCTGATTACAAAAGGATTATATTTTATTATATGTAACACTAGACCAAAACTATAAGATAGATCTAAGAACTCGATCACCGAAATGTCAGTTTAATCAATTAACGCAAGGTGGAACATTTTTGATGTCCTTAAATGTTAAGGATAATCAAATGCGCTATTGTAAAGAGTTTATTATGATATTGTAGTAAGATTTTCTTTTGAATAGTTTGTACATAGAAACGAATATGAATGTATAAGAGTAAATGTGATTTAAGGTATAGTTCGGATGAAAAGAGTGAATAATCACTTCTACTTCATAAAGAAACATCGAAAACGAGAATTGTAACAATAATATTTGATACTTAACATTGTAATGAGAAATACGATTTCAATTCCAAAAAGTATTTTCAGATAGAAAATCTTTTCTATAAGATTTATTTCTTTGAGTTCAAGATATTTAATCAAAGAATTCTTCATTATAAACAAGTTGCAGTATATGAAATAAATAACCTGCATTAAGTAAATGATGGACCTCCAAATTCAATATGCTATCAAAGCAATGGAGGATATAATGGAAGCATGCCATATAGCACTTATTGATTGCATCAAATTATGAAAATTATTTTCGTAAGACGTACTGAACAATATTTATGAGTAATGATTATTTTCGTTGTCGATTGAAAAATGGACAGAGTTACATTCCAATGCGAAATTATGAATATTCATTGTGAAATAATACTATAATGTGGTATTTGTTTTCATAAAAAAATAATGCTTTGGAAAATAATGAACTATGTAAAATTATTTACATTTATTTTGAAATTATAGGCTAAGCCGTAGTTTTGAAAAATAAGTTTTATTATATGATTATGAATCATATAATATTGACTAATTATATCTTAAACAATTAAGGGCTACGCACCCATTTAGTGGGATCATCGTAAGAGTTGATGAACTCTTCGGATTGATACATACCGATGTATGCAATCGCAAGTCTATTTATACTAAATCGGCTCCATGTATTTGGTTATATTCATTGATAATTTATAACCGACATGGACATGTTTATTTTATACACATATGGTATGTCTATGATAAGATCATAGAGTATAAAACAATGTAAATAAAATAATGAGCAGTAAAATATAAATGATTTAATTTGATTGAATGGGTGAGTATATTGGAAAGAGTTCCATATGTATCTAACTTGACTAATGATTCAGTCTCAAAAGTCACTACTCCCTATGACACATAATAATGTGATGATAAGGAGTAATCGAACTTTGTTGAATAAAGTACAATTAATTGTGAGTGAAATTGAGATAAATTCTTTCTATAAGGTGTGTATTTGAGAGTAGTACATTAGTTAAAATATATATCATCAAAGGAATAGTTTACCAAACCATAAGAAATAAGGGTTTATAAGAAACTCATACATATCCTAGGCCAAGCAGTTGGTGGGTTATGAGTCGAAAAATTGCACGTAATATTTGTTCGTAATTGTTGTATGAATCGCCCAAAAGAAGGTTAGATATGATAGTTATTAGATGACTAATTTTTATTATGAACATAAATATTGTAAACTAAAATCAAATCAGTTTTATTTATAAGGCAATTCATAAAGGGTTTATGAATACATGTTCCATTGCACTACGAAACAACTGTTGTTTCAAGAAATACCAACTTCAAATCGAAGGGATTTCTTTGAGAAATTATTGGTATTAGAATGGATATGAATATGATCCAAAGACGAAGTTGATTATGAGGGATGAAATGATACTAACCAAACCTGAACGAACACAATGCAATAGAATGTCTAAAAGTATTATTGCATAATAAAGAGAGACTATGAGTTTCTTATTGATGTAGAGAATAAATAATCCTGCATGGTTAATTAAACCATTAAGGGTATTGACTTTACGATATGGTATGATGCACAAATCCGAAATAGACTCCAAGTACATTATCAAAATATGATTTTGAAAGTTGTAACTAATGGTTATGACCCATTGTCTGCAAATGTGCCTTTAAGAGAAAGACAAATGCAGTTGGAATACAGTAAGCCACGTTGATAAGAATAACACCTTAAATTTCAATTGTTGAAATTAAAGTAATAGATTCCCATTCAATGTGCTCAAGTAGTCAGATTTTACTCACAAAATTATCTCATAGTATGACTTTATATTTTTGTACATATGTTTCGAGACGTAAAATTTTAAATAATGATTTGGAGTAAGCTATTTACATATAATAATCAAAATGTTGGAAGTTGTGCATGCAATATTGAGCTTTCGGATGTGATCCGAGAATGGATACAAAAGTATCTCTTAGAAAAGCATCAAAACTGAACAAGTGTTTTGATCAAAATATCATATAGTTTGATTATTAATCGAAATGCAAAGGAAACACGTGTTCATAAGAAAGAGCGTTGAATGGTACATTGGTATTTCTAAACTATAAGTAAACAACACATTGCTGTTTTTAACGATTATTTGTGTTAAAATCAGCTATAGTTGTTTAAATACTCAACATTGGATTTTTAAATAATGTCTTTTATAGGAAGTATAAAGATATTGGGAATGTCCCAAACGATATGTAAGGACACTTTATTAAAATGTTTAATACGGGGCATGTAAGAAGAGTTTTTTATGTATTGGCAATATGAATTATCATACATGTTATATCATCCACGATATCGTGATTCATTTGTGTATTTGATATACGAAGCGAATATCAGATCCAAACTGATATCACTAATGGTTGTTTGATGTTTTCTTATGTATTTATGAAATACTAAAGAATTGTTTACAAAAAAAAAACTCCTTAATGAGGAGTGTTCATACTAAAATTTCATAAGTGATACTGAGTTTAATATGTCAATAATAAATTCAAGTTAAAAAATCTTTAAGTCAGAAATATCCTAAATGAAAGAACATGGCCGATTCAATGAAAAGATTAAGTACGTCACCTAGAATAACGCCGCATTATAAGCAATGTATATAAATATATAAATCACAAATATAAAACTCAGCCGATTCCAAGTGTTGAGAATCCCATAACATCATTATATGATAACAATGGCATGATATAGTCTGTAATAGAATTTAGTGCTCATTGGAAGTTGAGAGACATACTCTGAATTGTTCCACATGATAAAATAATTTATTAACGTCAAAGAGAGTTGATTAAAAATGTAGAAAATTGAAACACAATAGCATACCCATTCATTAAGTGACTGATCCAATTGGCATTGAGGAAACTGATAGGAGAAGTTGGAATAAGACTCCATAGTTGACCGCAAGTGCAAGTGAGAGATTGATATGGCAAGGGATATGCTCCAAGGGCAATTATGTAATTTGTTACATATATCTAACTTGATAATCAATCCTTTTCAAAATAAAAGGTTTTTTCTTTCTATTATATACTTAATATAACGTGTTATACTAGTTAATTAATTTAATTAATTTAATTAAAAGTATATTTAATATAAAATCAAATGGTATGTTTTATGATAGTAGTTATAAAGTGTTGTAATCGTGAGTAATTTATCGTAATGAAAACAAATATATACCATTTTAATTGTTCCAAGTCAAGATGTATCAAGGATGTATATCGATGTATCAGTAGAGACTAGAGTACGTAACGCTTTCCAAATGTTGGGGAATGTATTACTCATGACTACTTAGGGCACCAAGGGGTTATGCATTGATGATTATTGGATAACTATGGAATGACTCACTCGATAATTTTCTGTTGGTTAATATAACTCTTGTCAAACAGAAAATATCAACATGGCTGACTTATCCAGTTCTTTCGACATGAAAATACTATAGATCTTAAATGTAGGAGCTCTGTTTTGATTATAGTTAAATCATGCATGACGTCCATCGAACAACTATAGTTTGGTCGAGTCGAAGCATTGGAAGTGAAGCACTATTCAGGAGATGATTCATCTGCTCAGTTATATGGAGTTAGTATCACAGTCAACTGACGTCAACTCAAAGTAAAAGTTTCTAGCTAGAGTAGTTCGGTTAATAATAATTGTTATTATTAAACCAAGGATTTTGTGTTTAGACTATAAGGTTGAAAGTGGATGTTATTGGAATTTTGACCGTTACTAAATTCCGTAAGTTCTAATGAGATATAATTTTAACAAAAAAAATTGGTATGAATAATTGTCACTGCCAGATAACACTTAAATAAGTAAAATTGGATTTTATGAAAGATATTTAAGCAATAAATTCAGCCAAAATGTCACACTACTAACTAAGGTAACATATGAAAGTTAATATTTGAATTGTTCAATATTAACCGCTGATTGAATTTACATCTTTGAATCACACAACCATAATGGTGAATTCTCCGAAAAAAAACATGATTTAATTAATTTATAAGATGTTGTTAATTAATTAAATTAATTAATATTTGAGAAATATTAATTACTATTTAATTTAGTTGATGTTTGGGAGTTGTTTGTAATTAATTAAATGCATTAGTGAAAGTTACATATGCACGCATTAATATACGATATCGTTGTAATTTAGATAAAAATAATAATAATTGCATGTACTGATTTGTAGAAATTTTATGTCGTTTGATGGCATGGAAATTCAACCTATCATGTGAAAAGAAAGGAGTGAAGAGAGAGAGACAATGAATAGAATTAATTAGGGATATTTTAATTAAAGAACGGAAAATATTTCATTCTTTTAAATAAAACATATTCTCTAGTTCATCTGCTTGCAACTCATTCTTTTTCTTTCTCTCCTAACTTTTCATGGCAGAAAACAAAATAAAATTTTCCAAGATCTTTCAACTCTAAATAAAAAAGTCAAATAGAACAAAACAAAAGTGGTCATCCATCTCTTACAAGGATAGGATGTGGTCTTAAAGATCTGAGGAGATATCATCATTCAAATGTGATTTCTAGGCAATATCCTAAAAAGGAATATATTTTTCAAGGTATGCTTCAAGATTTTGGTAATAAGGTAAGTTTTCTTTTTATAGATAATGGCATTTGATGCAATGTTTGATTAAAAATAAATTTGATTATCATAATTTATATGTACACATCATTTCCACATTTAGTTTGAAAATTGTTTATGCGGTTTGAATTATTTATTGAATGGATTGATTGGAGTTTGTTTTAATAAATCATAATTTAAATTTGTTTATGGTTAAAATAAAGTTTGATTGCAGATCTATATTTTAAGCATTCAAATCAAAGTGCAACCATTTTGATCTGAAATTTGTATGTTCATATTAACCTATTGGGTTTTTTATCTGTTAAGTTAAAACTAGATTTTGTATAGTTTTTATAGATTTATGTTCTAAAGACTCAACTAAAAGTCTAATTTTTAGATCTAAAATTATGTATATTCAATTTATCAATTGGGTTCTTATTTTGTTAAATTTAAATTAAAACTTGTCTACATTCAAATACAATGTTTTATTATAGATCTATACTATAAACATTAAATTCAGAGTATAAATCTTTCAATCTAAAACTTTATATGTTCATATAGTTTTGATTGGATTTTACTTTAACAAATTAAACTGAAATTTGTGCCTGAGTAGTATAGTGTTTTATTATAGATTTATGTTTTAAATCATACAAAACAAAGTGTAATTTTATATTTGAAAGTTTACATGTGTATATTTTGTGTTCGTATTGTATTAGAAATTCGCAAAAGAAAGGGAAAATATTTGACAGTAAATCTTAAATTCAAATTAATTACTACGAACATCTAATTTGTATTCATCAGAGAGATTGATTGAATCTTATATGCACGCAAGTAATGCTTTGAAAATATATCAATTCTATGTTGATTGCTATAAATCTCTAATTTGCATTAATTAGAAAAGATTTGATTCAATATTATATACACACAATTAATTTTAAATGTATGTTTTTATGTATAAAATTTACTATATGCATTTCATATTGTCAAAAGTATAAATTAGAATTCTTTCCAAAAAAAAGAAACAATTTAAAACAAGGCAATTATATATATATATATATATATATATATATATATATATATATATATATATATAATTATCGAATGTTTATATTATCATGCCCTGAAATCTATTAATTTTCATTTATATGCTGCATTAATTGAGTTTACCAAAAGGGAAGTTAATCAATCATCCTTATTATCCTTTATTTATGTTCCCATTTTCCCTATGTGATTAGTTATCCATTTATTTCGATTTACATGTCTACACCTTTGTCAATTAACCTAATTAAAGAGAGATAAATGAAAGGTTTCTCTCCCAACTTCTATCGCCCCATCTTCTCTTAATTAATTATTTATGTCAAGTGAAATAAATATAAGATTTCTATCTTTAAACTTTTACATGTTTATTTGCATACTTTTAGGTGTTGCTTATATGTTGCCCTTACCATTCAAACACATGAAGGTATTTGAAACATTCATCATACTACATATTTATTTGAAATAAATTTAAAACTCCTTTAACTATGAAATAAAATGAAATTTTGATTTTATTTAAAAGAAACTTAGAAAAGTTCTATGTATATTTAGACTTCACCGGGCCATTAAAGATTCAAAATGGTAATTTATTTGAAATATTACCATTTAACTCCATTGCGGGCTGGCCCAGTTCCAACATGAACATTAGGAAAGACCAAGCATAACGTAATTAAATCAAATACTAGTTCTACCCTAAGCCTAGTAGGTAGTAATTCAAGAGGCCCAAGATCAGGAAATAGTGGAAATTCGGGAATAGTCGCCGGTTGAACCCATGCTTCGTCAAATTGAAGAGAACAAATGGATGACTCCCATCAAACAATTTTTGCTAAACGGAATTCTACCCTAGAAAGGAATGAAGCCCGATAATAAGATACCAGACTCCACTGTACTCCTTCTTTGATGGCACATTATACAAGAGAGGGTACTCAATCCCTTGTTCTAGGTGCATTTTCAAATAAGAGGGAGTACCGTTCATGAGGGAAAAACATGAAGGCTATTGCGAGGATCATTCAGAAGGGACCAAATTAGCGAAGAATGTATTGAGGCACGGTTATTACTAGCCCATAGCGCTTCAGGCTGTGATGGAATTTGTAAGAAGATGTGATAGGTGTTAACCCTTCGGATGTATCCCTAGATAACCATCCCGCAAGCTCATCCTACTTATCAACCCATGGCCGTTTGACATATGGGGCATAGATTTGACAGGTCCACCTCCTATATCAAAGGGAGGGGTAAATACGCTACAGTGGCAATAGACTCCTTCATAAGGTGAGTAGAGACGTAACCCTTATCCATGATCACTATAGAAAAACATTCACTTTTGTGGTAAGAAACATAATCGCTAGCTTCAGAATCCCCCATAAGATAATTCCTGACAATGGCACCTAGTTTGAAAGTAAATAATTTATAGTGCATTGTGAGAAGAATGAGATAATTAAGAGTTTTTCCTCTATCGCACATCCATAAGCGAATGGGCAGGTTGAAGCTGCAAAAAAATACCTTTAAGAAGATATTCAAGAAAAGACCGCAGGAAGCTAAGGGAAAGTGGGTAGAAGAGCTATCTTTGGTATTATGGGCCTACTGAACCTCGACTAGATCTCCAACGGGCCATACTTCTTTTTCACTAACCTATGGATATAAAGCCAAGCTCCCTGTCAAAGTGGATGTCCCATCACACAGCATAATATTGTACATGGCAGAAAAGAACAAAGAGCTGAAGGAAACCACCCTCAATCTCATTTAGGAAAGAATAGATGAGGTAGTAGTAGTATCTGACGCATACTAAAAAGGATGGCAAAGAATACAATGCCAGACTTGAGGGAAGAAACTTATGTAAGGGGAAACTTGTAATGCAAAGGGTGATGGCTAACACAAAGAAACCAACAGACGGAGCTCTAGGCCCAAATTGGAAAGGTCTATTAATCGTGGTCGAAGTATTGGCTAATAGGGCATAGCGATTTTCGTGACCTGATAGCAACTTAGTTCCAAAAACTTGGAATTTAGAGCACCTCAGGCCCTATTTAATATGACTTTCCGTATTAATGTAACAAAAAATGTGATTATTTTTTTAAAAGGAGTAATAATACAATGAACTGGAAATAGGTATATTAGATGGCTCAAATAGTATAAAAATCTATATATATTAACCTCTTCGATATTACACAATAATCACACTGGACGTAGGGATATTAGACAGCCCAAACCAGTAACATAGCCATGTTGGATTTAGGGATATTAGATGACCCGAACTGGCTATCAAAACAACACTGCATACAACGTAGGTTTGGCCTTTTTAGCTAAATAATTGAACTGGACGTAGGGATATTGGACGGCCTGAGCCAATATAAAAACCCCTCTATATTAATTCTATTGGTGTAGCCACACTGTCGTAAGGATATTAGATAGTCTGAACCGATACAAAAAACCGTGCACATGATTTGAAAAGGTTATAAATACACAACCTGACTTTACAGCCAAAAAATGAAAATACAATAGTCCGCTCCCAAAAAGTGGAGCAGACCGTGCTAAGCGCAAGACAAAGCTCAAATGCTAAAAGAGATATTTAGAAAACATGAACTACAATGACAACAAACCCAAAGATGGCAAGAAAGAAGAAGCTCATGGGATGCACATCAACCATCGTCCCATAAATGCCTAAAGCTTGCAAGGTACTCCTCTAAAACAAGGACTTTTGTTACATTTATTTAATACCTACACATTGAATACAACACACATGGTTACACATGCCATACTTTTTACAAAGACTTTAAAAGCACAAAAATAAAATATAACAAAAAAATCAAAAATATAAAACGAAATCAGGAGAAGAGTCAGTTACGATCTTCTTCGACAATATGACCTGTGGAAGCTTGGGGTAGGGCGTAGAGTAGAACGGTCCGTAAGTTGTAGAGTAGAAGGTAGGTTGTTTAGTTCGGTCATGAAAATAGATAAGTGATCGGGTGCATCACGTCCATAAGCGACACAAAGTTCATAGATAGAACCTGCCCAAACATCATCGTAGTCCTGTGGATCAAACTTGTAAGTTGAACGATTATACATAAAGTTTAAATCAAGCCCTGACTAAAAGAGATTAAAGACGTCACTTGCATGCTTTAAACCAATCTCTACCATGACAAATCATACCTTCATATGGCATAGTTTCTCTAACAAGGAAGCCCTATCTATCCCACCTCGAGCAACAACTTCAAAGTCCAAACGAGCTTCACACTCTCGGGTGAATATTTTATTCCCAAGGGCATTCACATGCTCCATAGCCACCCTCCTAGTCTTTTCAATCTCACTCAAAATTTGATCCCCATTTTACTCGGTAGTTCTAAAAAAAGGGCTAAAGAGCTCCTATGCAGTAGAAACGTAAGGTGAAGTGCGGTCTGTAGTAATGATCCCCTAACATGGTAAATTTGGCCTCGTAATGGTTTTTCAAATCATTCTTCTATTTGAGAACATCGTCGGGATCAGCCCCACGAGGAGCATGGGGGCGACACCTGGTCTTGAAATAGTACCTAAGGTCAAGACTGCAAAGGGTGCATCTTTAACACTAACCCACTTTGTAATATGCCCGTTTAATTCTTCAACTTTACGTTACAAAGCATTAATTTCATCATTGCATACAACCTTGTATATGCTCTAGGCATCTTTCGACAAACCTTCCAATTCCGCGACTCTAGCCAAAGCAGAATTAAGCTTTTCTTTAAAAATGGCTAGCTTTGAGCCTTGATCAAAAGAAGCGGAGTGAAAGTAAAAATTCAAAGTGAAATTAAAAGAAATAAGTACAAGAAAATCACAAACTTTGCAAAGAAATCTTAATTCGTATAACATATATCCAAACCCAAAGATCATGTCCAACAATGTAAATTTATGAAATTATTCTCTAATGCAAGTTCCAACAATACAGCTTAAGACTCCTAGGTCATAATATCTAAAGATGAGGATATACTGATGGGAAAAGTCTACTACGGTTCATAGCAAGCGTCTGCCCAATGATCCATTAGTAGATTTGCATTCATCTTGAAGCCCGCAAAGTTATGTAGAAAACTTAGATCAAGCATAGGGTAAAAATACTCAAAACCATCCGTGGCATGCCGTAAGAATGCCTTCCTCATTTTGCTGCTAACTTTTTCTCATCTAAATGTTTTTGAGAATGAGGTGATCCTATTCTGAGCTTCACTCAAAGAATCCTCAACATAAATTTTGAGTACTGCCTCCTTCCTTGTATTTTCCAAAATATCAATTAGTTGAGCTTTAGTTTTCATAGTATTCATGGCAAAGCCACAAAAATACCTAAGGGCATTTGTCTTCCATCCTTCCATTCGCAGATGATAAAGCATCCTGGACTCCATCCTCTTCTTTCGCTCAATTAACGAAGAAGGATTTATCTCCATAGGAGGTGTTGGAATAAAATTCGATCGGGACCCCTCTAACATTCTCCCTTCTTTAGTGCCCTCGGACAAGCTGGGCAGATAGATCTTTTATAGTCCTATTCAATTTCTTTATATCTGCTTCACAAACAGTCCCATAAAGTTTCTCCCCATCTTTAAATAACTACCGCATTTTATCTAACTTTTATTTAGCAACATTAAGCCTAATATGCAATGCGGTATTATGCTGATGTTGTCATTTCAGTGCATTTTTTTCGTCCTTGATATAACTAACGGTCTCCCTCAGGTTTTTTTCAAGCAGTTAAATAGCAGTTGTAAGACTATATGCTCTTCTATGGAAGACATTGTAGGACTTTTCATTTTAACCACAAATTCAAGAACATTTGTAACATCGAAGCAATTTACATTGAGGGGAGAAGGAATATTGATTCAAGGACTTTGTTAAATTCGGATAAAAGCCTTTGGGGACAAACCTAGTATGAAATAATTAAAAATTGACTCAAAGAAGATCAAAATGCACCATGTTAAAATCAAGCAAGAGCATGTATTATTAACTACATCATCATACGACAAATTCAGCAAACTCATATATAGAAAAAACAAAAACAAGAAGAACTGAATCCTTATGTAAATTTCTAAGTCTACGTCTAAACCATTCCCAATGGGTATTATAAAGTGAGAAGGAACCACTTTCTAAGGGGTATCGCTGTCGGTGCAGTACAAAGTCACTAAGAGCCTCCTTTTCTTTTACCACAAAGAAATCCTGGAAAGTAACCTTTGGGTCTCATCCTTATGTTTTGTAAAAGAAGCGTCTAGTTTTTTCTCACGCCGACTGATAGTCGCAACATTAAGACCGAGATGATCTTGAGTTTAAGTTTAAGCCTGATCTTGCTTTCCATCAGAAATTTGGTAAACAAAACTTCTTCAGAGGACTAAAACAACTAAACAAAGTGTTAAGGATGACCCAATCATTTATAAGATGATTATGAAATATAATGGATACTAAGATAATCAATGTGGAAAAATCAAAGTAAACCTTCATTACACAAAAAAAGAGTTCTAAAGTTCATATGCTAAAATTAAATATCTACATGAGGATTTGAGGTATCATCGGTTTCCTTAGACCAGTCAACATCCTTGAGAACTCGCCTTCTCAGATCCCCTCATCCACACTTTTTGGTTTAGAAGAAGGAGAGGCTTTCTCCACAATGACTTTTCCTTCCCACTAGACCCGTCAGTAGGCATAAACCTTATTAACCATGGTCGAGCCCCCTAAGAAGTCAAGCTTGACCTCTTCCTTAAACTGACGGTGAGTTAAGGCATACAGTTTGTAGGCTACAATGGAAGTGCTCTCCTTAAGTTGTTCCTGTTTCATTGCCAGCTTTGCCTCCTACTTCAATTCATGATCTGTCAAGGACAAGACATCCGCGTCAGATTTGGCCTCCCATTCAGCCCTCTCCCGACACAACTTAAAATTTTCCTTCATTCTATTTTTTTGAAAACAATTTGAACATTCTTGGAAGCAATGTTGATCTTCTCATAAGTAGGAAAAGAAAAATCCACTTCAAGTTTGGCAGCCCGAGAAAGAGTATTGACCTGCTTGCCCTCCCACTTTCATGCCTCTATCGTCAAAGGGGAAAGATAAAAAAAGAGAAAAGACGAAAATAATAGTGAGTAAGAGATAGTCAAATAATCCATCAACCAAAAAAAATGCTCACATAGGCGTAAGACTTTTCCATCTCGAACACAAGTGAAGAAGGAAAGAGCCCTGGAAGTGGAAGAGGAAGGAGAGAAAGGGAAGGGCAAGGCAAAACATGGAAAAATATCCAATGCAGTCCTCTCTATCTTCTCGGTCAGGTCAGATATGACACCTCTGGGTAAAGGCAAGTATCGTATGCTGGGGCCAGGACGACTATACAGAGGAGCCCTCAAAGAAGACGGGGAAGTGTAAGAGATTAATTTCCCGATGCCTTGATCAGAATCCTTTTACATGAGTTTTTTCTTTTGGACATTCTTCTTCGGATGCTTACTAAGGAGCGATCTCAAGGCTTCATCATCCATTTCACCTATTTATAAAAGGAAACTCAAGATCATAAGAAGTTCTCATGAAGGTCACGAACTATAAAAATGAAAAATTATGTATCTATTGTTAGCAAATTATATCTCTATGGAAAAGATTGAGAAACTTAAAAAATAACACGAAAGAATTTGTGATTTGGGCTCAAAAAGCCATGCTTTACCAGCATCTCTTTATTAACAAACAATTGAATTTTCTTCTCCTCTACACCTAATTTTAAAATATGATCCTACGCGACTCATATGATTCGGTGTCATCCTCAGAAAAAATGACCTAAGTAGGATGTTGATGAAAAGAAGAAAGGAAATTATTCAAGTTTTTAATAAAGAAGTATAAGTCGACCCATTTCTGAGTTTTTCGAGGAAGTTCCGTCAGTACCTTTTTTTGGCATGGGTGTAAAAAACTAGCGTCACCCCTTAATGGACTTCTATTAATATCAAACAGAAACTATAATTCATTACAGGAAAGAGTATAACCAATCTACACATAGAATGAAAGTGGCGATCATTGGAGAGTATCAAAGAGGGGCGAGATGCATAGGGACAAGATCAATGGCGGTTAACCAATGACGGAGAATATGATTTGGAGGAAGATAGAGACCACATTGTATATGTTCGGGAGTAAGAGAGGTAAACCCATTATCGGGATTGTTTATACACTCATATAGTTCAAGAATCCTAACCTTGTAGCCTATGAACCCAAATTGATTTAGCATACCCTTAGCGTCTTCTAGGCGAGTAATTTTAGAGGGCGAAAACAAAGGGAAAGAAGAAGAGGCCATTTCAAAAATAACGAGGATGGTTACAAAAAAAAAGGGAAGAAGCATTAAAATAAAGAGATCTAACAATAAATAAAAATCCTCACTTTGATTATAAAGAAAATTTAAACTCCGGAACTAAATCGAGTTAGTAGATAATTATTTCCTCGCCCCTTTTGTTTCTTTTTCGTTATTGAACAAAAGTGTAAAAAAGAATAAGAAGAGAAAAGTTATATATGTACCTTAATTAGAATACTAACCACACAATTGCAATGATGCGGAAATTCATGAAACATTAATCAATTAACGGCAAGAAATAATAGGTATTAAGATCTATACAGAATCACCTAGAACAACTGTACAGTTAAAGCGCTCGGTAGATTCAAAGCGGTGGAGGTGTAAAAAGTCATAGCGGGGATACAACGAGGATATAGCGGGATATAGCGGATAGCTCTAAAATAGCATATAAAACTCATACTTAATGTTTTTACAAATATATAAATGGTAATTAAATGAAAAATTATCATTCAATTGAATTATAATTAATACATAAATGATTTTAAACAAAAAACATGTGCGAATATACTTTAAATAAACGTAAAACTGTTATATAACATAATTGAATTTAGTAGAATATTAGAGTATTTTCATTCTGAAAATATATCTAAAATTAAATCAAATAAATTAGTTTCATAATTTTTATAATGTATAAATGCAATTTTTTAATTCATTTTATTAAAGAAGATATAGCGGAAATAGAAAAATATAGCGGGAATAACGGGATATAGCGGAAATAGCGGGGACTAAAGCGGAAAGGCTACATTTTGGAGCTATATGGAAAAATCGTAGCGGTAGAAATCCGCTATGAGATATTGTGGAGTTATAGCGGGGTAATAGCGGGGAATTAACTACACAGCCTAGAAGAACATAGAGGGTGATTTGGCAACTATTCAGAAAGTGGTCATTAAGAGAATGGCACGTATCAGGATCATTAAATGCGAAATGATTACAAAGACTTTTCTCTAATTTGGAAAAGACAGGAAAAAAGAAGAGAGAAGCGATGAGCAGTGAAGAACAAATGAGAACAGAAAATAAGTCCACACCCATCTACGATGGCTACGGACTTAGGGGGCAAGTGTTATACCCATATTAATCAAATCGTGTTAAAGGCAGATCGAAGGAGCCACAAAACCCATGGATCTGGCTTCATAAATAAAGCCGAGACAAAGAGAGAAGAAGTTGAAACAATTCGATTGATACTGCACAATAAGAAGTCAAAAATTATGAATAGCTATAAGGAACTGCATTCAGTTATTCAATCGAAGTCTTAGTACTATCGCTAAGAATGGCGACAAAGTGTGAAAGCCAAACTACAGTCACAATGTTTAATCCAACCAACAGACCCATAAATAATTATTACCTTTGTTTATTACTTGTGTTTGTTACTTTTCTGCACCTTTGTTTATTTCCACAGAAATTTCATTGTTAGATTTTTATTCAGCTTTACTTGAATTAAATGCTAGTTCGAATTGACATTTTAACAAGCAGTTAAAGTGCAACTTCAAATTATGCAAGCTTACAATAGCACAATTACTACCTAAAGAAAAATATAATATCACTTAAATTTGTAAATTCCAATTCACCAAAGTAATTGACACTAAATTATTTCACGATCATTTTGGGTATTATGAGACAAAAAAAATCTCACTTATAAAGATGAAGAAATAGGCCAAAACATGTTGCTTCTATTGTTGAACCAAAGCAACAAAGAAACTAGGGTTATTCGCTTCCGTTCTTTAAACAACCAAAATAACTGATTGAGGCTTTTGCTCGGTTGTTTCATGACAACCGAAGCAAATGTTCCTCTTTTGCTTTATTTGTGACATGACAACCGAAGCAAAAGTGGGTCATTTGCCTCGTTTGTCATGAAATAACTGAAGAAAGTGTCAATTGAAGCAAATAAAATAACTAGAAATTTTAAAACAAACAACAAATATATATATATACACACACACTTCAAACCAAATTATACAAAGTTTGTTGTATAACAACTTCAACGCATAGACATATGTACTACGAATTCGAATGTGTACTAAAATAAGGCTGCATGTGGAATCTGCTATCAATACACAAGTGCATGTACATGATCACTCCGTGCACCATCCCAAAGCTTATTCTGGGCATGCTCACTAAGTATATTCAAATGCTCAAGCTTCAATCCCTGTGCATTTACAGCTAGAATCTCTACAACCAAATATTGTTCACTCAAATGCTGCTTGTAAACCATACTTCAGTTCATGCTAAGAATTCATGTAACGACCCAGTATTTTCAACCATTCGCATCCGCACATGTCGGACTTGAATTGTTCAAAATACCGCGTTGTAAATAAAATTTTGCAAATCTCAAAATATACAGTAAATAATTAATCACAGAATCACAGACACAGAATCTGAATACTCGCAGCTGAATTTAAAAATACTTAGTGGTTCATGAAGCCACTATAAATAGTCTCAATCAAATAAAAATTACATAGTCTTTAATCCAAATATAGTTTTAAATCATCAGTAGAACAATCCAAATGTCCACTAGTCTTGATTTCATAAATGATACGGACTGAAAGTTTTGCCGGCAGCTCGAAAGATCTACAGAATGTCCTAGCTCCGGGATGAAAGCTGAAACTGCAACTCAGGCTGACCCGAGCGTAACATAAAACATAAACACTCGAGTCAGGACATACATACTTATATAGTGTAAGCTAATTCAAGTGTACTGTAATATAAAGCAAGTAACTTAAAGGATGCTTGGGACCGCCCATCCTCTAAGGATCCGTTAAACTATTTACTATGTAGTAATATTCCGCCATTATAATAGTGTCTATTAGTAAAATAAACTTACTTTTAAATAGCGTTAAGGGGTTACCCATATAGCCCTTAACACAAATAATGCCAATAGTCTATACAGTACCGTAATACCTCCTGATCGGGAGGCTACCAGAGGATACTCCAGACACAAATAGAAACTCGTAGAAGGCGCGCTAGGGTAGGTGACACGGCACAACTAGGCAATGACAGGGTAGATATACCAATTACGCTTCCGGACCGATGGAAACGCGCAGCGCGCAGCTGCCGCCCACCTCGAACAACACTCCCAAATCAAAGGTGCGCGCCAAAACAATCACAAAAGTAATAGAATGGCATACGAAGAAGTGCGTCCGATCAGAGGTGCTACCTCATTAATCCGTCAATCGCTCCTGTTTTAGCCACCTTATGCCAACTCACGGGAGTCGGGTCCACGTATTTACCTCAAAGGAAACATCACCACCATCCTACTTCATTCTGGAATCTCCACCACGTACACAGTTGTTAAAGTGGTTTTCGGTATCGACAGAGAGTATGCCAGATATCCGATCCCGGTCTCTTTAACAACCAAACGTTATTATAACCCGTGGTTACAACTTTTAGAAATGGTATTTATACTTTAAAAATCAAAATAAGTTTCAAATACATTTCAATACCATAATATCATTTCAACCATCATTTATTTAAACATCAGTCATTTTATTTACTATAAAATACCATTTAAATCTATTCAATTTATTTAGGAATTAATTTGCCTTTCAACTCACATTTAAAAGTTAAATTCTTCCATTTAAAACCATTTAAAGTCAATTCCTTATTTTTTGTATTAATTACATATTAAATTCCAAAAATTTAAGCCTTTTTCCCCAAAGATTATTTCCATTTATTTTAAACAATCCGAAAATTCAGTTTCCGTAGCATTTATGAAATGCCACCTAAAGTCTGTAAGTCAAAACAGTTCATTTATAAAAGACAGCATTTAAGTGCTGTAATAAATTATTAACTTAACAATCAAATTTTAAATTCCCAAATATAACTTATTATCAATTATTTTCTTAACTAAAACTCACTTTTAATAAAATTTCAGAATTTCCCAAAATAAGTTATATTCCAAAAAAATTTACTTAAAAATTTATTTATTTAACATTTTGACTTATTCAAAAATCCTTATAAATTTTATAAAAATCCTTTAAATACATTTGAACCAAAATATTATGAATTCCCATTTAAAATATTTTTAAACATTTCAGAAAAATATTATATAAACCACGGGTCTGTATATAGTTTTCTAGCCTAGGTCAAGTGATACGGATTTATATCATTTCAATCCGCAATTTACAAAATCCCAGGTTCTATCATTTCAAACCCGCAATCCCAAGTTAACAAATAAATAATTGAACAATTAAATAAATGAACAAATGATTATCGTTCAGGCCTATCATTTCAGCCTATAACGATCTCAAATTTACAGGGAACTTACAGTGATGATTAAATCAGTAAATAAGAATTACATTGTATAACTGCAATAATATTACAATAGATAAACAACTGATTAGATGTCGATTTAAAATGAGGTTTAACATCATACGTTATATCACAGGCAGATAAAATTTAATAAATAATTTACAAATACACTTGTGATAAATCATGGATATATAGGTGTGTTTGTCTAGTGAGAAATACTCACCTTTCCTCTGCTGAAGATTCAAATCAAACAACGGTATCTATCCCGAAAGAAATGAACAGAGGCACGATAAATCCAACAGATGTGACACGTCAATTACGAACTTGAAAAATAAACGAAAAATAAATTACGCGATTATGAAGCGATCAAAGCAAAATTTAATAACAACCGGAACGAGATTTAAAAATTAAAAGATTTTTGACACCCGCAGCTTGACCACTCCATCACTCAATTTGTTCAACATCTCCAATCCTCTTCCCTTTCCAAATTTGTTATTTAAATGCTTTGGGAAAAATGCTTTGTAAAAAAAATGCTTTGTTAAATCAAATAGGCTGGGTCTTGAAACAAAACGTTATTAGATTTTCATAAAAAAATACTTTGAGAAAATGTATGCATGCACTTATGAAATGACAAGGTCGTGTGATTTGTTTCACACGCAACTAATAAACCACAAATCATTTTCCAAGTTTGTCTCCATTACACACTCCCATTTGTTAAAATCTTCAAAGTAGCTCACGCATGCAAATTCACATGTCAACCAAAACTACAGGCGTATATGGTTTCTTCTCCAATGATGCAAAAATGAAAGATATTTATTTTGTTTGTTAACATTTTATTCAAAAGTGACACCCTTATTCAATTTCACGTGGCCACAACTACATGGCTAATATGTTCTACAGCATGCAAAAGAAGAAACTAGGCTTGATTCCCTATATTATTGGACATGCATGGCAAGATCAGGAGGAAAGGAGATGCATACTTATCAGGGATGGCAACAACATACTTGAGAGGTGGAGTAGTCGAGCATGGTGGAACGAGAAGAAGGAGCAAAGTATGCAACGTGAAAAGCATGAGAAGTAGAAATAAAAATAAAATAAAAGATAGATGCGTACCTTCAACACACGCATGCAAGAAAAGAAGGTGAAGCTCTCCAGGTGATGTAAAAATTATTTTGAACGTGTGTTGTATAAATATAGGGGAAGGTCACGTTGATTCTAAGGATGAGCAAGATTTCAGGTAAGGAGAAAAATTAAATGCGTGAAAGAAAAAGGCAGGAATCTTTGCATTTGAAATTCAACGTTAAAAGAAATGACTTCTTGCATTTTTAAGAGTGCGTACATTTCAAGTAACGGTTGAAAAAAAAATGCGCAAAATAAATTTGATTGATCCAAGATACTATTTCAAGAGAAACGTGCATTGATTTAGATGAGCAAATAGATAGGAAGAATATAAATATTGATTTTTATCAATTGAATGCAAATGGCTATGAAATTAAAACAAAAGAAACGGGTAGTTAAGATTAGATTATGGGATAATATTTTCAAATAATATTGAATGCGTTTATTTTATCCTTTTTGTTTGAACGTGTTATAAAAATAGGAAGCTGCATGATTTATTTCTTTAGAGATTTAGAAATTTTGTTCTCACAGGTAAGGGATAAGTTGCTTCTATTAAACGTTTATTCGCAGAGCTACAAATGAGATGCATGTTTCCAGTACTTAGATGAAGGGAATATGTAAAATATTTAGGAAGCAAGAGAAAACGAACATGCCTAAATTTACGCGCTTAATTATAGGAAAGAAAAGAGGCAAGAATTAAATTTCTCCAGGAACGACAAAATTTCCACTTAATTGCGTAGAAAGAATGGCGACTGAATTTAATTGTTAACCAAAAAAAATGTTTCATTGCATATTAAAGGTTGCGTGAAAAAAAAATTGTTAGGCTAAAAGATGTATACATATACAGAAAATTTCGAAATCTGGGTAAGAAATAAATGCAGACAAGAAAGAAACGACAACTAGAAAATTTAAAATTTCCATGCGTTGATAAAGAGGGATGAGTGAAATTTATGGTGAAGAAACGACAAGTGATTAATAGATTGGTTCATTTTAAACTTTTTCTTCAATAAATTATTGCGTGCGTTTCTTTCATTATATAGGCTAAGTGATTTTAGCAAGGATTTTACGCCAATTTAAAACCAATGAAAGCTGTGGAAAAAGTAACGTTTTGCTATAAAAATCTACTAACTGATTTATTAATTCATATAGATATTGCAATATGCATTTTAAAATACGCCAAACTGACGTAGTACAATACGCCCAAAATTTATGCAAAACTAACATTTTTAATTTATACGCTTATACATTACTTATACCATTACAATGCGTACCCTTTTTAAATGCGAAATTTAACAGTCTGTAAAACACTGAATTTTACAAAGTTATTACTTAACTAAAATTTTAACTTGTTTACATTCTTCGTATTTAAAATATACATAATTCATTTTTATTAAAATTCCAATTGGAGTTGTCTTTTAATAAAGTAAAAATTTCAAAACTTCCAATTTTATATTTAGACTTTTAGGAAATGATTAAATCAAGTTAAAATTTTATTAAATTTCAAGTTTTATAAATAAAAAGAAATAAAGAGTAGGCAATTAAAAAGGCAAGCAATTAAGACAATATAACGCATACCCTTTTAGTTTCTTCCAAGCCATAAATAAAAGATATAAACTAGCAAAAATCTAATAAATAAACATGACCGTCAAAAATAAAAATAGAAAGATAAAATAGAGGTGGATATATGAAATAATAATAATAAGAACATATATATATATAATATGTAATAAAAGTAGAAAAATTTATTGCGTGTAAAACGCTGTATTTTATCAAAAAAAAGTATAAGTTTTAAATTCCCAATAAATCCATATATTTGATTTCTCAATCATGTTATTGAATCGACTATTAACTTATCCTCTTATGGGTAATATTAAAATTGGTTTTTATACTAATACATAAAAAAAATTCCCAATTCATCCAAATTTCAATTAATTACTTTCCATTAACTACCATACTTTAATCCTACTCTTTTATTAAATCTGTTATCACTTTATAAACCTAGTTATTATTTGTTTATCTTTCCTTATAAAAATATATATTCCAATTTTCATTTTTCTTTTGTAATAACTTGTTAATTTCAATTATATTGAATTTCCCAAATATATACATTTATCATAAATAAAACCTAAATCAATTTATTCAACTTGGTTTCATTCCTTTATTTCATCTTATGAATAAAATATAAATTTCCATTTATGTCATTTCATTTACATTCACACATTACAGTTATAGTCCTATCTCACATAAATGAACATTTACCTACATTTAAATGTAATTGACTTCCTACTCTGAATTTAGCAGCCCTAAATAAAAAGGCGACTTGCATAAATGTTGTCACTAACTTTATATTACACTCAAGTTTATTATTTCCACTAATTATCAGAATTGCTTATATAATGTTGAATTCACTCCATTACCATACGTTTATTTGCATATATTCAATTTAATACCCAAATGTAACAGTTGAAACTACATTAATAGACCAATTAAATAGTAACTTACAACCGTTACTATATCCCTATTATTTTCATTTCATTTTTGAACACTCACTTCATTATAAATTATATAGGTTTTTTTTTCTTCTTAAATTTAATTACAAAAATCTTATTAAATTAACCAGTTTAATTATCGAAATTTACAGGTCATTACACTCTCCCCCACCCAAAACTTTTCGTCCCCGAAAAGGAAGGAGGTAGGATAATAGAACACCCTGAAAGAAAACTAAATTGAAACTCAAAATGGAATCATTTATTTAAACCATATAAATTCAATTTAAATTAATTAATATTCAATAATTGATTTAATTCATTTAATTTTTACTGAAGTTAAATCAATCTTAACTATTTCCAAATTAATTATCTTATTGTCCAATTATTTTGAAATTAACAATTTCTAAAATCATAAATTTTTATAGTCATTTACGATAATCATCCTTTATTCAACAAATTTAATTCTTCTTTATTCCAGATTATTATTAAATATATTCTACTTAATATATCTTATCGCACATATTAAGTAGATCACATTTATTATTATTTTTTTAATTTATTTCTAAATTTCCTTCAACACCATTTGATATTGTATATTATTCAATTATTATTTTATTTCTATTTACCTCTATTTGTCTTTTTGTAACTGAAACTTTAAGTGTATATTTTTTATTATAACCACTCAAATTTTATTTATAAAATCCTTTTATATCGTACATTATGCAATTACATAGTTAATTTCTGAATGATTCAGGTAAGTTATATTGGCATGCAATTATACAAGTAAATTTTTCCAATTCTATTATTCAAGTTTAAATATTAATTCAAAATTTGACTTATTTTATCATTAGAATCACCTTTTAACATAAATTTATGAATTAAATTTCCAATTAACTTCAAACCCTTTAGATATAAATAAATACATACATATAGCATATGTCAAATCAAATTTAAATCATATATCTATATATATATTATAAATTAAGTCATATTTTAGAATTTCAAATTAATTAAATTTTTGAAGCAAAACTACAGCGTGGTCTCTTTACTTCGATACTCGAAAATGAATGTCGATGATGTTGTAGTCATCACCGAAATTATTTTCCAGCGACAAAGAGAAGAGCACTAATTTTTAAAACTTTAAAATTCTTTGGAAACAAATTTATATTCGAAAATAATTTAAATAATAATATATCCTTTTAAGACTTTAAACACAAGGTTTGAAACTATCAGAAATTAAATTCTTAAATTCTTGTTTTAAATTCATTTTTGTTTCCAAATAAATTTATAACCATGTTTTATAGTTCAATTATTTATATAAGACAAAACCAATGGTTTACAAAACCATAAATAAAATCAAACACTATTATCTCTAAACAACTAGTTAAATTCTGAAAATTATACTTATATAATATTAGATTTTTCCCAAATATAGGAATAAATTTTTTTCAAAACAAGTATAGAGATTCAAATTTGAAGGACTCAAACCAAAGAGAATTTTGATTTGAAGATAAGTTGGAATCAGATGATCCGATGATTAAATAACATAATAAGGAACCAGATAAGTTTATATAAATCGCGGGCAACCTTAACCGGATCAACCGTGACTTAAAGAATAAGATCGATGTGGATTTTCTAGGGTAAATCTACATTCGATCTGAAGAAATAAAGTTCAGAATAACCAAAGATACTAGCATCTAAATCGAGGATAAATATAAATCTCCGGTGAATCAATGCTAGTTGTAAAGGAGTTTCACCCTTGTATTAGAATATTGGCGAGACCGCACATTCACTATAAAGATCATCCGAAGTGGAGTTATGGGATACTCCAGAATCGAAAGAAAATGAATAGTGAGGGACACGAATGAACTTCGAAACCGCAGGGAACGTTCCAAAATTCGAAAAGGAAGAGATTCAAGCTCAAATGAAAGTGATTTTGTAAGTCAATTTTACCATACATTCTAAGTTTTGCCTAGAGCCAAAGCTCTGATACCAAATGTAACGACCCAGTATTTTCAACCATTCGCATCCGCACATGTCGGACTTGAATTGTTCAAAATACCGCATTGTAAATAAAATTTGGCAAATCTCAAAATATACAGTAAATAATTAATCACAGAATCACAAACACAGAATCTGAATACTCGCAGCGGAATTTAAAAATACTTAGTGGTTCATGAAGCCACTATAAATAGTCTCAATCAAATAAAAATTACATAGTCTTTAATCCAAATATAGTTTTAAATCATCAGTAGAACAATCCAAATGTCCACTAGTCTTGATTTCATAAATTAGATACGGACTGAAAGTTTTGTCGGCAGCTCGAAAGATCTACAGAATGTCCTAGCTCCGGGATGAAAGCTGAAACTGCAACTCAGGCTGACCCGAGCGTAACATAAAACATAAACACTCGAGTCAGGACATACATACTTATATAGTGTAAGCTAATTCAAGTGTACTATAATATAAAGCAAGTAACTTAAAGGATGCTTGGGACCGCCCATCCTCTAAGGATCCGTTAAACTATTTACTATGTAGTAATATTCCGCTATTATAATAGTGTCTATTAGTAAAATAAACTTACTTTTAAATAGCGTTAAGGGGTTACCCATATAGCCCTTAACACAAATAATGTCAATAGTCTATACAGTACCGTAATACCTCCTGATCGGGAGGCTACCAGAGGATACTCCATAGGTACGACACAAATAGAAACTCGTAGAAGGCGCACTAGGGTAGGTGACACGGCACAACTAGGAAATGCCAGGGTAGATATACCAATTACGCTTCCGGACCGATGGAAACGCGCAGCGCGCAGCTGCCGCCCACCTCGAACAACACTCCCAAATTAAAGGTGCGCGCCAAAACAATCACAAAAGTAATAGAATGGCATACGAAGAAGTGCGTCCGATCAGAGGTGCTACCTCATTAATCCGTTAATCGCTCCTGTTTTAGCCACCTTATGCCAACTCACGGGAGTCGGGTCCACGTATTTACCTCAAAGGAAACGTTACCACCATCCTACTTCATTCTGGAATCTCCACCACGTACACAGTTGTTAAAGTGGTTTTCGGTATCGACAGAGAGTATGCCAGATATCCGATCCCGGTCTCTTTAACAACCAAGCGTTATTATAACCCGTGGTTACAACTTTTAGAAATGGTATTTATACTTTAAAAATCAAAATAAGTTTCAAATATATTTCAATACCATAATATCATTTCAACCATCATTTATTTAAACATCAGTCATTTTATTTACTATAAAATACCATTTAAATCTATTCAATTTATTTAGGAATTAATTTGCCTTTCAACTCACATTTAAAAGTTAAATTCTTCCATTTAAAACCATTTAAAGTCAATTCCTTATTTTTTTTATTAATTACATATTAAATTCCAAAAATTTAAGCCTTTTTCCCCAAAGATTATTTCCATTTATTAAAAACAATCCGAAAATTCAGTTTCCGTAGCATTTATGAAATGCCACCTAAAGTCTGTAAGTCAAAACAGTTCATTTATAAAAGACAGCATTTAAGTGCTGTAATAAATTATTAACTTAACAATCAAATTTTAAATTCCCAAATATAACTTATTATCAATTATTTTCTTAACTAAAACTCACTTTTAATAAAATTTCAGAATTTCCCAAAATAAGTTATATTCCAAAAGTTTTTACTTAAACATTTATTTATTTAACATTTTGACTTATTCAAAAATCATTATAAATTTTATAAAAATCCTTTAAATACATTTGAACCAGAATATTATGAATTTCCATTTAAAATATATTTAAACATTTCAGAAAAATATTATATAAACCACGGGTCTGTATATAGTTTTCTAGCCTAGGTCAAGTGATATGGATTCATATCATTTCAATCCGCAATTTACAAAATCCCGGGTTCTATCATTTCAAACCCGCAATCCCAAGTTAACAAATAAATAATTAAACAATTAAATAAATGAACAAACGATTATCGTTCAGGCCTATTATTTCAGCCTATAACGATCTCAAATTTACATGGAACTTACAGTGATGATTAAATCAGTAAATAAGCATTACATTGTATAACTGCAATAATATTACAATAGATAAACAACTGATGAGGTGTCAATTTAAAATGAGGTTTAGCATCATACGTTATATCACAGGCAGATAAAATTTAATAAATAATTTACAAATAAACTTGTGATAAATCACGGATATATAGGTATGTTTGTCTGGTGAGAAATACTCACCTTTCCTCTGCTGAAGATTCAAATCAAACAACGGTATCTATCCCGAAAGAAATGAACAGAGGCACGATAAATCCAACAGATGTGACACCTCAATTACGAACTTGAAAAATAAACGAAAAATAAATTACGCGATTATGAAGCGATCAAAGCAAAATTTAATAACAACCGGAACGAGATGTAAAAATTAAAAGATTTTTGACACCCGCAGCTTGACCACTCCATCACTCAATTTGTTCAACATCTCCAATCCTCTTCCCTTTCCAAATTTGTTATTTAAATGCTTTGGGAAAAATGCTTTGTAAAAGAAAATGCTTTGTTAAATCAAATAGGCCGAGTCTTGAAACAAAATGTTATTAGATTTTCATAAAAAAAATACTTTGGAAAAATGTATGCATGCACTTATGAAATGACAAGGTCGTGTGATTTGTTTCACACGCAACTAATAAACCACAAATCATTTTCCAAGTTTGTCTCCATTACACACTCCCATTTGTTAAAATCTTCAAAGTGGCTCACGCGTGCAAATTCACATGTCCACCAAAACTACAGGCGTATATGGTTTCTTCTCCAGTGATGCGAAAATGAAAGATATTTATTTTGTTTGTTAACATTTTATTCAAAAGTGACACCCTTATTCAATTTCACGTGGCCACAACTACAGGGACGTAGGCTAATATGTTCTACAGCATGCAAAAGAAAGAAACTAGGCTTGATTCCCTATATTATTGGACATGTATGCATACTTATCAGGGATGGCAACAACATACTTGAGAGGTGGAGTAGTCGAGCATGGTGGAACGAGAAGAAGGAGCAAAGTATGCAACGTGAAAAGCATGAGAAGTAGAAATAAAAATAAAATAAAAGACAGATGCGTACCTTCAACACACGCATGCAAGAAAAGAAGGTGAAGCTCTCCAGGTGATGTAAAAATTGTTTTGAACGTGTGTTATATAAATATAGGGGAAGGTCGCGTTGATTCTAAGGATGAGCAAGATTTCAGGTAAGGAGAAAAATTAAATGCGTGAAAGAAAAAGGCAGGAATCTTTGCATTTGAAATTCAACGTTAAAAGAAATGATTTCTTGCATTTTTAAGAGTGCGTACATTTCAAGTAACGGTTGAAAAAAAAAGCGCAAAAGAAATTTGATTGATCCAAGATACTATTTCAAGAGAAACGTGCATTGATTTAGATGAGCAAATAGATAGGAAGAATATAAATATTGATTTTTATCAATTGAATGCAAATGGCTACGAAATTAAAACAAAAGAAACTGGTAGTTAAGATTAGATTATGGGATAATATTTTCAAATAATATTGAATGCGTTTATTTTATCATTTTTGTTTGAACGTGTTATAAAAATAGGAAGCTGCATGATTTATTTCTTTAGAGATTTAGAAATTTTGTTCTCACAGGTAAGGGATAAGTTGCTTCCATTAAACGTTTATTCCCAGAGCTACAAATGAGATGCATGTTTCCAGTATTTAGATGAAGGGAATATGGAAAATATTTAGGAAGCAAGAGAAAACGAACGTGCCTAAATTTACGCGCTTAATTATAGGAAAGAAAAGAGGCAAGAATTAAATTTCTTCAGGAACGACAAAATTTCCACTTAATTGCGTAGAAAGAATGGCGACTGAATTTAATTGTTAACCGAAAAAAATGTTTCATTGCATATTAAAAGTTGCGTGAAAAAAAATTGTTAGGCTAAAAGATGTATACATATACAGAAAATTTCGAAATCTGGGTAAGAAATAAATGCAGACAAGAAAGAAACGGCAACTAGAAAATTTGAAATTTCCGTGCGTTGATAAAGAGGGATGAGTGAAATTTATGGTGAAGAAACGGCAAGTGATTAATAGATTGGTTCATTTTAAACTTTTTCTTCAATTAATGATTGTGTGCATTTCTTTCTTTATATAGGCTAAGTGATTTTAGCAAGGATTTTACGCCAATTTAAAACCAATGAAAGCTGTGGAAAAAGTAACGTTGTGCTGTAAAAATCTACTAACTGATTTATTAATCCATATAGATATTGCAGTATGCATTTTAAAATACGCCAAACTGACGTAGTACAATACGCCCAAAATTTATGCAAAAGTAACATTTTTAATTTATACGCTTATACATTACTTATTCCATTACAATGCGTACCCTTTTTAAATGCGAAATTTAACAGTCTGTAAAACACTGAATTTTACAAAGTTATTACTTAACTAAAATTTTAACTTGTTACATTCTTCGTATTTAAAATATACATAATTCATTTTTATTAAAATTCCAATTGGAGTTGTCTTTTAACAAAGTAAAAATTTCAAAACTTCCAATTTTATATTTAGACTTTTAGGAAATGATTAAATCAAGTTAAAATTTATATTAAATTTCAAGATTTTATAAATAAAAAGAAATAAAGAGTAGGCAATTAAAAAGGCAAGCAATTAAGACAATATAACGCATACCCTTTTAGTTTCTTCCAAGCCATAAATAAAAGATATAAACTAGAAAAAATCTAATACATAAACATGACTGTCAAAAATAAAAATAGAAAGATAAAATAGAGGTGGATATATGAAATAATAATAATAATAAGAACATATATATATATATATATATAATATGTAATAAAAGTAGAAAAATTTATTACGTGTAAAACGCTGTATTTTATCAAAAAAAGTATAAGTTTTAAATTCCCAATAAATCCATATATTTGATTTCTCAATCATGTTATTGAATCGACTATTAACTTATCCTCTTATGGGTAATATTAAAATTGGTTTTTATACTAATACATAAAAAAAATTCCCAATTCATCCAAATTTCAATTAATTACTTTCCAATAACTACCATGCTTTAATCCTACTCTTTTATTAAATCTGTTATCACTTTATAAACCTAGTTATTATTTGTTTATCTTTCCTTATAAAAATATATATTCCAATTTTCATCTTTCTTTTGTAATAACTTGTTAATTTCAATTATATTGAATTTCCCAAATATATACATTTATCATAAATAAAACCTAAAGCAATTTATTCAACTTGGTTTCATTCTTTTATTTCATCTTATGAATAAAATATAAATTTCCATTTATGTCATTTCATTTACATTCACACATTACAGTTACAGTCCTATCTCACATAAATGAACATTTACCTACATTTAAATGTAACTGACTTCCTACTCTGAATTTAGCACCCTAAATAAAAAGGCGACTTGCATAAATGTTGTCATTAACTTTATATTACACTCAAGTTTATTATTTCCACTAATTACCAGAATTGCTTATATAATGTTGAATTGCTTATATAATGTTGAATTCACTCCATTACCATACGTTTATCTGCATATATTCAATTTAATACCCAAATGTAACAGTTGAAACTACATTAATAGACCAATTAAATAGTAACTTACAACCGTTACTATATCCCTGTTATTTTCATTTCATTTTAAACACTCACTTCATTATAAATTATAAAGGTTTTTTCTTCTTCTTAAATTTAATTACAAAAATCTTATTAAATTAACCAGTTTAATTATCAAAATTTACAGGTCATTACAATTCAAGGCCACATTCTCATACTTCAAATGTTTAAGAAGCTACTTTTCTTGCAAACTCCTAGCTATGGATTCTGTTTTGGCCTGGAGGTATATGCTCCCAACTTCAAATGTGTAGCCAATACATGCTCTTATTACTTCATACACAGTAGGGCCAACACTTCATATGCATATTATTCATGCCCTCATGCATAATTATGTGCAAATGATTCAGAAGTAGCTCTTTAGTCTGGAATTCAACTCCAGAATCATGTTATAGTTCCACAAACTGATTACTCTTGTGATGCCTTTTATTTACTGGTTCTAGACTACCGATGCTACTTTCATGAACTACACCAATGCTCTACATCAACTTTGAAGGAATCTTTATAAAACTTCATTATTAAAGTATACTAATTAACTTATATACATATGATGTTTCATGGAACAAAATTTAAAAGAATCTATAAGAAAAACACATAATATAGTGATGTCTACTTAGTAGATATATCACTTTCCTTATGGCGTTTAACTTCGATTACATAAATTAGGTTAATAAAATCTTACCGCATTTGCTGAATCAAAAATCCAAAATAAGTTAATTAATTAAGGGTCCATTCAAATACACGCCAAAATACAACGTATTTTTGCAACCATGCCAGATTTAGGAATTAGGAAAAACAATATTCATACAAAATCATAAAATAAAAAAAATAACTCTAACATAAAAAATCAGACATTGAAGAAGTAAAAATAATAATCATACCATTCTCTTGCAACATGAAATTTTACTAAAATCATTTATGAGAAACAATCTCTGTTTTTATTGGCTTTACAAATAATAAGTAAAATCTGTAGAAATAAGGTGCGTCAACTACGACGCACTCGCTGCATAAGAAAATGCCGTTAGTACCTTAGGTATTGGTTTTGACGATAACAACTATAGACATTATGTAAAATATAAATACTAATGTTTTATCAAGTTATATATAATATATATTGCAGAATATTAGACAGGTGTTGACTAAGAAGACTGTACAGTATCAAGAGTAGATTGAAGATGCTAATATAGAGTTTCAAGTGCTTAAAATGAAGATTCATTAGTATTGAAGAGTTCAAGATTTCAAGATATTCCACGTAAGTTATAGAGTCATAGAATTTATGTTAAAACCTTGATAGCACTTTCCTGATTCTCTCTCATTCTCTAATTTTGTTTTACTTTTTTTTCCAGATATCCTGGTTTTAAAATGATATTTTCAAAATATTTCTTATTTTCAATCTCTTATACTTATAAAGATATTATTTTAATTTTTTTAAGTTTGTATATATTGAACTTTTGTTTCTACTTTAATAAGTTATATTTATATTGATTATATATATGTATACATATATATATATATATATATATATATTATTTACATTATTAAAATTTTCAAAATTACCGTATAAATTTTTATTATGATTAAAATGTGTATAAACTATATTTAAATAACTCTGCAAAGTATCGAATTATTTTACAAAGCAATGGATTTTTAATAATAATATACTTAAAGTGTTTTTCAATTTTGTGAAGAGTATGACGACATACTCTATCTATGTACGTCGACATAGTGGCCACAATTTTCAAAATTCAAAATCAAATGAAAGTGTCTTTTCGTCGAATCTCTTCGCGAGTGGACATGAACGTTGTTTCCTATATATACCAAACTTCCAATTAAATTTTTAGTATATTGTTTTCTTATTCATCTCTCCTCTTTCCACTCCCGCATTTTCTAAATCAAAATGTACCCAAACTCTACCAAAATTTAGCCAAAATCAAATTTAATCATTACTAGCTTCTCTCATCTCTCTCACTCAAACCAAGATCAAAGTGTTAATTCAAGAGTTATAGGATCAATTATGATCGAGATCAAAGATCTGAGTTTTTAAAACTCTATCAAATCATACCGCTATACTTGTGGATATGAAAAATCAATTGGGTATGCTTAATTGACCGTAAATCTAGTGGGTGTAACTGTAAAGAACCGTAAATCCGTACTCCTTGAATAGACAACAATCTCCATTGATTAACTCAAGGTGAACGAAAATACGAACCCTTATGGGTTTTTAAGAAAGAAGAAAAGAAAAAGAAAGAGGTAGAAGAGAGAAAAGATAGAAAATAGAGAGAAAAGAAAACAGAAAATAGAACATAGAGAAATAACAGAACAACATCAGAATCTCACAATTCGCAGCGGAACAACATATAATAGATAAATGAATAATCTTCAAACAAAGAACTATATCAGTTATTACATTTCATACATTACATTTCATTACATCAGAGTGTAAAACATCAAACAATGCAGCGGAAAAAGAAATACTATATAAACTAGTAATACGCCATCCATCTTGCCTCCTGCAACTCCTGAATTCCAGAATATCCTGATAAACCTTAACTCTTGACTGCCCGTGTGGAAATTGGTGGGCACCCAGAGTTTAGGAAGGAAAACAATAAACTCCGAGTCAGTCATGTGACCGGTGTGAGAACTCAAAACAGTTTATTTATCTTTAAAATCAAAATAGAGGAATATTTTAAAGTCAATTCGCAATGCTTTTAAAAATGAGACTACCATAAGGCCTCCCGCACACACACACAATGCAAACGCAGAATCGAAGGAGATTTCTCCTTATGATAGTCAAAGATGCTTGATACGCATTAAAAAGAACATTTGATATTATTACTAGTGCATAGTGTAGAGAAAATTCATTTCGAAAATAAAGATATAAATCTTAGCCAGCATAGACATTTCGCACTTATGCCTACTATAGCTACCATGTTCAATAGCGGGTTACCGCCATATTCCATGACAGGTTATACAACTAAAACCGTACAAGGCTCGTATTTGAAGAATGGATTTTCCAACAAATGGTCAGGCCAAGGAACTTCCCATTGCCACATGGAAACGCCTCTGGAAGGACGCCCCGAGAACCACCGTTCTCTGCTAAACAAAGTCGGGAGTCCCTTTTCCCAAGGAATATTACAAACCCTCAGATATGCCACCCCCGGTCCTTTGGAACCTTTAACCGAGCGCTCGTCACCATCATCACACAATCATAAAGTGTTTTCAACATGAGTAAGTATCTGGGCTCCATACCATGATACTACCCTTTTCCAGAAGGAATGGCTATACCCTAGGGAAGCGATCCCTGAAAACCTTGCCGCACAATTCCTGTTTCGACCATTACCGGTTTGTGAGGCTCGACGAAGTCACGTCCACAAAAACATACTTTATACAAAAGCCATGCTTTGGGTCAACAAATGATCATAGAAATGATCACCAAGATAGACGATCAAACAAATGATCCTATCACAAATAATCAACACAATGATCATTTACAGCTACACTCAGCATGTCACATTACCAAATAGGGAATATATCGCTGATAACTTCAATTATATAACCTCTGAGCTCGTACGTCTCAGAGAAGGGTGTTAAGCTAAAAGAATAAATTCTCCGCCACCAATAGAAATATATTTGAAAGAAATCGGCTTTATATCTCAATTTGTAATGTCAGGCATACTATCCATACAAGTCTATTCCGGGCTCGAACAGAACCGAAGGCACTTACAAAGAAGTCCTTGCAATCCGGATAATCTCTAATCACGCCCGAATTTCCCATCACATATGGAGATCTCAATACCGGGGATCAGCCAGTGCAGAGACAATCAACAAGAAACCCTTTCGTTTTCGAAAATATCCGGTCTTCAACACCGATCTTCAAATGCAATTCATAACGACGTATCACATATTCGGAATGGGTTATACGACCCCAACGTCCTTTCTCGGTTAACCCGAATAGTGAGCGCTTATTTTAAAAAAATAAGTGTGGCATTCAATTTCAAACAAATCACAACAAATACCTATTTAAAGGTAAATATTGATAGTCGGTTATTGAACTATAAATAGATATGCCAACATCACCGGATTCCAAATAATTTTCCAAATTATTTATTTCCCAAAAATATCTTTACAAGATATATACATAATTTCCATACTTCAAAAATAAATCAATATTTATTTTTAAACTCATTTTCCAAATTCCATTCATAAATTCCATATTGAATTTATATTTCCAAAAATATTCATGAATATACGTTTTCCATTCGATTTCTAATATTCATTCTCATTTTATCTTCAAAAAGATAAATTCCAAATATTCACTTAATATTGGAAAAGCATTTCTATACTTATTAAAAATAAGTAATTCACAGATCTTTTTATTTTCTATACTTAGAAAATATTTAATATACCCTAATCGAAATTAAGTATATATTTCATTCTTTAAGGAAATCATTCACTTAAACATATTTATTTGGGCCAAAACGAATGTTGCGTAAAACATCGTTACGACAACCCAAAATCACTAGTATAGGGATTCGAAATTAAAATAGATATATAAATCCCAATACTATACAAAACATTTCCTTTCGGAAATCATTTATTATAACAACAGTGTTGTAATCTACCATTTCCTTCTATTTCTCGAAAACATCTATTTCAACAATAAATGTTGAAATCTATGGTTTCGATAGTTAATATATTTTAAAACATCTTTAGATCGTTTTAATTCTTTTTCAAACATCACATCCAAAATAATTTCTTTAACTTATTATTCACTATTCAAAAACGTGAATATACCTTGTTAATAAATTTCATCACTTCTATTCATTCTATTTTAAAGGATTATTCACTGTCTAAACATGAATATAATTCCATTAACAAATTACAACAATTTTACTTATCAAAATAAGTCGTTGCGAATTTATAAAACAACGTTTATAAATTCTATTTCTATTTATTTTACAACAACTTCCTTTTATAAATTTCCTTTATAAATCTATCTAAATTTATATCTCGACGATATACTAAAATTCATATTATAAGTCAAACACTTATAATTTATTTGTTTATAAAATCGTTCCTTTAAACTTCATAAATTTATAAATCTTATAACTTATAAGATTCTTTTATTTATCCAAAATCTATTCTTTTAAATAACTTTACAAATTTTATAAACCTACTGTTTATAAAATTCCATTTATAACTTCACCGTTATAATTTTATAATTCCAATTTATGAAATTCATTTACAATTCATTCTAATACTTGTAAAAGCTCGTTTTATAATTCCAATATTTTTAATTTATAAATATCAATTTATAAATCTTTTAATATAAAACAATTTATATTACTATTTTAAAACGTCTTTAAACTCCTTTATAATTTCATCATTCTCTTAGATATACAAAACAATAAAATTTCATAAATCCTATATTTAAACCTTTTATAATAAATTCAGAAATCCCAGTTTAAACTATTTTATAAAATCACTAATCCCATATTTTCAAAAATCAACTTTTAACTGTATTTCTCAAAAATCATAATTTTTATAATATTAAAATTATAACGTTTATTTATTTAAGATGAATCAATTTCAAAAATATTTTATAAACGTATACTTTCAAAAATTATTTTAGAATCCCTTAAAAATCAAAATCGTATTTTTTTTTAAACTTCAAAATTGGATTCGATGATGCAACACATCGATAGTCAATCACGACTTTCAACATCATATATCGATATGATAAACAATCAAACATCACAATGTCTAAAATCAATAAATATTTGTGAGGAATCCAGTTGGATCCCTCCAACCTGTTTCCCTGCATCCACAGACATTAGCACAATACCATTCCACTTCGAGGTGGAATATCGCGGTATATGGGATTTATAAAATATTATCCGCTTAATAGGCGGCGCAATAGGGTCTCATCCGCTATACAATGCGGGAAATCAATCAACTGCAATATATACATATGCCAATATATATATATATATATTGCTATATATATAATATAATACCAATTCCACTTCGAGGTGGAATATCGCGGTATATGTGTGTAATAAATAACCTCCGCTTACTAACGGCGTATAGTGTCTATTCACATCCAATATATATATATATATAACAATCATCATTCAAGCATTCAATCAACACAGTCAAGCAAATTTTAAATCTAACTATTTAAAATTTAAATAAACAATAAAATTCCTTTTGAGTGAGAAGTTCTCACCTTTATTCCCGTTTGCAATCCACTTCCATCTTGACTCAATTTTCTTGATTTATACCTTGTATAAATATTTACACAATTTATTAATATTCGAACAGATCGAATAATTTAAATTTCGTTCTTGATTGTTTAATTAATCAATAGTTTTATTTAAACCAATCTCTTCTTAAATAAATTTATTTAACTAAAATTTAAATTTCCTTTTTTATAAATTCAAATCAACTAATTTTTTCTTTAAACAAATTTATTTAACTACAATTTAATTTCCCTTTGAATAAATTATTTTTAACCACTTAAATTAAATTTAAACAAATTTTTTTTATAACTATCATTTAATCCTTAATTACCTATTTTTTTTCCAATAATAAATAATGTTTCTTTTGATAAGTCATTTTATTAAATAAGTAAAATTTCCGACTAATTTTCTTTTACAAATTAAATTAACTAGTGGTTTCTATTTTAAATCAATTTTCTCCTTTAATAATTAATTAACCAAAAATTATATTTAAACAAATGATTTAATTTAACAAGTTAATCACCGAAATAAATTATTTATAATAAACCGGTCAATGAATATATATATAACCGCATTTAAATTCTTTGCTGTAAAAATCAAAGGCTGTGTTATATCTTTTTCTCTTCAGAATAAATATTTCCTTCACTGTAATTTTTTTCAAACCAACTGTAGATTTCAAATACATATCCGTGTAAATTGAATCGAAATTAAATTCGAGAAATAAGTTCGAATACCTCACTGTGAAAATCGTGACCAACATTTGGCAAAAACCCTAGCCTCCATCTGAAACAACGCCAAGCCGCCTTCGATGTTCGACCACCCATCAATGTCGAGCCCGAGATCGAGCCACCCAGATTTGCAAACTCGCATTCTACCCAAAACTGCGCCGATGCTCCAAAAATTAGCCTGCTCCTTCACAAGCAGATTCCCAGAACAACGCGACCCCCACCTCGCGACAACAAACTCGCCGACCACCATGAATGCGTCGCCCACATCGATTGCCACACCCACTTCAGTCGCGATACGAACTTCCATCCACTCAGCTATGCGATTTGTTTTTTTTTCATTGCTCGAACAAAAAAAAAATCAGAAGAGCGCCATTTTTTATTTTCTTTTGAGGCCGAGATGTACAAATGATTTGAAGAAGAGGAATAAACGAGGAGGGGAACAGAAGAAAAGGGGGGCGTGAATTTTGCGTGATGAAAGGCATAAACAATGGCGTGAATGAAGGCACGAGTTAAGGCGTGTATCTAGCTGATGAAAGTAAGGCCCTGTATACTTATTTATTTTTATTATTATTATTATTATTTTTTTATTATTTTTTTTCTTCATTATAAATTCAATTTGTTTTGTAAATTGTTTTCTCTAATAAATATATAAACGTTTTGCGGTTCAAATATCAAACTCAAATTTATATTAACATGTTTTACAATTAGATTTTATACTTGTATTTTATATTGATAAAATTTTATTCCATTTTATTTAAGTAAACGAAAAATGTTATTGAGACTAACCACAAATTTATAAATTTTTATAAATAATAATTCTCAAAATCCAAATTATTATTCCTAGTCATTCGTTCAAATTTTAAATACCAATTCAATATTCAATTTCAAAGCTAAATTCAAATTCTATTCAACTTTTCACTAGTTTAAATTCTAATATTTAATCGCCAAATTCAAAGTTATATTGAAAATTCAATCCAAACCATCCTTTAAATATTTAAAATTAGTTAAATATTTCCAAATTAAATTGTTCAAAATTCTGGGTCGTTACAATCTTCCCTCCTTAAAAGAATTTCGTCCCGAAATTACAAGTTAAGAAGAATGCCCTTATCCCGTCTACTATTTTTTCACAATTCAAATAGTTTTATCAACTTACTAACCTAAATCTTTTTATTGGAGATTCAATCATTTCAACTATCTTTCCAACTTCAATTATAAGTTTCAACCAACATTGTTTTACTAACCATTCAAATTTAAATTCAAATTCAAATTTCAAACTTTCAAAATTTCTCAAAAATTTTCTAACACCCTAAATTTTCGAAAAATTTCGCCAGCGTCTCCTTTGCGCGGCTAGCTCGGTACGACTACAAAATGGCACCACGACCCCTCAGAATCAAAAAGAAAAGAGAAAGCCAAGTGGCTGGAGAAGAAAGTCATCAAATCTCATACTGAAATTGAAATACGTACCTTTTTGTCGAGCAATTCTATTTTATCTTTGAAATCAAAATCTCAATCCCATTTCTTTTTATACACCTGTATAACCTGCTAGTAGTAGCATCTAAATCCAAATACAATATTCAAACCAATTTGCCAATTCTATTACAAAATTTTCAATATATGTTTCTTATACGTTTTTCACTTCACTATTGAAGCTACACATTTATTTTCATTGAATTTTTGCATTTCAATCTCATTTGAATTCAATTCACAATTTAAATTCCATTCGAATTCAATTTTCAATTTATTTCTTTTACTTACTTGAATTTATATACAAATTCAAATTTATCTTCAAATTTAGCTCACGACTAAACTTTTATTTAACCAATTCAAATTCAAATTCATTAGTCCATGAATTAATAATTTATCAAGTTAGTTTACTTGAATTCAATCCATTTTATTTCTTAGTTAATTCCATATAATAATGATAATAATTTAATATTATTACTTCCTAACAATCATGCAACCATATACTATAATAATTCATAGAAAATCATTTCTTCTCTATCAAAAATAGTTTTGGGCAAAATTATCTTATTTACCCGTTTCAAAAACAATTTTATATTCACTAACAAATACGCGCTCATATCTATTATTACACTCAAACCCATTCTAGAGTACTGCTGACTCTATCTCTAATGAGTAATACCCAACAGAACCATGGTTGTCGCTTAACCATATGCTCTTATACCAAATGTAAAGAACCGTAAATCCGTACTCCTTGAATAGACAACAATCTCCATTGATTAACTCAAGGTGAACGAAAATACGAACCGTTATGGGTTTTTAAGAAAGAAGAAAAGAAAAAGAAAGAGGTAGAAGAGAGAAAAGATAGAAAATAGAGAGAAAAGAAAACAGAAAATAGAACATAGAGAAATAACAGAACAACATCAGAATCTCACAATTCGCAGCGGAACAACATATAATAGATAAATGAATAATCTTCAAACAAAGAACTATATCAGTTATTACATTTCATACATTACATTTCATTACATCAGAGTGTACAACATCAAACAATGCAGCGGAAAAAAGAAATACTATATAAACTAGTAATACGCCATCCATTTTGCCTCCTGCAACTCCTGAATTCCAGAATATCCTGATAAACCTTAACTCTTGACTGCCCGTGTGGAAATTGGTGGGCACCCAGAGTTTAGGAAGGAAAACAATAAACTCCGAGTCAGTCATGTGACCGGTGTGAGAACTCAAAACAGTTTATTTATCTTTAAAATCAAAATAGAGGAATATTTTAAAGTCAATTCGCAATGCTTTTAAAAATGAGACTACCATAAGGCCTCCCGCACACACACACAATGCAAACGCAGAATCGAAGGAGATTTCTCCTTATGATAGTCAAAGATGCTTGATACGCATTAAAAAGAACATTTGATATTATTACTAGTGCATAGTGTAGAGAAAATTCATTTCGAAAATAAAGATATAAATCTTAGCCAGCATAGACATTTCGCACTTATGCCTACTATAGCTACCATGTTCAATAGCGGGTTACCGCCATATTCCATGACAGGTTATACAACTAAAACCGTACAAGGCTCGTATTTGAAGAATGGATTTTCCAACAAATGGTCAGGCCAAGGAACTTCCCATTGGCACATGGAAACGCCTCTGGAAGGACGCCCCGAGAACCACCGTTCTCTTCTAAACAAAGTCGGGAATCCCTTTTCCCAAGGAATATTACAAACCCTCAGATATGCCACCCCCGGTCCTTTGGAACCTTTAACCGAGCGCTCGTCACCATCATCACACAATCATAAAGTGTTTTCAACATGAGTAAGTATCTGGGCTCCATACCATGATACTACCCTTTTCCAAAAGGAATGGCTATACCCTAGGGAAGCGATCCTTGAAAACCTTGCCGCACAATTCCTGTTTCGACCATTACCGGTTTGTGAGGCTCGACGAAGTCACGTCCACAAAAACATACTTTATACAAAAGCCATGCTTTGGGTCAACAAATGATCATAGAAATGATCACCAAGATAGACGATCAAACAAATGATCCTATCACAAATAATCAACACAATGATCATTTACAGCTACACTCAGCATGTCACATTACCAAATAGGGAATATATCGCTGATAACTTCAATTATATAACCTCTGAGCTCGTACGTCTCAGAGAAGGGTGTTAAGCTAAAAGAATAAATTCTCCGCCACCAATAGAAATATATTTGAAAGAAATCAGCTTTATATCTCAATTTGTAATGTCAGGCATACTATCCATACAAGTCTATTCCGGGCTCGAACAGAACCGAAGGCACTTACAAAGAAGTCCTTGCAATCCGGATAATCTCTAATCACGCCCGAATTTCCCATCACATATGGAGATCTCAATACCGGGGATCAGCCAGTGCAGAGACAATCAACAAGAAACCCTTTCATTTTCGAAAATATCCGGTCTTCAACACCGATCTTCAAATGCAATTCATAACGACGTATCACATATTCGGAATGGGTTATACGACCCCAACGTCCTTTCCCGGTTAACCCGAATAGTGAGCGCTTATTTTAAAAAAAATAAGTGTGGCATTCAATTTCAAACAAATCACAACAAATACATATTTAAAGGTAAATATTGATAGTCGGTTATTGAACTATAAATAGATATGCCAACATCACCGGATTCCAAATAATTTTCCAAATTATTTATTTCCCAAAAATATCTTTACAAGATATATACATAATTTCCATACTTCAAAAATAAATCAATATTTATTTTTAAACTCATTTTCCAAATTCCATTCATAAATTCCATATTGAATTTATATTTCCAAAAATATTCATGAATATACGTTTTCCATTCGATTTCTAATATTCATTCTCATTTTATCTTCAAAAAGATAAATTCCAAATATTCACTTAATATTGGAAAAGCATTTCTATACTTATTAAAAATAAGTAATTCACAGATCTTTTTATTTTCTATACTTAGAAAATATTTAATATACCCTAATCGAAATTAAGTATATATTTCATTCTTTAAGGAAATCATTCACTTAAACATATTTATTTGGGCCAAAACGAATGTTGCGTAAAACATCGTTACGACAACCCAAAATCACTAGTATAGGGATTCGAAATTAAAATAGATATATAAATCCCAATACTATACAAAACATTTCCTTTCGGAAATCATTTATTATAACAACAGTGTTATAATCTACCATTTCCTTCTATTTCTCGAAAACATCTATTTCAACAATAAATGTTGAAATCTATGGTTTCGATAGTTAATATATTTTAAAACATCTTTAGATCGTTTTAATTCTTTTTCAAACATCACATCCAAAATAATTTCTTTAACTTATTATTCACTATTCAAAAACGTGAATATACCTTGTTAATAAATTTCATCACTTCTATTCATTCTATTTTAAAGGATTATTCACTGTCTAAACATGAATATAATTCCATTAACAAATTACAACAATTTTACTTATCAAAATAAGTCGTTGCGAATTTATAAAACAACGTTTATAAATTCTATTTCTATTTATTTTACAACAACTTCCTTTTATAAATTTCCTTTATAAATCTATCTAAATTTATATCTCGACGATATACTAAAATTCATATTATAAGTCAAACACTTATAATTTATTTGTTTATAAAATCGTTCCTTTAAACTTCATAAATTTATAAATCTTATAACTTATAAGATTCTTTTATTTATCCAAAATCTATTCTTTTAAATAACTTTACAAATTTTATAAACCTACTGTTTATAAAATTCCATTTATAACTTCACCGTTATAATTTTATAATTCCAATTTATGAAATTCATTTACAATTCATTCTAATACTTGTAAAAGCTCGTTTTATAATTCCAATATTTTTAATTTATAAATATCAATTTATAAATCTTTTAATATAAAACAATTTATATTACTATTTTAAAACGTCTTTAAACTCCTTTATAATTTCATCATTCTCTTAGATATACAAAACAATAAAATTTCATAAATCCTATATTTAAACCTTTTATAATAAATTCAGAAATCCCAGTTTAAACTATTTTATAAAATCACTAATCCCATATTTTCAAAAATCAACTTTTAACTGTATTTCTCAAAAATCATAATTTTTATAATATTAAAATTATAACGTTTATTTATTTAAGATGAATCAATTCCAAAAATATTTTATAAACGTATACTTTCAAAAATTATTTTAGAATCCCTTAAAAATCAAAATCGTATTTTTTTTTAAACTTCAAAATTGGATTCGATGATGCAACACATCGATAGTCAATCACGACTTTCAACATCATATATCGATATGATAAACAATCAAACATCACAATGTCTAAAATCAATAAATATTTGTGAGGAATCCAGTTGGATCCCTCCAACCTGTTTCCCTGCATCCACAGACATTAGCACAATACCATTCCACTTCGAGGTGGAATATCGCGGTATATGGGATTTATAAAATATTATCCGCTTAATAGGCGGCGCAATAGGGTCTCATCCGCTATACAATGCGGGAAATCAATCAACTGCAATATATACATATGCCAATATATATATATATATATATATTGCTATATATATAATATAATACCAATTCCACTTCGAGGTGGAATATCGCGGTATATGTGTGTAATAAATAACCTCCGCTTACTAACGGCGTATAGTGTCTATTCACATCCAATATATATATATATAACAATCATCATTCAAGCATTCAATCAACACAGTCAAGCAAATTTTAAATCTAACTATTTAAAATTTAAATAAACAATAAAATTCCTTTTGAGTGAGAAGTTCTCACCTTTATTCCCGTTTGCAATCCACTTCCATCTTGACTCAATTTTCTTGATTTATACCTTGTATAAATATTTACACAATTTATTAATATTCGAACAGATCGAATAATTTAAATTTCGTTCTTGATTGTTTAATTAATCAATAGTTTTATTTAAACCAATCTCTTCTTAAATAAATTTATTTAACTAAAATTTAAATTTCCTTTTTTATAAATTCAAATCAACTAATTTTTTCTTTAAACAAATTTATTTAACTACAATTTAATTTCCCTTTGAATAAATTATTTTTAACCACTTAAATTAAATTTAAACAAATTTTTTTTATAACTATCATTTAATCCTTAATTACCTATTTTTTTTCCAATAATAAATAATGTTTCTTTTGATAAGTCATTTTATTAAATAAGTAAAATTTCCGACTAATTTTCTTTTACAAATTAAATTAACTAGTGGTTTCTATTTTAAATCAATTTTCTCCTTTAATAATTAATTAACCAAAAATTATATTTAAACAAATGATTTAATTTAACAAGTTAATCACCGAAATAAATTATTTATAATAAACCGGTCAATGAATATATATATAACCGCATTTAAATTCTTTGCTGTAAAAATCAAAGGCTGTGTTATATCTTTTTCTCTTCAGAATAAATATTTCCTTCACTGTAATTTTTTTCAAACCAACTGTAGATTTCAAATACATATCCGTGTAAATTGAATCGAAATTAAATTCGAGAAATAAGTTCGAATACCTCACTGTGAAAATCGTGACCAACATTTGGCAAAAACCCTAGCCTCCATCTGAAACAACGCCAAGCCGCCTTCGATGTTCGACCACCCATCAATGTCGAGCCCGAGATCGAGCCACCCAGATTTGCAAACTCGCATTCTACCCAAAACTGCGCCGATGCTCCAAAAATTAGCCTGCTCCTTCACAAGCAGATCCCCAGAACAACGCGACCCCCACCTCGCGACAACAAACTCGCCGACCACCATGAATGCGTCGCCCACATCGATTGCCACACCCACTTCAGTCGCGATACGAACTTCCATCCACTCAGCTATGCGATTTGTTTTTTTTTCATTGCTCGAACAAAAAAAAAATCAGAAGAGCGCCATTTTTTATTTTCTTTTGAGGCCGAGATGTACAAATGATTTGAAGAAGAGGAATAAACGAGGGGGGAACAGAAGAAAAGGGGGGCGTGAATTTTGCGTGATGAAAGGCATAAATAATGGCGTGAATGAAGGCACGAGTTAAGGCGTGTATCTAGCTGATGAAAGTAAGGCCCTGTATACTTATTTATTTTTATTATTATTATTATTATTATTATTATTATTATTTTCTTCATTATAAATTCAATTTGTTTTGTAAATTGTTTTCTCTAATAAATATATAAACGTTTTGCGGTTCAAATATCAAACTCAAATTTATATTAACATGTTTTACAATTAGATTTTATACTTGTATTTCATATTGATAAAATTTTATTCCATTTTATTTAAGTAAACGAAAAATGTTATTGAGACTAACCACAAATTTATAAATTTTTATAAATAATAATTCTCAAAATCCAAATTATTATTCCTAGTCATTCGTTCAAATTTTAAATACCAATTCAATATTCAATTTCAAAGCTAAATTCAAATTCTATTCAACTTTTCACTAGATTAAATTCTAATATTTAATCGCCAAATTCAAAGTTATATTGAAAATTCAATCCAAACCATCCTTTAAATATTTAAAATTAGTTAAATATTTCCAAATTAAATTGTTCAAAATTCTGGGTCGTTACAGTAACTGTAGACCAAAAATCAATTGACTCTACCTAGAGGTCGGGATTTTGGAGGGTGTGTCTCGTAGCCTTAAAATCGAGACTATATGTGCAGTTACTCATTGAAAAGAAATTCGTGCGAGGAATTATGTAAGACTAGACGTAAGGTAACTCTGAACCGGTATAAAATCCCAGTATGTTCTATCCTTTTTACTTTTACTGCATTTACTTTTTATCGGTACTTTGATTCTTTAATTGTTTCTGTGATTGTTAATTACATCATTCCAAGTAGAATCTTAAAGAATTTGAAAATACCCTTAAGATCCCTATTCCACTGACTCACATTTGGTATAAGAGCATTGGTTTTTAGAGTACATCATCTGATTTTTTTAAAAGTTTAAATGGGTACCAACACTGGTAATAGTACCATTAGTAACACGGTTAATATACTTGTTAGTAACTCATTTATTGAAGGACATTCTACTGCCATACCTCCACATTTTAATGGCAGTAATTACACATATTGGTCATGAAAAATGAAAATTTATTCATAGTCAATTGATTTAGACACTTGGAATATCACATAAACTGTGTGCATTCAAACCGAGAAATTTTCTGCATAATGGACTACTGACCAAAAGGCGGTTGCACAAAGTAACCATAAGGATATGTATATATTATTGTGTTCACTAGATAGAAATAAATTTAATAGAGTGTATATATATATATATATATATATATATATATATATATATATATATATGTAAGTCTGCTGCTGAAATTTGGAGAACTTTGCAAGTTACACATGAAGGCACAAGTAAGGTTAAAAAGGCCAAAATCTCCATGTTAACAAACCAGTTTCAATTACTCAAAATGAGTCCAAATGAATCCATATCTGAAATATATAGTAGATTACAGGATATAGTACACTCACTTATTGCACTGGGCAAAAGTTTCCTGAGGAGGATCAAGTTAGAGAAATTCTTAATTCACTTACTCCTAAATGGATTAAAATACTCTTGCAATTGAAGAGGCTAATGACATTAGCACTCTAAAAATTAAAGAGTTAGTTGACAATTTAATGTCTTTTGAAGTACAAATGTAGGGCTGGAGGGAAAGCAAAGCAATAAAGAAAAATTCTATAGCTTTTAATGCGACGACGGATAATATAGATTCAGACAGCGATGGCGATGAAGAAATCGCTTTCATGACAAGGAATTTAAGAAAATTTATAAAATATAGGAAGATGAAAAATTTCAAAAGAAATGACAACAAAAGTCTAGGAAGCGGAAGTGGAAATGACATTAGATATTATAACTACGATTAACCTGGCCATTTAAAATGAGACTGTCCACATCCCGATAAACTTGAAATTCACCAAACATTCGATTCATCCAGAAACCAGAGAATAACCTATACTGCAACATTAGACGATTCAGACACATCCTCAAGTGATAATAAATCAAATACAAAAATTGCAAACATGTGCTTCACAACAATACATAATTCAGAAAAAAATGGTTAAATGGATCAAAAAAAGGTACGCTTTTAATATATCAAAAGGTTTAATTTCTTGAATGAATTTTTTTGGTTGCTTTATTAGTTGTTTGGAATATCCTGTAGACTAATAATAATATTGTTGAATATTGCATGATTATATTTCAAATTTAAATATTTCATATATTATACTAGAACAATAATAATATAAAATGTTTTCAAAATTATATTTCTGTAAATAGAATAACTATAAGTAGATATATATAATAATAATAATATAGATATAGTCAAATAAAAATCATTTTGAAAAATTTGACATGTATGTCGACATACACCCCTTGCATATGTCGACATACTTAGGCAGATTTTGAATTTCAGTTTCAAATTCAAAATTTGACTGTTCCCTCCACCTTTTCACCAACTCTTATGTTCTGAATAGATTTCTCTTAACCAAACAACACGTCCACTAATTCTCTATTTATTTACTCTATCTCCATCCATTCATTTTTTCACTTTCATTTTCAAATTCAAAAACCATAAACTCTCTTATCTCTTTAAACTACTCTTCAATGGCATTCTCGAGCAATACTAAGGCAACCATGAGGGTTTCTAGGAAAATAAAAGAATATTTTTTTAATGACCAAGAAGTCATACAAGCCTATATTGAATATATATCTTTTAGAGAAGTCTTTCCTTGAAGATTTGCTATTTTTGAAGATTTTCCTACTTATGATCTTTTTAATCTCTATTTGCAAAATTAAATTCTTAGTTTAGCCGATGCTTCTCAAAATAATTTCATTTGTTATCCAAAATTCATGAAGATATTTTAATCAAATTTAAAAGGGAAGTTTTATGATGGAAGAGAATGAGAAGTTTGGAGTTGTGTCAAGAGAACACAAATTTTTTTAAATTGCGAACTTTCGGGTCACATTTCGGATGCAAATCTTGTAGAATGGACCTCTCAAGTTTTCAAATTGGTTTTTAAAATCATGAAGTAATCCATTACATTTTTGAAAGTGGTGATGATTTTGAATTTAAAAACAAAAACTTGCGTCCAAAAGTAAGAATTTTAAGCAGCAAAGTATCACTCCTAGGATGGGTAATTATAATAACCCGAAACAAAAAGTTTTCAAAGCACTTTTTGCCATTTATGTCGATATGACATAAATTGGTCTCAAGTTATTTTGAATGAAATTTTTCCTAAAAATCTTTCTAAACATGAAAACACACTGTTCCATGATGTGTATCTTACTTGTGTTTTCAATAATTTGGTGTTTACCTTAAAGGAGAGGAAATAATTTCTCGAAAAATATTTGATAACGCCAACATTTCACTTATGCATATTTCATCCTTTTTTGAGCCTTATGAAATGCTTGTGGAAAAGGAACAAAGGTTGGCTTGGGAAGAGGAGCTAGAAATAAAAAAAAGGAGGAAGAGGAAGGAATGGAAATGGAAGTCGAGAAGGTAGAACAAGAAGAGGAGGATACTTCCTCGAAAAGTATTAATATGCACCTAATCCATCCAACAAAGATCTTCTCAAAAATTAAGAGAAGATAATTCACAACCAAAGAAAGCATAAGAAATCATTCTCGGAGATATTTACCTCAATTTTCAAAAAAAAAGGATAAATTCTTTGGAAAGATCATCCGCAAGTTTGGTGGTTATTCTTCAACTTCATCTTGTGTAAGCTATCCTTTTATTTTGATCTAGTTTTAAGTTTATGTTGAATCTCATGTATCTTTCTTTTACTTCTTGTACTCATCCTTATTATCAATGAACATTCTATTTCTTACAGTTATACATTGTCAATTAACTCTGGATAGTCATACACATATAATAGTGTAGGCCAAAACAATAGAATTGTAAAAAAAAGTAGTATTGAAATATATATTACATATGTCGACATATGCAAATCATGTATGTCGACTTATAACGGTCAGTTTTCAAAACAAATTAAAATTAGAAAAAAACAATAACTACTAAACATTAATTCATTTCAAACAACTTCTTACACCTATATATATACTTATTCACTCTATAAAATCATTATCTTCAGTCTCTATCTTCACTCTTTTTCATATATAAACTTATCTCTTCAATAATGCCTTCCCCACATCAAAAACTTTGTGAAACCTCGAGTAAATTCTAGAATCATTCAAGAACATTCTTTCTTTCATCCTAAGAAACCAGAGGCACAAAGAATTGTGTCTAATGCAGATGATCAAGGAGCAAAAAAGGCTTTTCAACGCGATTTAGTGGATGATTTCTGCCATGAGCAAAGAAGAACCAACCACCAATCCAGAGTGTACCATCAAAGATGATGAAGATTGTGATGCTATCAAATTGGATCCAATCTTTGATGCTGATGGATGGGTTGAAGTCCCTCGAAATGTCTTGTTTAAATAGGTTTACTTGTATATAAATAATAATACTTGATTTGGTTTGGATTTGATTGGTTTGATTTGTGTGGATTTGTTTGAAGGATGTGTGATATTAACTTTGTTGGATTGGATGACTATTTAGATTGATTATGATTATGTCACGATTATCTAATTTTACATATCGCTTATTGTTTTTATACAATCATTCTCATCATCATTATGTACAATTCTTACACACACACACACACACACATCAGTTAATATTTTATTTAGTAGGAGTTAGAGTTAAAATTAGAGTAAGAGTTAGTGTTAGAGTTATAATTTTAAGTGGTTATTTTTGTTGATGACAAAGGAGGAGAAATATATAGAATCTAGGCATAGATTAATGGGGAGTTTTGTAACTCAGGGGGAGTTATATCATATTTTATATACATAATTGTCATCATCAAGAATGAGGTTATTGTTACTAACTTAGGTATTAGTTTTGATGGTAACAATTGTAGGACATTATATAAAGTATTAGTACTAATGTTTTATCAAGTATATATAGTATATAGTTTAGGATATTAGACATGCTTAGATTAAGAAGGCCATACAGTATCAAAAGTAGATTCAAGATGCTGATATAGAGTTTCAAGAGTTAGAAAATGAAGGCTCATGAGTATTGAAGACTTCAAGATTTCATGATATTTCAAATAAGTTATAGAGTCGTAGAATTTATGTTAAAACCTTGATAGCACTTTACCGATCTCCCTCTCTCTTTCTTTAATTTTGTTTTAAATTATCTTTCAAATATCCTAGTTTTAAAATAATATTTTTAAAGTATTTCTAAATGATTTTCAATCTCTTATCCTTACAAAGATATTATTTTAGTATTTTTAAGTTTATATATATTGAATTTTTGTTTATACTTTAGTAACTTATAATTATATTTATTATATATATATTATTTACAGTACATAAATTTTTTTACAAAGCAATGGATCTTCAAAATAATAAATTTAAAGTGTTTTTCAATTTTGTGAAGAGTATGTTGACATACTCTATCTATGTATGTCGACATAATGACCACTAAAATTCAAAATTGAATGGAAGTGTCTTTTCGTCGTATCTCTTCGTGAATGGGCATGACCATTGTTTCCCTGTATACATCAGACTTCCAAATGAATTTTCAATATATAATTTTATTATTCATCTCTTCTCCTTCTACTCTCTCATTTTTTAAATCAAAATATACCCAAACTCTACTGAAATACAGCCAGAATCAAATTTAATCATCCATAGTATGTTCATCTACTCTCTGATTTCTCTCATCTCTCCCACTCAAACCAAGATCAATGTGATATTCAAGATTTATTGGATCAATTATAACCAAGATCGAATATCCAAGTCTGTAAAACTCTATCAAATCATCCCGCTATACTTATGGGTGTGGTTGTAGCATGTAAATGTAGTGGGTGCGCTTGTAGCCCGAAATTAAGTGATTCTCCCTAGAGGTCGTGACTCTAGAGGGTGTGTCTCGTAGCCTTAAGTTGTGATTGCATATTTGCATGTACTAGTTGAAAAGAAATCCGTACAAGGGATTGTGGATGACTAGATGTAGGGTAACTTCGAACCAACATAAAATCTTGGTGTGCTCTTTCCCTTTTACTTTTACCGCATTTACTTTTATTTGCACTTTGATTCTGTGATTATTATTACATTATTCGAAGTAGAATCTTAAAGAATTTGAAAAATATTCATATATTCAATTAAACACTATTCACCCATAGTGTTAATTTAGCCTTAAGATCCCTATTCCATTGACTCACAAATGCAACCATGAAACTACCAGTATTCGCTGGATAAAATCCCATATATTAGTAAAAAATAATTGCATAAACTTGAATTGTATATGTTGACACATGCATGGCAATTGACTTTTCAAAAGTGACTTCTGTGAAAATATGTACAGGAGTATTCATAAGGTTTCTCTAAAAGTAAACTCTTGGTGGTTAGAGCTAGATTTCTTATTACGATGGAATACATTATTTTCAAGCTTGGAAAGTTATAATCAGTCCAAATAGATTATGATATCCATAAAAGTCTTAATATACTTGTCAATATTAGTTATTTCTAGTATTTCAATATTGAGATATAGAAAACATGCAAATTAGAAAATATGAAAGATTCATGAGAAATATATCTCCATCTTTAATGTATGTTCATGTAATACTAATATCTTAGTAATTCAACATCTAAAACTTATCTTCTGAAAGTGATTATACAAGAAATACAGAAAACAATGTTCAAGGTCATATGTAATTAGTAGATGGCCCTCAAAAAGTTGAAATGTTACATAATAAAAAATCATTACGTTGCATTGGTGTTTATATGCACTGTCCTATTTTGACACTGCAAGCACTTAAGAAGTTAAATTTTCTAGTTATTAACTCGAAATATGTTAGCTTTTCTAGAGCAGGCAACAACATAAATCTTACACTGTTATGTAGATTATACCTTTATTTGTAATTAAATGTCAAATTGACAAGCAACACACATACCTTCAAAGGTTTCTTATTCAACTAACATGTTCACTGTAGTAAGCTCTTAGATGCAAGAGAGTAGTGATGGATCAAATGCTAGCTACAAATTAATTTTACAGATAAGAATTTTTACTTAGTGATAAGATGTGTTCCTAAATACATAGTAAATCAATTTACTCAATGACAAAACCATTTTACAAGTAATGAAGCTCTGTTCTCAAATATTATGAAACTGTTGGATGAATAAAATCTCACTATACCATGGTTCGATCATTGTTTATTTATATATTGCGTTCATTGTACAAGTACAGTCTATTTATCAATCATCTATTTATGGCACTATTCAATATACAAACAGTATATTTCTGCATTTAATATTGTATTATAGTTTCTCCAGTTAGAATTGTGTTAATTATTACAAGCTGGCTATAATTTAATTAAGCATAAGCACCATCATCTCTTGAAGTTTAATTCCAATTATCTTTGTTTTACCACTTCAAAGTTAAAATGTTGATGCTAAATTAGTTATTTTAGTTTTGCGATCCTTAATCGCAATATTTATCATTAAGTTACAAATAACATGATGAAAGATTACAAAGAAACCATGAGTTACATCATTTATTTCATCTATACATTCTTTGGATTAGAATTCTTTTAACTTTATGCTTTCTTATATTTGTGTGGTAATATCTATCATGCCATTAGTTGTAAGTCAGCAGCAGACATTAACTTAGCAGCCTTTGATTTTTATAGACATTTCTAAATTTACAAAAAAAAAAATTAAGACTTTAATAGTTTGATTAACAGGCATTAGAGGTGGTTCTACTGCTTGCATTCTTCCTTCATAAATAAGAAAAATTAAAATAAGTCGACAAAGAAATGATGTGGAATTATTGACTATATATGTTGAATATGTTGACATCATTTTTGGTTTTCGCCACTATTGTTCTCATAGTTATTGTTATGAAAAAACTCATTGATCCAAGCTTCTATTGACGACTTCTTGTATGCAGAACTTATTTATCCAACAAAGCTTATTTATTCAATAGAGATGATATATGATATTTAGGAACATAGCTTCATTAATCATTGTTGATAAGATTTTTTTTTACTTAGTGAACAAATATTATTATCCAACAATTCACACATACAGTATATTTGCCATGGATCAACTCCAACGGCATTACAGGTTGCAGCATACATTTCAAAGAATAACCGATCCAATAAGTTCTAAGTCTGCATGTTACTACGAATTCATAATGCATTTATAAAGTCAACAAAAATATATTATTATTACTACTATCAGTGTTATTATATTAAAATAAAGCCAATAAAATCATTGAGAAGATACCATGAATATAAAAAACTATGCACCGAAACTGAAACATTACTATATAGAATAGATGAACTTATTGTTAGCACTATTGTTAAACCAAACATAATTTTATATTTTTCATAAAGTAAGTCGAAAAAAGAAGAATCTTAGGCCACTAAAACTAATTTAAGTACTAAGAAATATTAGGCATGGCCTGTATTCAAGGACTTTAGGTAACTTGATGAATATAAAGGTAAGTAAATAAGTAATCTATATACATGTTGGTACATATACATACATACATATATATATATATATATATGAATGTATGTATTTATGCATGAACTAGCTGTAGACATAGGCTAAGCACAACTCATATCATATATAACCATAATGACCACCATCTGCGGCAATCCTATAGTACAAGCTAGGAAGTTGTAATCTAATATAAAAATGATTTCCATGCATTGTATGCTAATCTTCTGAATAAACGTAACATCATGATTGTCAGTAAAAGAATTACAGTATAAGCAATCAAAACAAAATAAAGAAGCAAGAACAAAAACATAAAAATGGTACTAAAGAACAACCCATCTTTCATTAATAGTGGAATCACTTAGAATAAGATTCCAAATGTCATCATTCGTTATTACTGAAAAATATATTATGAAACAAAAAAAATGAAACGAAGTCAAATCTTACTAAATTAGAGCCAGCAAGAATTGAGCGACTATTGGCAAGGAAGCAAGGTGATTGACATTGGGTGAGGTGTGGGTATTTGGGTATCGAAGAGTCGGAATGTGAGTTTGAACTGGATACTGAAGATGCAATGGAAATTTTAGTTGTATCTAGAGACGTAGCTGTTTACAAAGATAAGGAGATCATAGTAAATGTGGAGATGCTTTCGATTTGAGATTTCGATTAGGATTTAAGGTTTGATTTGGGATTTTTTCTTTTAATTGATATGGGAAAGATTGTGGTGGATAAATGGGGAAATGAAGGGGGGAAATGTGTCGGATAGTTGGTGTGGGCAGAAAATAAGTGATATATTGCTTCGGAAGCAAATGAGTGGCCTATTGCTTTGGTTGTGTTAATAATTGAGCAAATGAGTTTTCTATTTCTTCGATTATTAATCGAAGCGAATTAATGACCTATTGGTTTGCAAGGGTTCATTGCTTCAATTTTAAGGTGGAACCGAAGCAAATGATAACATTTGCTTCGGTTGCTAACACAATCGAAGCAAATGAGGCAAGACAACAGACATATTGTGTACTAGCTTATCACATAACTTATGTTGCCTTTACCTCTTATAGTGATATGAACATTTTTTTTAAAACTAAATCTTATTAAATTTGTGTAGTTATGCAAGTGTCACCATTTTCGGTGGTCATAATATTAAGTTAAGATAGATAACAATGTAGAAAATCAACGATAATACATATCACACAAAAATGACAAGCTCCCACTATTTAAGTCGATAGCACCAATATCGATGGTGCCATCGCATAGGCGATATCACGACTGTAAATATTTTGTCGCTACCCATCATATTGTAATATGCGTACACATTGCATAACTAATGCACTTATTAGAATGTAACCATCAAGTGAACTAAATAATTAACACTGGTAAGCTAAATCTTCCCGTCGACACCCTACTTTATGTACATATCATATAAATCGACGTGCCCTATCAAAAATGACTAATGATAAGCCCGAAGTAACCATTGCATAACATGATGATCTCAACATAGTGGACTTTACCGATAAGTATCTATCACATATCAAACAAGATGACAAGATGATTCTATATGGAAAATTATACACGGATTGAAGCACCCATTATAACACCCTAATTTTAATTTAACAATATTCAAGAAATTTAATTGGATAAATAAAATAATAAAGAGGGATAAGGAGATTTGATAATTTAACTAGGTCGTGCATTAATAAATCAAGTGATAAGATTATTTTAAACCTATAAAAGAAAAGAATGAATGAGAATGGAAAATTGGAATAGAATCTTGTTCATATCTTAAACCTTTACTCCCTCTCATTCATACTCATTTTAGAAATACACTAAGTAAAACAAAAATCAAGGTCAAACATTACTAGGGAAAAAAGAAGGGGAAATCAAGGGATTCAAAAGGGAAAAAGTTTAGGAAAGCTAAACTCCATCAAATCACAACTCCAGCATCCAATTTAAGGTGAATAATTTTTAACCATCTCTATTTGTGTTTGAATTCGACTAGGATAATTTTCGAATTATTCTTGGTTTCTTTTCCATGCTATGGATTTATGACCATTGTGTAGCGATCCTGACTCGACCTTCGAAAATCAACACCTAATACAACACTCGTATTCAAATGCCGCAGATCCAAACGTCGAATCTGGTTTGCCGGAGCTTATAACACATCAAGTATAACAACACAGCGGAAGAAAAGAAATGAATATCATTGATATACAACATTCGATACAACAATGATACAATATCAAAATAAACAACAATGATCAATATGATACAAGAATATCAAAGACAATAAACAACAGTGGAAAATGAATAGCAAAAGAGATAACTCCAATATCAAACTGCAACTTCAATCCAATGCTCCAAAGCCAAAACTCCAAACCACTAGCTCGAACCACCATCATGTTGCACAAAGATAAGCAAGTCTTGTCCGGTGAATCCAAGGACTCCAATATCCAAGATCTCCAAAGAATACCAAAGAGAAAGCTAAAAGCTACCAAAATCGATATCTACTATCTGAAAAACCCAACTCTAGACTGCGCGTGTGAAAAATTATGGGCACCCAGAGTTTAGGAAAGGAACAATAAACTCTGGGTCAGTCATGGGACTGGTATGAGCAAACAAAAACATTTGGTCTTTAAAACGAACAACAAGAGATTTAAAATAAATCCGCAATGCTTTTTAGAAAATGAAACTACCATAAGGCCTCCCGCCACACACACAATGCAAACGCAGAATTGGAGGAGATTTCTCCTTATGATAGTCAAATAAGCTTGATACGAGAAAATTTCTTTTATATTATTATTATAAGTGCATTGTGTGGAAAATCATTTCGAAAGTATAATATAAATCCTAGCCAGCATAGACATTCTGAACTATGCCTACTATAGCTACCATCTAAACAGTGGTGACCACCATAAGTAAATGGCAGGTCCTACAACTAAAACCGTACAAGGCGCGTATTGTTTCTTTGGGTTTTCCAACAAATGGTCAGGCCAAGGAACTTCCCATTGCCACATGTGTACACCTCTGGAGGGACGCCCCAAGAACCTAACCGGATCTCTGCCAACGCAAGGCCGGATTACCTCTATAACTAGGTAACTACTACACGAGTATGCCATCCCCTGGTCGTAACCGACCTTTATCCCGGGATTCACCAACAACCACAAAGTAATAAATTTACAGCAACCATATAGGTTAAGTATCTGGGCTCCATACCATGATACCACCTCTATCCAGAAGGAAATGAACATACCCTCAGGGGCGCTACCCCCAAATAACCTTGTTGTATTCTTCCTGTTTCGACCATTCCGGGTTGTGAAGTTTGACGAAGTCTCGTCCACAAAGCTACACTTTTCACAAAAGCCATGCTTCGATAAACAAATGATCAGCAGCACTTCATATGCCACATTACCAAATTGGGAATGTATCACTAGTAACCATCAACTACATAACCTCTGAGCTCGTACGTCTCAGAGAAGGGTGTTAAGCTAAGAGAATAAATCTACGCCACCAAGTAGAAATGTATTTGATAGAAACCGATTTTACATCTCAAAGTGTAATGTTAGACACACATCCATGCAAGTCTGTTCCGGGTTCGAACAGAATCGAAGGCACTTCAAAAGAAGCCCTTGCAATCCGGATAATCCCTAATCACGTCCAGACTCCCCATCACAGAGGGTGATCAAATCTCTATACCGGGGATCAGTCGGTGTAGAGACATTCGACGGGTTATCCTTTTGTTTTCGAATATATCCGGTCTTCACCACCGGTCTTCAAATGCTATCCATATCATCGTATCATTATTCGGAATGGGTTATCTGACACAAAGGTCCTCTCCCGGCTAAACCGAATAATGAGCGCAATATTTAAAAACATATGGATATGGGATTTCAGTTAAATCACAGCTTAAAGCCCAAAACATTTCATTTAAATGGTTAAAACAAATTACTATTTCTAATCTTTTAAACAAAAAGATTCATTTCAAAAACGTTCAATAGTTTAAACAATTTCCACACTTAAATCTTTTAAACAAATGGTTCACCTTTAAAAACCCCTTTCAATTTAAAACCAGGTTCACCAATCTTTATCAAAGATTTATTCATAGCCTTTCAAAACAATTCTATTCCAAATTGGATTAACTCATCCGGTCTTTAAATCAAAGACTCATTTTCATAGCTTTTAAAACAATTTCCAAAGATTCATTCATAACTTTCAAAGCCATTCTATTTCAAATCTTTATATGAAAGATATACCATTTAAACTCTCTTCGATTTCAAAATAAGGTTTAATAATCTTTCACATAAGTTAAAGCTGATTACATTTACATAAGCTAAAGCCATTTAAGTAAAACTTGGGTTATTAAATTTAAGTTCCCAAAATAATACTTTTTAAATGGTTAAAACACCTTTATAACTTGCATAATTTTTTTAAACCATAATTTCCAAATTATTTAATTCAATTTCAAATATTGAATTCAAATTCAAATCCAATTATTTAAATTTCACAACTTTATTAAGTTATTCAAATAACTTTCATTTTTAAAACACTTTTTCAAAGGTTTTTCACTTTAACCCAATCCATTTCCAAAACCATTTGGATTTAAAATTCAAATTCAAAATTACTTAAAATCCTGTGACTTAACTGATTTCCACATGCAATCCATATTTGTGTGTGTATAGTGTAGTGCAGGGGTTTTACCCAATAGTGCAACAACATCAATCATCACAGATACAAACATAGAAATATCGATAAGCGGTATAATCTACAACGCTTATCCTTATTCACAGATAAAGTAAATTTATCAATTACAAATATTCATCATTTACGATTCGATGTGGGTTTCGGATAACCAACTGGAATCCGACTCCCTGTCGCGTCGAAATCCAAATGTCGTTTAATGGGTCAAGGGTATTTACACATAAACATATCACAGAAATCACAGATCAATACACAGCAACTCTCATCACAAAATATCACAAAGCATCACATATGAGGAATATCAACCATCAAAAAATCCAATAGAATCCAAAACATCCATAAGTAAAAATAAATTAAATTATCTGATTCAAATTAAATCAGATTAAGTACTTATGAATAAACTTTAAATCTTGGTTAATTAATATTAATAATTACAAATCAATTTGATTAATTACTCCTTAATCATTTATTAATTAAAATTTTAATTTATAATTAATCCTTTGATTAACTATCCTTGATTACTTACAAAAAATTAATTAATCCTTAATAAATAATCCCTCCTTAATCCCTCTCATTAATTAATTAACCTTTAATTAATCATCTAAATTAATTACATTGATTAATTAACCATTAATTAATTACCATTTAATTTATTTCAATAACAAATTATCCCTAATAAATTTCATTAATTAATTAACCTTTAAATTAATTGTCCTCAAATTAATCGCCTTAATTAATTAATCACATAAACTAATTATTCTTCAATTAATTATTATTCTTTAAATTAATTATTCTTAAAATTAATTAACCTTTAAATACTTGATTAAATCAATCTTTAATCATCAAGTGGCAATCCTTAATTACTTTCATTAAGTAATTATTATTATTCTATTAATTATTTAATTAATTAAAAGATAAACCCTTTCATCTTTATTTTTACTTTAATTACATTCCTTAATTAAATTACATTAAATGCTTATCATTGATTTAAGAAATCCTTGGTGGACCATTCCTTAATTATACCATTAAATTACACTTTGGAAATTAAATTGATCATCGTGATAAAACTATTACAAATTCATATTAATAAGTTTTAAAACACTAAATCCTTTATAAATAAGCCTTCAAAATTTATGTAAAACCTTGTAAATAAATTTACTTGAAAAGAATTTGATTAATATTCTTTAAAACTGGTTCAATTTAATAAGCTATAAAATAATTTATTCAAATTTTATCAACACTTCTACTACAAAGTAAAACCCGAGCCAGATGCTTGAATGCTTCGAGATTTACTTCGAGTTCCCTCCTCTCTCACTTGCTTCGAGTCATTACTGCTATTACTCGAGACATTCCCGAGCCAATTCATGAATTCTCGTACTCGAACTCAAGTCCCCAACTTCTTCCCCAAATTCCAAACAACCCAGATGCATCCCATTACGCGTGCACGTGCACCACTTCCCTGACCACCTCCAATCGAGTCGCCACCCACCACCAAGTCGACGTCGGTCCCTCCGAGCTTCCCAAACACCCAGAAATGCAAAATTTCTCCCAAATAAAAATCGAGCATTTCCATGCTTCCTGGAACCCAAGCTTAACACCAACCACCTCCGTCCATCAGAGTCGTCGCCACTTCATCCACAACTTCGTCACAACGTGATGCTACTGACCCCCTCGGTCAGATCACCCTAATTGCGTTGACAACGACAAATCTCCTCCTTGAACTTCATCGGCAAAACTGGGTTATTAAATCCTACCTCGCCGCTACGCCGCCACCTCGACCAATATTAAATTCTTCTAGCATTTTTCCTGTGATCATCAACATGCAAGCTACCCTCGACGTCAATCCAAACCTTCAACATTATGTCAATCGTTCGCAATTGATGAAACTATGTTATCCGTTCAACTACGAACTGCAACCAAAATACTAAACTAAAAATCACAATTCTTGCTTCAAAAATCATTTTTTACCTAGAGAATTCAGAATATATACATGAATTTGCAGATCGTTAAGTTTGAATTTTCACTTGTTCTTCCCAATTCACTGTTATTTATAATTTCCAAAGCATTTACTCAATCTTTTCTGTTGATTTTATTTTTAGAAATGATGTTATACACAACAAACACTTTTCTTTCAGAGATCCCTGTTTAAAATCGTTGTAGTGAAATGATTTGAAAATTTAATCAAGTTTTAAAATCTGTAACTGGAGACAGAGTAAATATTCCCGAGCAACAACATACACATATATAAATACATGTATACGAGCTGATATATACGCGCATTCATTCCTTATTTTCCCATACATCATCATCACAGGTACCAAAATCAAAGAAATGGAAAAAAAGAACGAAGTTTGCTCACCTGAGTTTCTTTTGAACAGAGGACTAGATGGATGAACTGGAAATTGAATTTGTTATATTCCAAGTTTTGAAATGCTTTGGTTTTGATTACTGAGGCTTGATACGGTTGAATCCCATTGGCATGCTTTGATTTTGCTTTGTTTTCCAGATCTTTGCAGTTTAAACTGAGCATTGATTTCCAGGTTTCAGGTTTACCAGATTTTGATTTCTTCTTCCCTTTTCTTTTGATTTAAAATTTTGTTTTCAGTTTTGAAAAAAAATGAATAGAGAAACTGAAAGCTTGGTAATTTCTTAAGCCTATTTTCTAAAATTTTAATATAAAAGTTTGATTTCTTGCCACTTGTTTCATCTATTAGTTACACTTGTATATTTACATTAACACTTGTCAACATGTAGTTATTTTATGTTTTTAACCTTATTTAAAAATTAATTTACAACTTTGTTTAAATCCTTGTATACTTTAGGTTTTACATATTTATATCTTTGTGCATTTATGTTTTTATATCCTTGTCTTGAATTGATTTTTTATAAACTTTGTTTCGGCCCTTTAGTTCATACATTTACAACTTAGTTCATAGAAATTTTTGAAAGAAAGAACTTTAAATCTTTTTGTTAAACTTAGATATTGTGTCTATATATATATATATACATATAAATTATATTTACACAATATTTCAAAAGAAATTTTATTTAAAATTAAATTATACATTGATAAATAAACCTTTAATTAATCGGTCTAATAAATTTACCTTTAATTAATTTCATAAAGTGATTATACTTCCAGTAATCATCTTTTAATAAATTTCATAAATTAATCCTTCTTAAATTAAGTAATAATCTTTTAATTACTTACAATCCAATTGTTAAAACAATTCAAAGATATTTAACTTTAAACATTTTAAATCTTTTATTTAACATTGTTTAACATCATATTATATTTACAATTTAGTTCAAAAAAAATTAAAAGAAGGTATGTAAACTTCTTAATTTTATCCTTATTGATTTTCAAGAGATATGTATATTAAATAATATGAAATTTAGTTTTAAACAACTCTTACTATATTAATTTAAAAATATAACTTTCCAATATACCATATATTAAAATTAGAAAACAATTTTATTCATCTCAAAACATAGAGTATTCAAATCAAATTCAAATAAATAAATACTATTTTTAAACTCCAATCCAAAATTCTGTTTAAAGTCCATATTTTTTATTTGTTCTGGAAATTTCATATTATTTTACCAATAATTTCATAATTTAATTCCAAAGATTAAATTAATTATCAAATTATTTTTAGCTGAAATTCACGAATGTTAAAATTGTTTGGGTTAAATAATGATTCATGGAATTTTTATGAAATTATTTAAACGGACTTTAGGGTAAAACCTATGTTTTCAAAGTCTAATTGATTTGATTTTCTAGGATGTTGTATAAAATAATATTTGGGACATATGTTTTTAATTTCATAATTTTCCATATTAAAATGAATATTTTATGCTTCTTTTGATGTGAAAATAGTGTTTATTTTGGGTTTTAATTATTAAAAATAACTAAATAACTACTTTGGCCCCAAAGTGTTTATAAATGAAAGAATATGTTAATTCTGATTTTTGGTGAATTTTGGGAATTTTTTCTAATTGATTTTGAATTTCTATGTATTTATTATGCTAGAAAAGCATTTAAATTAATATTAATTAAGGATTTTAATTAATTAAGTTGATTAATGTTTTTCAAAGTATAAAATTGACTTGCGACTGTTTTTTAAAAAGAAATTGGCAAAGTTTGTTTTCAACCAATAGGAATTTGACAAGGAATAAGATTTGATATAAGGAAATTGCTTTTAATAGAAGTAAAACAGTTTTTATAATAATTAAGCCAATACCACCAATATGCGGCATCCTCATGACGTTCGACATTAACAATAAATGGTATCACTTTATAGTTGTAAACAATATTAGAATATGCGGCATTGACATGAAGCAATGCATGTGATATTTATACCATAAGTATGTGATGCATTAGGTCGTGCAGCTAACATTGGCGTCATGGGAATACTGCATCTCATGGGTATATGACATATTGATGTCGTAAGTTATCAATGTTAACAGCTTTCGGCACTCTTAAATTTATGTCGTAAGTCATCATTTCAGTCGGCCGTGATGCCGCTAATTTTTTATATGTGCGACATAATAGTCGAAGTGTTGTGTTTCTAGAATCCTTAGATTAATGCCACAAGTATTATCCCGACATAATTTTTTGATGTCGGGGTTCATCCGACACCCTATATTTCATTGTTTTTTGCAACAATGTCATGTGGCATTAATGTCGTATCTTTTTTACGTAGACACTAAGACCCTGCTAGCCGAGATTATCATGATTCTGTGTTGACTAGAATTATGTTTTAATGGTGGGATAGCCTATATCTTTAGTATGTCGACAACCTTATATTTTTACATAAAAAATTTATATTCTTAAGAAAACTTGAATTATTTTCTAATCTTTGATAAAGGTTTCACATCGCTATTGCGGCATGAATGACATAAGTCTTCTATTTTGTTATATTAATGGCGGTAAGCCATATGCTTGAACACTTCGACATTATTCATTGGGGATAACAATATTTTATATTTTTAAATGCCATAAGTTTATGAATTCGAAATTATTCATCGGGGACACCGGTGTATATCATATTTGACCTGCCATTTATTTCATGATTTCGGCATCACATAAACTGGGTCTACCAATGTGTACTATTACGACATGCTATAATTTTAAGGGGTTGTCACCTAATTGGGGGTACCAATTGACATGGGTTGTTGGCACTTGGGTAAATGAAATTAATTATGAATTATATTGATAAGTGATGGATTCATAGTCATCCTACGAAAACTATGAAATATGTGATGGATAGTCCACATAATACCTGAGATGGATAATCATATATTATGGAATGTGTGATGGATAGTCCACATAACGCCCGAGATGGATAATTTCTATATGGTCAATGAAGGGTTCATAGTCATTCTACGAAAGCTATGAAATGTCTGATGGATAATCCGCTTAGTTTAAAATGAATGAAACATGTGTGATGGATAATCTACATAATTTTAGATAGTCAAACCAAGTGTGATGGGTAGTCTATATGGTAAGGGATAGATAAGCCATATATTTTACACATGTAAGATGGGTAGTCCACATAAATATAAGAAGGATAGCATGTGAAGTTAAAACAGATAGTCAGATGAAGTTGAGATGGATAGTCAAATAAATTGGAATGAGTAGTCCATTATATGTTGCATGATTGCAAATGTTAATTTATTATTTGTAACCATTGTGGATGCAAGAGAACAATATATGGTTGATATTTTTTTTGTTAAGATAATAGTGAGGGGAAAACCCATTCCGCTCAACGGCGTGGTCTCACTAGATATGTATTTGGTTCGAGATGGTAGGTTATTATTCACATCAGACTATTTGTCTGAACCGAAGTTTTTGTTTTTCCCTTTAAACTCTCGGGTGCTCTTTTAAGTAGGCTGAGAGCAGGGTTTTTAGGTTTTCCAGTTAGACGAATAAGCTTTCGAAGACTAGCATGAGGCAAGCTAGCTATTACTAAGCGCTTTTATTTTCCGTTGTGTCATTTTATCAATGTTTTATCAGCTGAATGGATGTAATGGAAAATTGTATAGATGCTAAGTATTAGACTCTGACCAACCAAGGGGGCATCTTCATATGTCGCTCTTGGAGAATTTTGTAATAATTATATCTTCTATGAATGTGGGATCGAATGGGATTATGTTATGAATATGAAATCTTATTTGTAAAATGAAATATGAAAGTTTATTATTAAATTATGTCTGAAAAGATTCATATTTATGTGCTTATGATATTATTGATATGATTAACATAGCTGTATTTTATCATCAAAAATTAATAATATGTACGGTTGTAGGATGTGTAACAATTATGGGCCTCAAATTGGGGGACGTAGGGTTTGGTATCAAAGAGAACGCTTATGTAAAATTTAAAAGATTTTGAAAATATAATCCAAATGAATTAGAGAATAATATTAGGGTATGTGATAACGCAATAGTAACGTACTTGTATTAGCTATATGTAAGTATTTATTCTCTCCTCTTTCTTAGATCGTTCTTCTGTATCTTATTGAGGCTCGTACGTAGATTATGAGAAAGCAAGATATGGAAGTAGGAAATGGAAGAGTGAATCTAGATGGAGGAAGCACCACAATATATGGAAATGTTCGATGCAATATCAGAAGGAACCTAGGTCAATAGGCAAATGCTAACTAAAATGTAAATGCCAATGTATGGGCTGGAAACCCACAAGTAGATACAGGGACTTATTTTTAGTTCTTTATTAACATGATGCAAGCTAGAGCTACTGTTGGTTTGGCTGGAGGAAATGTTGCTAATGTAGGAGGAGCTAGCCCTGTGGTTCCAATTTGCAATAACTATGCCAAGCTGAACAGTGATTATACTAGTTTTGGAGGAAAACCTTTTCTTAGAACTAAGGAAGCTATTGAAGTGGAGAACTAGCTATTGCACCATGAGAGGATTTCTACTAATCTAGTGTTGAATGATGAGAAGAAAAGGATATTGGCTTCTAGGAAGTTGTAAGGAGAAGCACTGTACTAATGGAATGGGGTGATCGTAGGTGTACTAGAAAAGGAATTGACTTGGGCTGAATTTCGTAGGAGATTCGAGGATAGGTTCTTATCTAAAGTTGCCAAGTCAACCTTACTTAGAAAATTTGCTAATTTGGTGCAAGGAGAAATGTCCATACTAGAGTATGCTATTGAGTTTGATGAGCTATCCAGGTGTGGATATGCCACCATTGATACCGTGATTAGGTGGAACGATAAGATTATCTGGGGGTTGAGGCCAAAGATTGCTAAGATGACTATGCCACATCCAAGGGATTTATCGAATGTAGTGGTGGAGATGGCAATAAGGAATGAAAAAATGCTTTTGGCTTTTAAAAAGGATAAGCAAGGAGAAACCTAGAGTTCTCAGAGTAAGAAGAGAAAGTTATTCAAGGGGAAGAGAAAGTTATTCAAGGGTAAGAGAGCTCAAAAGAGTGGAGCTGCCAAGAAAGGGAAAGCTAATATTATTTGTTACAAGTGTGAGAAAAAGGGCACTGTGCTAATGATTGTCGATCAGGTAATGGCAAAACGGTTGTGGGGAAGAAGAATGTATAGCGCTTCAACTACGACAGGTGGGGCATTATAAGAATAAATATTCAGAAGTGGTCAAGGCAGAAAAGGAAAGATCTTTGCTTTGGAGCCATCATCATATAAGTCAATAGCAGAAGAGAAGGGAAAAGCTGTGATGAGAGGTAGTCTTTTTATTCATGGCATACGTGTTAGGGTATTATTTGATACTGGTGCATCACATTTTTTATCTCTCATTGTTTGGTTGATGAGTTAGATTTAGAACCATCATACCTAGTTACTTCCTTAAGGGCCGTAGATCCAATAAGAGGTTATGTAACTCTTGGGATTAGATGTGACCATCTAGAAGTTAAGTTAGGTCATACTTTTGCCTGCAGTTTGTTTGGGTTTAATTTTGTGGGCTTTGGGATTATTTTGGGTATGGATTGGTTAAGAAAATACGATGCTAGGATATTTTGCCAAGAATAGGATAATATCATTAAGACACCCTAATAGCAGATATCGAATTATATATTGAGTTGAGAATTCGAGTTAAGATGTTTATGCTTTATTGGGTGCAACAGAGGTGGAAGATGAGTTGAGTCGGGTTTTAGTTGTAAGAGAATTTCTAGATGTTTTCAAACAAGTTATAGGACAACCACCGAGGAGAGCTATTGAGTTTGGAATTGCTCTTGTGCCTGAAATTGAACCCGTAAGTAGACCACCTAGAAAAATGACACCTATCGAGATGAATGAGTTAAAGGTGCAACTAGTGGGAAGAAAAGAATTTTATTAGACCAAATAGTACACTTTGGGGAGTAGCCGCGTGTTTGTAAAGAAACCGGACGGGTCACTGAGACCGTGTATCGATTATCGTAATTTGAACGAAAAATGATAAAGAATCGGTATCCTTTACCGAGGATGATTCATTTGATCAGTTAAGTGGAGCCAAAGTGTTTTCCCAATTGGATTTGGCGGCAAGGTTCCATCAATAAAGGGCGGCTGAGGACAATATTCCTCTGATGGCATTTCGAACGTGATAAAGTTCGAACGAGTGGTTAGTGATGCCATTCAGATTGACTAATGTGTCTGATTTCTTTGTGGACTTGACGAACCGAATTTTCTAAGAGCACTTCGATAGTTCGTATTGGTGTTCATTGATAACATTTTGATATGTTCTCGGGATGAAAGCGATCATGAGGTTCATCTTCGAATAGTGTTTGAGACATTGAGGTAGCATCAACTAAAAACAAAGTTTTTGAAGTGTCATTTTTGGAAGAGGGAAGTGAAGTTTCTCTGTCATGTAGTTTCAGAGGAACGGTTATCTATGGATCCATCTAAGATTGTAATTGGAAGAGACCCCAGATGGGGACCGAGATAAAGAGTTTTATTGGATTATGTGGTTATTACCGAAGACTCATCAAGGATTTCTCTCAAATAGCAGCACCTTTTGACTAAACTAAATAGAAAGGACGTAAAGTTTATTTTTTGCTGGTAAATATGAGGAAGCATTGTAGAAGCTAAAACATTTGTTGACTAGTGTGTCCGTGTTAGTTGTGCCAGATGGTAACTAGGGATTGGCAGTGTGTACAGATATATATGGGATAGGATTAGGAGGTGTTTTGATGCAAAGAGGTAAAGTGATTGCCTATGCTTCTCAACAACTTAGACCACATGAAGTTAGGAATTCGACTCATGGTTTGGAGTTAGTAGTGGTGATCTTTTCTTTGAAGGTGTGAAGGCACTACCTCTTAGGATAAAGATTCGAGTTGTTTACGATCATAAGTCGTTGATGTATTTATTCTCTCAAAAAGAGTAGCATATGAGATAGCAGAGATGGCTAAGTTTTCAGCAGCGTATGATTTTGGTATTGGGTATATGCCAGATAAAGGAAATAAAGTTGCTGATGCGCTTAGCAGGAAACATCAGAATGTGGTGTTAGCTATGATAGTGGAATGGAATGATTTAGAGACATTGACTACTTGTAGTGTGTAGTTGAGATCGACGGCTATTTGTAGTCAAAATAGTGTCGTGTTGCTTGCTTGTAAGTTCGACCAATATTGATTAAAAGGATTGCTTTCAAACAGTAAGATGATCCATTACTGGCTGAACGGATTAGAAGATTGAAAGGTGGAACTGAGATTGATGATTTGAAAGATTTTAGTCTTAACCGGAGGGGATGGTTAAGGATGAAGAAATGATTATGTGTTCCAGATGTTCGTGATCTAAGGAAGAAAGTTCTTAAGGAACGTTATCGATCGAAGTTTACTACTCGTCCTGGCGAAAATAAGACGTATTAGGATATGAAGAGGAGTTTCTTCTAGGAAGGTAGGAAAAGAGATGTACGGTTATGGGTAAAGCAATGTTTGAATTGCTAGCAAGTTAAAGCCATGCATCAGAAGCCAAGTAGACTGCTTCAGCCTTTAGATATACTGGTTTGTAAATGAGATTCTATATATGCAACGACCCATAATTTTAGTCATTCGAAATTTGGATATTTAATTGATTTTAAATATTCACAAGTTAATTTTATAAGTTGAATAACTTATATTTTGAATATAGTGATTTAATTGGATAATTAAATTGTTAATTTAATATTTGAAATTGTAGAAATAATTGGAATTTGAATTAAATGTGAATGAAAATGATTTATAAAGTTGAATTAAATTATATTTGAATTAGAATGATGTGGTAAACTTTTAAAATTTAATTAAAAGTTAATTTGTAGAAATTGAATATTTTAATATTTAATTAACGTGTAAAAATAGTTATTTTTGAAACAGTCTCAGATTTTGACGAAACTAGTTTCATTGGATCTGTAATAATATATTATTGTAGGATTTCAAATTTCGTGTCAATCGGATTTACGGTTTAGTCATGGGAAGCTGAAACGTGTAGAAATTTGTTTAAGTAAATTTTAATTTAAAATAAGTCGATTTGAAAACCTATCTTTCAAATATGATCGAATTGACTCTTGATATATATTCTATTGTGTTTGGAATAGGGGTAAATTGTTATAAATGCCTGACGGCACGCTTCATTTGGAGTTCGTAATTTTTTTCGAGTGAATGGTGTCACGAAATTTTCTATAAAAGGCCGTATAAATTTTCTATTTTCATCAAAACCCTAGCCTACGGTTACAGCCACCGCCATTAACATTCAGTGGCCGAAAACTTATCATCTTCTTCTCTCTTTTTCTTCCAATCCATCAACCTATTCGAAAAATCTTCAACTACAAATTATAGAGGGCATCGAAATCTTCATATCCAACGACTGTGATCGGCTGCAACACGTTGGATCAATGGAAAATCGAGTTCAAATGGCCGGCTTTGGCTCACTTCTTTTGAGGTAATCAGGCGACCAAGTTCACCATCGTTGTGGCCGAAGGTGGAGTGGAGCAAGGCCTTTCGATTGGTGGTTGTTTATCATGTGCTAAAGGATCATAGAAGGCATGGTGATCAAAAGTCGAATGGCGACATGGGTTTATTTGCGTTCGTCGTTGCCTAGAGAAGAAGAGAAAAACACCAGCCACGACATGTGGCCCAGGTTTACTAAGGTTTTAAAAATAAAAATAATATTGGTAAATTATATTATATAAATTTGTATAATCTTTAAAATATCATAACTTCTTTATACGAGGTCTGCTTTTGACAAAAACAAGTTGCCTCAGGTCCGTGTTGACGAGCACTATATTTTATAGCTAGTTTGGAGTTGACTGGAGCTAGTGAAAATTTTGTGTTGAATTAAACGCCTGTTTAATTTTATTCAGAATAAAACACTGCAACTGCTATTAGAACCATAGTGAGTACAACTCACTCTTTTTGACTCGCTTATACTTTTACATGAGTGAGAATAAATTTATTTTATGTTGATTGATGATTTTCTTGATGGTATATGATATAGTATCAATATATTGATTGGTATTTGAATATATTCCTACATATTGGAGCAGTTGAGACCCTATACGTTCCCATGTATGAAAGGATGACCTTTTGTATGCGCGTCTGCCTTGAAGCGGGCATTATACATATTCTCTCATATGTATATTTGTTAGAGGTAACTGGTTGGAGGGATCCAACTAGATTCCTCACCAATATTGGTTTTATTTATAGATATCGATATATATGTTGTTATCATGTGCTATATGATGTCTTAGATGTCGTGATTGATGTATTTAGTGTTGTTGCAGTATTTGGGCCCATTTTTGGAAAATTAAAAATGTTGAAGTGATGATTTCAAATTAAAAAGAATTTTCAAAGTGATTTTGAAAATAGATGTTCTACTAAATTTTGAATTGTTGAAGGAAATGGATTTATTTTAAATAAATAAAAGTTATAATTTTTATTTATTTAAAAATTATGATTTTTTGTGAAATATATCAAAATGTGATTTTTGAAATGTGGAGTTAACTATTTTGTAAAATAGTTTACATTGAGATTTTTGAATTTTTATAAATAGATTTTATTTATATATAAGATTTACAAAATTGAATTTTTGTAAAGCAAAAGTGATGGAATTATAAAGCAGTTTCGCAAATGTTAAAAGGAAGTATAAATGGATCTTATAAGTGAATAAGATTTTTGAATTGATGAAGTTATAAAAAGAATGAATTTGTAAATAAGAGATTTATAAGTAATTAACTTATAATCGGATTTTGGCATATAAATGAGAGATAAACAAGATTGGTTAATAAAAGAATTTTATAAATGGAAGTTTTTATAAAATATAGATAAGATATATAAACTTTGTTTATAAATGTGAAATCAACTTATTTGGATAAGTTAAATATGAAACTTTATTAAAGGGGTTATATCCACGATTTTTGACAGTGGATAATCCTTTAATAAATGTGTAGAAGTAATGAATTTGAATAATATTTTCAGTTAAATATATGTTTTGAAAAGTGGTATTTTTAAATGGAGTTAAATGGTTTGAAGATGTTTTAAAATGTGTCAACTATCGAATACATAGATTTCAACATTCATTGTAGAAATAGACGTTTTCGAGAAGTAAGGAAATTATGGACTATAATACTGTTGTTATAGTAATTGATTTTTGAAAGGAGATATTTTGTATAGTATATGAGATTTATATATCTATCTAATTATCGAATCCCTATACTAATGATTTTGGGTTGTCGTAATGATGTTTCACGCAGTATTCATTTTGACCCAAATAAATATGTTTAAGAGAATGTTTTCCTTAAAGAATAAAATATATACTTAATCATGATTTAAGTATACGTAATATATTCTAAGTGTTGAAAATAAATTTATCTGTGAATTATTTATTATTAAATAAGTGTATGGAAACGTTTTCCAATATAGAAAGTTGAAATGGTTTTGAGATTATATCTTTTTAAAGATAATTTGAAGTGAATATTTGACAAGTGATTTAATTAATAAAAGATTAATTAAAAGGGCCTAGTGATTGCTATGTTGCTAGATATTTGTTTGTTTCTTTGATAGCTAAATAACGGACTATTAAATTTGGTCATTTTAGTTCCTCGACTTTATGTGGGAGCTATTTAGTCGTACACGTAGTACGTAGGCTTCTGTGTAGGCTTGATTATTATTTGTGTTGAGGATGTTGATTCACATAGTGCAGAGTATTACTCCAACCTATCAAGCTTCCTTCTTGGGTGAAGGATAGCAAGTTGAAAGTTGGAGATGTGATAAGTCTACGAGACTTAGTTTCTATGTGAGGTTGAGCAAAGATTTTGCGTTGTTAGTGCGAAGAGACCAGGATCAGATTTATCTGAAAAACACTTCGGACCAACGTTTATGCGATGATTGTGCAGGTTGGTTGTGATGATATTGATATTTAGGATTTTCATAGTGAAGGACTACTTGTTGATCATTTAGGGTTAAGATCTCAATATACATATAGTAGCGATAGTCTCTTCGTTATGAATTATCTAATGCAAGGAGTATTCGCTACAAATCCTAGGGATTTTCCAATAGGATGTGGTAGGAAGGTACCTTTGATTTGTCCTGTTCCTAGACAACTTGTATGGAGGGCTGTCTAACATTGCCTTTCTAAGATTACGTACATTGGTTTTTATAATCGTACATCAATGGTGGCGGAGAAGGCAACTTCTCTTAACTTGACACCCTCCTTGAGACATACGAGCTCAAGGGTTGTATTTTTGTGGAAGACAATTAGTAGTCAACGGAAATGGCCACGTGGAATTCTAAGTGATGTGATGTGTGATATGTGAAAGGTAATCGTTACCTCAAGCTTCATCAACCGAAAATGACCAATATAGGGTTAGATGCGCAAGGCTAAGTGGGCCATTCCCAATTAGCATATGATCATCCTCTTTTAGATATATTTCTTCCCGCTATGACGTTCGTAATGTAAATTATAGTGGTTTGTATGCTATGCAGTCCCTTTTGAAAGGTCGATAACGACCGAAGGATGATATATTCGGTACTATTTAGTTACAGAGATACCCGATCTTGTGTTGGTAGAGGTTCCTTTGTAATGTTCCTCGACACATTCCTCTAGAGATGTACTGCCAGAAGGTAGTCCCTTCACTTGGCCATTTGTATGGAAATCCAAACTTCACTACGTGCCTGCCAATTTGTTTGTATTACCTATTTTGGGCTATATGCTGGAATTTAATCAACGTAATAATTTTGGCTATGATTAATATTATTTGTGCAATAGACACTATCATAATATAAGATTATTTGATATGAAATGTTTTAGTTGTCGTAAGGTAAAAACATGGTCGTTTTTATGTATGGGCGTGCCTTACGAGATACTTTTATTTTGAAAAGAAAAGGCTTGGTAACTTAATAAATTCAGTTGAGTGTGTTTTCTCACGCTGGTTTATCAAACTGATCCAGACGTTCTTCCCTTTCAATTCTCGGGTTAGACCGAGTATATTTACAGATTTGGTGCTTGTGGAGCTTCATTAGGCGAGTTGGGGACCTTCATTTTTGTATACACGTATCTATTTTGATTATCCGCTTTGCATTTTTGTTGTTGCATATTATCAACAATTGTAAGGACATGCTATTATAATTGTCCAGGCTGATAACCAGTGATTGATTTTTGAACTCTGATTGATGTATTTATATACAGTTTCTATTTTGTAAAGATCATTGATATGATATTATATGTTTTCTGCTACGATGTGAGATTTTGTATGTTTTTGTTTGGTTATTTCCTCTCTCTTTCTTCTCTTCTCTTCTTCTCTCTTCTTTTCTTTCTCGTGACATTCCGTCAGTCTGTGCTTTTTGGGTCGAATATATGTGGTTTATTGTTGATTCAAAGGGTATGGATTTATGGGTCGTCACAATATGCATGGATTTTATTTACGGGCTGCTAAGTTCAAATAAGGGAAATGAGAGTATTTGTGTTATAGTGAATAAACTTACCAAAAGTACACACTTCATTTCCATTAAGTTAACAAGGATGACACCTGTATTGGCTAAGTTATTTATGAAGAATATTGTTAGACTGTATGTGATTCATAGTAGTATAGTCAGTGATTGAGATACTTTGTTTGCTATTGAATTATAGAAGAGTCCACTAGAAGTGTTAGGTACCAAGCTTAAGATGAATACCGCTTATCACCCATAGCCGGATGAGCAGAAAAAGTGAGTCAATAAGTCACTTGAAAGTTAATTGAGAGCTTGCATACTAGATTTTGGTGGGTCATGGTAAGACCATATGCATTTAGTTGAGTTTTCCTATCATAGTAGTTATTAGACTAGCATATGAATGATGCCTTTCGAAGCTTTGTACGGAAGGCCGTGCAAATCACCATTATGTTGGTTGGGGATTGAAGATGGATTGATTCTTCGTCCACATATGGTAAGAGAAGCCACAGAAAAGATTGAGTTGATCCGGGTACGGATGAAGGAGGCTTAGGCTAGGTAGAAAAGTTACACCGACGAGAGGCATAAGGATTTGGATTTCTCCGTTGGAGATCATATTTTCATTAAGGTATCACTAATGAAAGGTGTGGAATGATTGGGAAAGTTAGGGAAACTTGCTCCTAGATATGTTGGACCATTCTCTATTATAGAGAGGATCATAAAGCTCGCGTACCGGGTAGAATTACCAAGCAGTTTAGCAAGAGTCTATAGTGTTTTTCATATTTCTCATCTTAGAAAGTATATGCATGATCAAAAAGGACCCGTTGCTTTGAATGCATCATAAGATTTAGTGTAAAACCGAATCTTACTTTTGTTAGGCAATCAGTTCATGTTGTAGCGAGAGATGAGAAAAGGCTAAGGAACAAGACAGTTAGAATGGTGATAGTTCAATGGAGTGACAATAAGAAAGACTGTACTTGAAAAAAACGGACGTGATTAAGGTTACTTATCCTGAGTTTTTCTATTGGTATGTACTGTATTTTTCATATAGACTTTGTAGCTAGTAGGATTTACTAGTATTGTTGTTTACAGTTGTTTGCATGTTTGATGTGGTTATTGTATAGTCCTTATCGACTTTCAAGGACAAAATTCTATAAGAAGGGGAGCCTGTAGCACCCCTGATTTTAGTTTAACATTATTTTGAAAATTAAATTGGATAAATTAAATAGAATAATGTAGAGGGATAAGGAGATTTGATAATTTAACTAGGTCATGTCTTAATAAGTCAAGTGATAAGATTGTTTTAAACTTTTAAAAGAAAAGAATGACCGAGTAGAGAAAATTAGGAATAGAATCTTAGTTCGTAACCTAAACCCTTCCTCCCTTTCACCCATCCTCATTTTCAAAATACACTAAGTATAAAAAACAATCAAGTTCGACTATTACTAGGGAAGAAAGACGGGGAAATCGAGGGATTCAAAAAGAAAAGGCTTAGGGAAACTAAACTCTGTCAAATCTTAACTCTATCATCCAATGTAAGATGAATAATAGTTAACCATCTTATTACTTATGTTTGAATTCGGTCATGGATAATTTTGAATTATTCTTGATTGTTTTGCCATGCTATATATGCATGATCATTGTTTGAGTAGAATAATGATTTATGAAATTATTTAAATTGGTTTTTAGGGTAAAATATAAGCTATTTTGATCTCTGATTGATTTGATTTTCTGGTGTGTTGTATAAAATATTATTTTCAACATGTGTTTTTAGTTTCATAATTTTTCAAGTTAAAATGAATATTTTATGAATTTCCTAAGGAGGAAATAGTGTTTATTCGGGTTTTAATTATTAAAATGATTAAATAATTATTTTGGCCTCGAATTTTTTTCGGATGAAAGAATTTGTTAATTCTGATTTTTGGTGAATTTTGGGGATTTTCCCGTGTAATTATGAATTTCTATATATTTATTATGATAGAAAAGCATTTGAATTAATATTAATCAAATGTATTAATTAATTAAGTTAATTAACGTTTTTGGAAGTATAAATTGACTTGAGGCAGTTTTTCGAAAAGAAATTGGTAACGTTAGTTTTTAACTAGTAGGAATTTAATAAGGAATAAGATTTGGTAAAAAGAAATTGCTTTTAATAGAAACAAAACGGTTTTTATGATAATTACAACAATGCCATCGATATGCGGCATCCCCATGACGTTCAACATTAACAATAGGTAATATCACTTTACAGTTGTAAGTGATATTGGAATATGTGGCATTGACACGAAGCAATGCATGTGATATTTGTACCATGAGTATGTGATGCGTTAGATCATGCATCTGATATTGGCGTTATGGGAATACCGCATCTCGTGGATATATGAGATATAGATGTCATAAATTATCAATGCTGACAGTTTTTCAACATTCTTAAATTAATGCTGCAAGTCATCAATTTTGATATCAATCTATTTTGCGGCCGTGATGCTGCTAATTTTTCTATGTGTGCGGCATAATAGTTGAGTGTCGTGTTTCCAGAATCCTTAGATTAATGCTGCAAATATTATATCCGACATAAGGTTTTGATGTTGGGGTTCATAAATGTCAGCACCCTATATTTCACTATTTTTGGCAACAATGTCGTATGGCATTAATGTCGAAACTCTTTTATGTCGACACTAAGACCCTGTTAGTTGAGATTGTCATGTTTCTATGTTGACTAAAGCTATGTTTTAAGGACGGGATAGCCTATATCTTAAGTATGTCGACAATCTTATATTTTGACATAAATTTTTTATACACTTAAGAAATTTTGAGTTTTTTTAAATCTTGGATAGAGTTTGACATCGTTATTGTGAAATGAATGTCATAAGTCTTCTATTCGCTATGTTAATGACGGTAAGCCTTATGCTTTAGGGATCGACATTATTCATTGGGGATACCAATATTTTATATTTCTAAATGCCATAAGTTTATCATTTTGACATTATTCATTAGGGACATCAATTTATATTATATTTGACTTGCCATTTAGTATATGATTTCGGCATCACATATATTGAGGATAACAATGTGTATTATTACAACATGCTGTAAGTTAAAGGGATTGTTGACCTAATTGGGGATACCAATGGACATGGTTTGGGCACTTCGTTGAATGAAATTTATTATAAATTAAATTAATAAGTGATAGGTTCATAATCATCCTAGGAAAACTATGAAATGTGTGATGGATAGACACATAATGCCTGAGATGGGTAATCTCTATATGGTGAATGAAGGGTTCATAGTCATACCAGGAAAACTATGTTATATGTGATGGATAGTCCACATGGTTTAAAATGAAATGTGTGATGGGTAGTCCATATGGTAGGGGATAGATAATCCATATATTTTACACATATGAGATGGGTAGTCCACATAATTATAAGACGAATGGTCATTTAAATTTAAGACAGATAGTAAGATGAATTGAGATGGATAGTCAAATAAATTTGGATGAATGGTCCATTATATGTTGAATGATTGCAAATGTTTATTTATTATGTTCTTACAATTATGGATGCACGAGCAAAATACATGGTTGATGTAATAACCCGAATTTTAGGATATCTGTAATTGATAAATTAACTAGGTTTAATCAGTAGAAATACTGATTTATAAGTTAAATAAACAATTCTGGTAATAAATTGGAAATTCAAACAGTAAAATATCTTAAAATAAATTGGATATAAAATATATATTATTTTCTTTAAGATATTTTATATAAATTAAAGAAAGTAAATTTCTTAATAGAAAATTTAATATAAAAGAATAATTAGAATTTTTCATTTTCTTTTTAATTGTAAATTGATGAATAGAAAGGGTAATTTAAATATTAATACACTTAAGATATTTCTAAGTATAGAACTAAAATTTTAATTTAATTAATGTAAACAAGCATAGGTAAATATTTGAAAATATGGAGTTAATACAAAAAGGAAGCAATTTAAAAGATATTGAACATTTGTAAAAAAAAATTAATTAAATTTTAAAATAAAGATACTTAAAATACATGTGTAAGTTTCTCAACACACCTAGCACACATGTTGAGCCATAAAATAAGCATAATGACAAATGTTAAAGATTTAGAAAAAGTGTATTATTTAATTTTCTTTTTCTTTTATTTTTAAAATTTACTTATAAACATATTACTCCTCCTCTTATTCTTCTTTTCCTAAAACTAAAGAAATTATTCAGATCTAAAATCTGAATTCATCTACATGCAAAACAGAAATCTGTTCAAAAAGAAATCTGCAACTTCCTCTAATCAAATCAAAAACCAATGTTTCTCCTGATCCAAAACCATCTTCAAACTGAAATGTATGTAAACTTGAATAATCAAATCTGCAACTCTTAAATCCTACATTCAACTTCATCAATGCCTGCATTATTTTCTGGAAGCATGCATGTAGCTATAAATCAAGCAAACTGCAATTGTAAATCAGGGAGCATTATAGAGAAATCAAGATTTAATTCAAACCAGCTTTCAGAAATCAAACTCAAGATCCGGGTCTCCTCTGTACATAGTTCAAGTGAGTAAACAATTTTAAAAAAAATGAAATCTAATTTAGATAAGCATCTGATTCTTGAATCTAAGATAAATGAATGATTTAATGTACAAAGTTATGAGGTTATATCTGTATTTATAAAAGTTTGTTTGTGCATGCCTGAACTTATGAAGAGGGTCTCTGTTCTTCACTTAGATAAGCAAAACTTCAAAATTATATCTGTAAACTGGGTTGCATGTGATAAATACTAGGTAGTGACTTGGGATTGAGTTCATATTAGTGTTGCATGTAGATATATATATATAGAGTTTTATGTGTATGCAGGTTGATGTGTATACATATCATCTCTGTTATACTATAGGATCCAGCTACAAAGGAAAATTTTAATTTCTCATCTGTACAATCGAATTTAGGTCCTGTTGTTAAAAGAATAGTTGTTTGATATTATTTGTTGTTAATTTTAAAAATAGTTTCATAATTTAAATTGCAACGAATAATTATAAAAAGGAATTAGCAGTGAAAATTAGGATTCTTGTTAAAAATCAACTGCTTTAGATTGTCAATTTAATTGCATGCATGTAATAGTAATGATAAATCATGAATTTAGATATGCAATTCGTAATTTTTAAACTGTTACTTAATTGGGAATTTGGAGATAAAATATTACGGCAATATGGTGATTTGCCGATGATGAACTCCATAATTTAAGTTGAAATTCAGGGTGAAGCTGGTTCTGGTATCAAGGATTTAGGGAAAAATGTTTAGGAATTTTTCTATTGGTTGTGGTGTGTGAATTTGATCAAACTAGGGTTTAAAGCTTACTTTTTAGTTCGGCTTGAATGTCGTGACATTGCGACTGGAATATTTGGTTGGTGGCGATCGCTTGTTGATGGATAGTGGCGTGGAGGTCCGGTGGTGCTTCGAAGTGATTGTTGGAGATTCCGATGGTGGCTACGATCAGAGGTGATGGGATTAGTGATTGATTTCTTCTACAGTTTTTGGCTTTAATGTCTCGTTTTTGATTCACGCTTGGATTTTGGAATCTGGGTTGAGGTAGAAGTTGACGAGGACTTGCGTGGTTGGTCGGCGATCAGGGAGTTGATCGGAGGGGGTTGGTTGGTTTGCGCACGTACACACGTGTACGCGTGTGCACTGGAAATCTTGAAGTTGGAGAAGAAGCACGAGCTCGGGTTAGATCTCATATTGCTTGCATAACAACTCGAAGTACTGGATGTGGGAAGGTAGGATATTTGGTTAGTTTTACTCGGGTTTTTGTAAATTTTTGCTCGGGCTAAATTCGAAGTTCCAGTTTAAGTTATTGGCATCGAGTATTAAACCTGATCTGAAGGTTAGTTAAAGGAAGCGTTGAACTTAGTTTCTTTTACACAAAGTATCAGCAAGTTTTTAAAAAAGAGTTCCAAAGTTTAAATCTTGTTAACAAATATTACTTTAGAATAAGTTAGTAATGAGTTTTAGATGTTTTCAACTGAAATAAATTGTTAAAATAGACTTATGATTTAAGTGAAAAGAGTTTATCTTGAATCAAAGAATGAGAGTTTTAATAATCATATTCCAGTTAAATATAATTCATTTTAAAATAGAAGTTAAGAATCAATGTAATTTATTTTGATCATATTTTATTAACTAAAGTATAAATACATATGTAACTAAAATAATTAATTTAGGGTAATTAATTAATTAATTAAGATAAATTAAATTGCGTAATTAATTAAGTATAATTAATTACTTGAATTAATATTGATTAATCGAGAATTATCAATTATGAAGTAATTTGGTAATAAGTAATTAAGAGGTTAATTACCTAATATTAAGAAGATGATTGGAGTAATTACTCGGTGAAGTAATTAAAGAAGAGTAATTACTTGGTGAATTAATTAGGTTAATATGGTCAATTTTAATTAAAGAGGATTACTTAATGGTGGCATTAAGTAAAATTACTTAATGAAATTAAGGGAGTATAATTACTTCGTGAAGTAATTAATGAATAACTACTTGATGTAATTAATTAACGAAATTTACCTGATGGGAAGTAATTAAGAAATAATTACTTAAGCGAAGTAATTAAGTGATAATTTCTCAGTTATGATTAAGAAAAATCAAGGTTGATTAATGCAATTAAGTTAAAGGTTAATTATTAAATGGATTTAAGAATAATTAACTAACGAAAGTAATTTGAGGATCATTAATTTATGTGATTAACGAAAGTGATCAATCTTGCTTATTAATGATTGAATAATGATAAATGTTGGAATTGGTGGATATCTTTGTGAAATGGCATGTTGGATGGACGGTGATAATGTGATTATCTATCAATTATAAATTTGCTGTATAAAAGTGATATCCGGTCATTAAGTTGAATAATATTTAATTGGATAACCTGGGTTTAGATGACATTGAATTCGAAGAGACCAGAGTCAGGTATTAGTAAATACCCGAACCCCTTCGATTTATAATCGTCTATAAATTCCTTATGGTTTTAATAAGTGAAATCAACAGGGTAGAAATGGAATGAATTAAGAAATTTGATCCTGTAAACTATGTAGAGGTACATAGATATTGATGTGAGAAGGTGTTGACCATGATAAATTGAAAACTCGTAGTGAAGCACGAGTTACCCCTGGGTTTAAATTAAGTTTTATGATTGTTGAATAGTATATTAGATGGATTTACTCACGCTGGTTTCCAGCCTGACCCGGGTGTTACTTTGATGTAATGCTCGGCTCAGACCGAGTATTACAGATTTTCAAGTAAGGACGTTCTGGAGCTCAAGAGGCGAGCTGGATGGCAGGGACGTAAGAAGAGTTCCACAATGATATTATATATATCTGAGATATGTTAAATTGTAACTGTCCAATATTGTGTAAATTGTTGTAACTCTGATATATCGATGAAAATTGATAGATACAGTTTCTCTTTGTATAACTTTTATTATTATGTGATATTATATTTTGATCCGCTGCGAATGTGAGGTTTCTGTGTCTTGTTCTTGTTTCTTCTTCTTTCTCTTTCTTATTCTTTCTAATTATCTGGAATTTTCGGGATTGGAAATTCCGGGTCGTTACAAGTTGGTATCAGAGCAGAAGGTTAAGCGAGAACCTTGGCTCTGGTGGGATTACTCATTAAGGATAGGGTAAGTGGTACTCTAGAATGAGTTGAGTATATATAAATGAGAGAGCGTACTTGTTATTTTCTTATATAAAGATTCTAAAAGATTTTATATAAGATTGTATTTTGGATATATAAAGCAATATATCTTTCTAACAAATAATAACGGAATTGGTTGTTAAATTATTGAAGTAAATTAAGAAGTAATAGAAATACAACCAAACTGAAAATTAAATCTTGAATTTGGGAAAGGTTTCAGGATAAGGATAATCAATTAATTTATATAATTAATTAAACTTTATTTAATGAGATTAATTTATGGATAATAATTGGAAATGATAAATTAAGAGGAAGTTACTTAATGAAGTAACTAGAGATAAGTAATTTAAAGGACAATTACTTAATGAAGGTAATTAAGAAATAAATTAATTACCCAATGTGATTAATTGGAATTAATTAATGACGTAATTAATTTAAAGAAAACAATAAATAATATTATTTAATGCAATTGAATGAAATGGTCCTATTTCAAACAAGAGTTGTTTGAAAATTTAAAAGAAATTTGTTTTGAATTAAAAAAAACCAATGGTGGTTTAAAACTTTAAAATATAATTTGGTATGTAAAAGAAGTTAATATGTATATATGTGGATATACATAATATCAAAGTTGGTTTGAAATAAACTCTAAATATTGAGTATTAAATCTGGAATGAGATATGATACCCAAAGTGATAAGTTTTTAAACTTAATAAGTGGGAAGATTATTTATGAGAAGTTCAAAATTTGAAATGGAAGTTAAAATTGGGTAAGGTTGACTGGATTAAGTGAATTAAGTTTAACTGGGAAAAAGTTAAAAAAAAGGTTGGAATGATTAACCTGATTTGGAAATTTTATGATGAAATTAAGATTTAACTTGGGAAATTAAATGGTTGGTTGGAATTGAGAGTTTGAGTGACCTCAAATTGGGTTTGAGATCCGAAAATTGGAAATGGATGGATGTTTTGAAATAATTGGATGCTATTATCCTATTGTTATTAAAAATCTTTAAATTGCAAATTGATGTGTTTAAATTAATGAGGAATGGAGTATGGTAATCCATTGTTGAGATAAAAGGAAAATTAACCTTTCTTTTGAAACTAAGGGTATGGAATTAACTTGAACTAAAAATTTGAGTAATTGAATTTGTAAATTAAAATTGTTTAAAAGCTTTTGATAAAGGTTAACTTGGTTTAAAGGGGTTAAACCAACCTTAGTGGATTTAACTCGAATTTATATAATTCAAGATGGTTTAAATCTGGAATTTGAATTGAAATTAGTTCAAATTGAATTTGATTTGAATTAATTGAAATTGTGATTGAAGATGTATAAGTATAAAGTTCAAATAGAAAATTTGAATTGGATTAATTTGAAACAATTTGAAATTAAAGTAGGTTCAATTTGAAATTAGTCCGAATTGATTTGAATAATTTGGAATTGTAATTAAAGTTGAATAAGTTTTAAATTCAAATGGAATTTGAACTGAATTTGGGAAGAAATCAAGAATAATTCAACCTGATTTGGAAACGGAGTTTGAAATTGAGATTAGTTCAAACTGGAGTTGAAATGAATTGAAAACTGGAACTAGTTCAATTGAAATTTAATTGAATTAGTAGAAATTGAGATCAAGGTTGAATAAAGTTAAATTTTGGTAAGAAACTGAGGAATTCAACTTGAATTGGGTTAAATAGATTTCAATGGAAATTGAAGTTATTTAAATTGGAATTGGGTCAATTTAAATGAAAGTGGAAATTTAAATTGAATTGATAAGAATAAAAATTGGGAAAAGAGCAGTTTTGACTCTGCACTATTTTTAATATAAATTGATTTAATATAAACCTATTTTTCCAAGCTATTTATTATATATACAAATTTTCTTTTAAAAGCCAAACTATCTTATATTTTCGTATCTGTTTAACAATTTTCTAACTATTTTATAAACTAATTACAATTTTCAACTACTAATTACTATTTTATAGCTACTTTGCTATTATTTAAAATTCCTATGAATATTTAATTATTTTCCAATTATTTTAAAATTACTGAACAATTATACAGCTATTTTACAAACTAGTAATTATTTTCCAACTACTTATCTATTTTTAAATATTTCAAGCTATTTTCTAAATAAAATGGTCGGAGTTCAAACTGTTATTGGTTAATTACCCAATCGAGATAAGAATAGAGGTGATAATCCAAATGGATTGAAGAAATTGTGAGTTAGTGAATGAAAATTAAAGTAAATGTGAATAGAAATGGAATTGATTTGGCTAATAACCAATAAAGATAAATACGTAAGGTGTACGTATGTTATTCTATCCGCACAATGATTTGATCCAGATTCGAGCACAGAATTTCGAGATAATTATATCGATCTGAGTGGGATTTTTCACTCGATTTTCGACGGCGAACCTGGATATGGATTGTTGATTGGTTCTGGATGTTCTCTATCATAGTTATGACTATGCAAGGAGAATGACGGTTTCTGATCAAGAAACCAGATCTGTGTCCGCACTAGAAAGTCGGGTGGACGATACTAGTTTGGAAGTGAAATTGTGTGATCGAGTGAGCGATCAGATTGGTATAGCGTACGGATGATATGTGTACATCGTACGGATTTGAAAGAAAATGATATGGAAAAGAGTAATCAAATTTGAATATCTGATTTTGAGTAAACAAAGTAAATATCTTTGTTTTATAAGATAAAACCCCCTTGATGAATCTATTGCCAGAAGGAAAAGGGTTTTTGGAAATGTTTGAAGTATAAAAGGAGTTTATAAAAGTTTGAAATGATCCAAAGTTTTGAAAGATTTTATATATCTGAATATATAAAAAGGATCATATGAGGATTTTGGAAAAAGGGTTTTGGAAACCTTTGGATTTGGAAAAGGCTTTTGATTTTTGGGTAAAATCAATATGAGAATTTGGAAAGCCTAGTTTGAGAATTATCGATTTTGGAATAATCGATTTTGAGTAAAGGAGCTTTGTATGAGATCATACTAGGTGTATGATTTAAAGATACTATATATGTATAGTATAAAATGTTTTGATGATGGCTCTGAAGAAAAAGGCGCTCCCTTGAAATGAACTTCTCAGGAGTACCACCGGGTGGTGCTGCCTTGAGCCCCAAGGGGGGTTCTAAAGTTGATCCTGTGAGGAGTCCGAACAAAACTAGTTCCTGAGGATTATGAGTAGAGTATACCATAGCGAAAGTCGTGTGTGCCGCTAAGAGCCAACGGTTACATGGACTTTTACTACGACGGCAACGTAACCCAGGATGTAACTGCGATCTATGGTATAACATAGCGAAAGTCGTGTGTGCCGCTGAGAGCCAACAGTCTGCGTTTGATTTTATATCGGTAGACTGTGACCTATGTAGGAGTGGAGAAGTTTCATTTTGACAGTGAAATCAGAGGCCGCTGAGAGCCTGCAGTTACATGGACTTTTGCTGCGATGGCAACGTAACCCTGGATGTAACTGTGATCTGTTGTGTGGGTTCCATGGCGTAATCGAGAGGCCGCAGAGAGCCTGCAGTTGCATGGACTTTTGCTGTGACGGCAACGTAACCCTGGAATGTAACTGTGACCATGGATGGGGGTGATGATTTCCAGAGCATTCTCACCAAAGATATATCCTTTATTTTCAAATACTGTTTTCTATATTTTCAATAAAATTATTTTCCAAGTATTTTCACTGGATGTTGAAAATGGGTCTACTAAGTACTAATAGATTTTCAGTCCTACGCCTGATCAACGTATGACCGAATTTCTACGAGAATGAGGACGGACTTGTTTAAACATCGAGTTATAAAATGATATTTTCTATAAAAACTATTTTGGAAATATTATATAGATTTTAAAGTGTTTTAAAATGATCAAAGAATATTTTAACTGGTTTTAAATATTTAATAAATCCTGGTTTCGTCCCTTTTCGAGGACGAAAAGATTCAAAGGGGGAGGAATGTAATAACCCAAATTTTAGGATATCTGTAATTGATAAATTAACTAGGTTTAATCAGTAGAAATACTGATTTATAAGTTAAATAAACAATTCTGGTAATAAATTGGAAATTCAAACAGTAAAATATCTTAAAATAAATTGGATATAAAATATATATTATTTTCTTTAAGATATTTTATATAAATTAAGGAAAGTAAATTTCTTAATAGAAAATTTAATATAAAAGTATAATTAGAATTTTTCATTTTCTTTTTAATTGTAAATTGATGAATAGAAGGGGTAATTTAAATATTAATACACTTAAGATATTTCTAAGTATAGAACTAAAATTTTAATTTAATTAATGTAACCAAGCATATGTAAATATTTGAAGATATGGAGTTAATACAAAAAGGAAGCAATTTAAAAGATATTAAACATTTGTAAAAAAAAATTAATTAAATTTTAAAATAAAGATACTTAAAATACATGTGTAAGTTTCTCAACACACCTAGCAGACACATGTTGAGCCATAAAATAAACATAATGACAAATGTTAAAGATTTAGAAAAAGTGTATTATTTAATTTTCTTTTTATTTTATTTTTAAAATTAATTATAAACATATTACTCCTCATCTTATTCTTCTTTTCCTAAAACTAAAGAAATTATTCAGATCTAAAATCTGAATTCATCTACATGCAAAACAGAAATCTGTTCAAAAAGAAATCTGCAACTTCCTCTAATCAAATCAAAAACCAATGTTTCTCCTGATCCAAAACCATCTTCAAACTGAAATGTATGTAAACTTGAATAATCAAATCTGCAACTCTTAAATCCTACATGCAACTTCATCAATGCCTGCATTATTTTCTGGAAGCATGCATGTAGCTGTAAATCAAGCAAACTGCAATTGTAAATCAGGGAGCATTGTAGAGAAATCAAGATTTAATTCAAACCAGCTTTCAGAAATCAAACTCAACATCCGGGTCTCCTCTGTACATAGTTCAAGTGAGTAAAGAATTTTTTTTTAAAATTAAATCTAATTTAGATAAGCATATGATTCTTGAATCTGAGATAAATGAATGATTTAATGTACAAAGTTATAAGGTTATATCTGTATTTATAAAAGTTTGTTTGTGCATGCCTGATCTTATGAAGAGGGTCTCTGTTCTTCACTTAGATAAGAAAAACTTCAAAATTATATCTGTAAACTGGGTTGCATGTGATAAATACTAGGTAGTGACTTGGGATTGAGTTCATATTAGTGTTGCATGTAGATATATACAGAGTTTTATGTGTATGCAGGTTGATGTGTATACATATCATCTCTATCATACTGTAGGATCCAGCTACAAAGGAAAATTTTAATTTCTCATCTGTACAATCGAATTTAGGTCCTGATGTTAAAAGAATAGTTGTTTGATATTATTTGTTGTTAATTTTAAAAATAGTTTCATAATTTAAATTGCAACGAATAATTATAAAAAGGAATTAGAAGTGAAAATTAGGATTCTTGTTAAAAATCAACTGCTTTAGATTGTAAATTTAATTGCATGCATTAATAGTAATGATAAATCATGAATTTAGATATGCAATTCGTAATTTTTAAACTGTTATTTAATTGGGAATTTGGAGATAAAAGATTATGGCAATATGGTGATTTGCCGATGATGAACTCCATAATTTAAGTTGAAATTCAGGGTGAAGCTGGTTCTGGTATCAAGGATTTAGGGAAAAATGTTTAGGAATTTTTCTATTGGTTGTGGTGTGTGAATTTGATCAAACTAGGGTTTAAAGCTTACTTTTTAGTTCGGCTTGAATGTCGTGATATTGTGACAGGAATATTTGGTTGGTGGCGATCGCGTGTTGATGGATAGTGGCGTGGAGGTCCGGTGGTGCTTCGAAGTGATTGTTGGAGATTCTGATGGTGGCTACGATCAGAGGTAATGGGATTAATGATTGATTTGTTCTACAGTTTTTGGCTTTAATGTCTCGTATTTGATTCACGCTTGGATTTGGAATCTGGGTTGAGGTAGAAGTTGACGAGGATTTGCGTGGTTGGTCGGCGATCAGGGAGTTGATCGGAGGGGGTTGGTTGGTTTGCGCACGTACACACGTGTACGCGTGTGCACTGGAAAGCTTGAAGTTGGAGAAGAAGCACGAGCTCGGGTTAGATCTCATATTGCTTGCATAACAACTCGAAGTACTGGATGTGGGAAGGTAGGATATTTGATTAGTTTTACTCGGGTTTTTGTAAATTTTTGCTCGGGTTAAATTCGAAGTTCCAGTTTAAGTTATTGGCATCGAGTATTAAACCTGATCTGAAGGTTAGTTAAAGGAAGCATTGAACTTAGTTTCTTTTACACAAAGTATCAGCAAGTTTTTAAAAAAGAGTTCAAAAGTTTAAATCTTGTTAACAAATATTACTTTAGAATAAGTTAGTAATGAGTTTTAGATGTTTTCAACTGAAATAAATTATTAAAATAGACTTATGATTTAAGTGAAAATAATTTATCATGAATCAAAGAATGAGAGTTTTAATAATCATATTCAAGTTAAATATAATTCATTTTAAAATAGAAGTTAAGAACCAATGTAATTTATTTTGATCATATTTTATTAACTAAAGTATAAATACATATGTAACTAAAATAATTAATTTAGGGTAATTAATTAATTAATTAAGATAAATTAAATTGTGTAATTAATTAATTATAATTAATTACTTGAATTAATATTAATTAATCAAGAATTATCAATTATGAAGTAATTTGGTAATAAGTAATTAAGAGGTTAATTACATAATATTAAGAAGATGATTGGAGTAATTACTCAGTGAAGTAATTAAAGAAGAGTAATTACTCGGTGAATTAATTAGGTTAATATGGTCAATTTTAATTAAAGAGGATTACTTAATGGTGGCATTAAGTAAAATTACTTAATGAAATTAAGGGAGTGTAATTACTTAATGAAGTAATTAATGAATAAGTACTTGATGTAATTAATTAACGAAATTTACTTGATGGGAAGTAATTAAGAAATAATTACTTAAGGGATGTAATTAAGTGATAATTTCTCAGTTATGATTAAGAAAAATCAAGTTTGATTAATGCAATTAAGTTAAAGGTTAATTATTAAATGGATTTAAGAATAATTAAGTAACGAAAGTAATTTGAGGATCATTAATTTATGTGATTAACGAAAGTGATCAATCTTGCTTATTAATGATTGAATAATGATAAATGTTGGAATTGGTGGATATTTTTGTGAAATGGCATGTTGGATGGACGGTGATAATGTGATTATCTATCAATTATAAATTTGCTGTATAAAAGTGTTATCCGGTCATTAAGTTGAATAATATTTAATTGGATAACCTGGGTTTAGATGACATTGAATTTGAAGAGACCGGAGTCAGGTATTAGTAAATACCCGAAACCCCTTCGATTTATAATCGTCTATAAATTCCTTATGGTTTTAATAAGTGAAATCAACAGGGTAGAAATGGAATGAATTAAGAAATTTGATCCTTTAAACTATGTAGAGGTACATAGATATTGATGTGAGAAGGTGTTGACCATGATAAATTGAAAACTCGTAGTGAAGTACGAGTTACCCCTGGGTTTAAATTAAGTTTTATGATTGTTGAATAGTATATTAGATGGATTTCCTCACGCTGGTTTCCAGCCTGACCCGGGTGTTACTTTGATGTAATGCTCGGGTCAGACCGAGTATTACAGATTTTCAGGTAAGGACGTCTGGAGCTCAGGAGGCAAGCTGGATGGCAGGGACGTAAGGAGAGTTCCACTATGATATTATATATATCTGAGATATGTTAAATTGTATCTGTCCAATATTGTGTAAATTGTTGTAACTCTGATATATCGATGAAAATTGATAGATACAGTTTCTCTTTATGTAACTGTTATTATTATGTGATATTATATTTTGATCCGCTGCGAATGTGAGGTTTCTATATCTTGTTCTTGTTTCTTCTTCTTTCTCTTTCTTATTCTTTCTAATTATCTGGAATTTTCGGGATTGGAAATTCCGGGTCGTTACAGTTGATATGTTTTGTTTAAGATACTAGTGAGGGGAAATCCCGTTTGCTCAGCGGCGTAGTCTTATTGGATATCTATTTGGTTCAAAATGGTAGGTTATTATTCACACCAGACTATTTATTTGAGCTAGTGATTTTGTTTTTTCCCTTAAAATCTTGGGTTTTATTTTGAGTAGGCCGAAAGTGTGGTTTTCAGGTTTCTCAGTTAGATGAATAAGCTTCCGAAACGTGCACGGGGCAAGCTAGCTATTAGCAATGTTGAAATGCGACTATATGATTTTTGTTTGATGATAATAAACACACACACACACATATATTCATTTAAATGTATTTGTTAATGTACTATTTTATTTTCACAGATTAAATAAATATTTGCTGAATAAAATAAATAACAAAGAATTTGAATTCAAACGGATATTTTATTCAAAAAAATATTTATTACAATTTTTGAATGGTACAAATTCAAGCTCTCACTATACATATACAATTTGATTACATCAAAATTCACATTTGCATTTGCACCTCACTACATATCACTCACACTTGTATTTATCTTCAACTTCATTCCGACGTGAATCCAGCATTTGAGCAATCTGCAAAAATATACATTGACGAAGTAAAATTGAAAATAAAATATTTTTGCAGTATAAAATAGAATGTGAATTTTGAAAATAATATTTGCCTCAGTTATTTGGGTTTTTCGTCATCATTTAAATTTGAATTCATCATACACGAACAGATTGTGACATGCATAGTGTATCACTATACATGCCACAAGGCCGTGCACACCGATATATACTTGATAAAATGACAGGGACAGGTGAGCACAGGTCAAACCCAAAATGCCAAGTTCAACTCAAGTGCAATAGAAATAATGTCACAATATCAACACAAGGTTAAACCCGAGCTTTAAGCTGGATTCAACACAGGTGCAGTTCGAATATACAAGTTTAATAAAATCGTCAGGAGCATTCCAGTCAAAGTGTACGCTGAACCAGAATAGTTCGATTCAAGACAGTGACTCAATCAATATGATATGCAAATTGAACCACATGACCATACTAAACTACAAATGCACTTGCAACTGAAACTGTCTTGAAGTAAATGAAAAAAAATGCAAAGACCAGTGATGCAACTCGATACATCAAAGAACAGGCACCAAGCATCAAGTGAACCAGTTCGATATGCTATGCAAAAGAAACCAAGAAGCCAAAGCCAATGAACGAAGTGATGAACCAACAATGCAAGCAAGACAAGACAACATGAAATATGGTGAACCATGAAATCAAGTAAATCAGTAAATGATACAGTGGTGGCAAGTTCGAACAAATGCATAGCCACAACAATACAGATCTACTCGAGACGGAGTTGTACAAGATAATATCACATTTGAACAAAGCATCAAGCAACAACAAGTATACATGTCCATGAAGATTCAGTGGCCAGAAGCTCCATACAGTATCAAGTTCGAACAAATTCAACAGAGTTCGAGTTTCAAACACCAATGAACAACATGAATGATCAAACACAAATGAACACAGAGAATTACAACATCAAATAACAAACTATAACTCTGACACATCTAACAATGAACTATACAAGTGACTCATAGAAATGCAAATACACATGTACACAATGCTACAAGAGAGATGAACACAAACTTCAAACTCAAGTACATATACAGAAATGCACAATGAAAATTCAAACAAGTCACAGTTAACTGGTCAAGAACAACTCACCAGAATGCATCAAGAGACCAAGACCAGTTAACTTAAAAATATGATCTGCCTTGAAGCAATAACGGTCGGGAGTAACTAAGACTCAATGTACACATGAAATCAAGTGCAGTCTTATAAAGCAAATCAGACTCAAGTGAACAAAATGAAGATGGAGTAAGTGGATGAATACATATGCATCAGGACGCAAATGACCAGAGGCAGTAAACAGTATGGCCAAAGTCGAACGAAATAAACATCGTCAAAATCAAGTCAAAGCCGAGGACAACAAGAACAAGAATGACCAGATCAAAGTCAGAACCGTGGTGAGCAAGGAAAACAACGTAAGAGAAATCAAAGCCCTTACCATCAAGTAACACAAAAATATACGAATTGAAGAGGTCAGAAGTCATCACATTCATTCAAGAATAATCAAGCGGCCATGATAAATCAATTGACAAATTCAAAAAAAAAAATACGAACGAGAAAATATGGATTCGAACCCTATATAAGCAATCAACATCATCGGCAAAAAGTCATCGAGTTCAAGCAAGCAAATCAGAAGAAGCAAAAGCAAAGATCACATACCAGATTTACGAATTGAACTCGTCGAAGCAGCTGAAGTGAGCAACGAGGAAACGATCGATCAAAGCTACACACGAATATCCACTTAATCGATCAACAAAGTCGGCGGCTTCACAGAATTTCACAAGCCCTAATTACAGATTGAGGAACGAACGAACAAACGAAACAAGAGCCACCATTTTTCACATGGAAGCGGACCGATAAAATAAAGGGAATAATATTTCACTTAACAACAAATTGGGCCAACCTTTACTTTTGTGTTAGCTTATAATAAATGGCCTATAATTAGGGTTTTTCGTTTTAAATTGTGTTTAAATTGTATTTTCCATTTTAAACCGTTGTAATTTATAGTCGTGTGACTAGGGGACAAATTACGTGGCGTAGTTTGAGAATTCGCAACTCAGTGGCTGAGTTGTGGAAGGGTTTTGAGTGTAGAGTTAAGGCTAGTCGATAGCGGGTGTCGCGAGTTTACATGTACAAGCGTCTGACTGCTTAATTTCTAGTAGAAACCTTGGAGGCGGCACGTAGGCAGGGTTTTGCCGAAGCTGGATAAATTCTGTGTCGTTCTATTTCTGCATTTATTATTCTGCTATTATCTGTGCTGCTATTATTTTGATATACCTGTGCTGAAATAATTTTATAAGCTTTCGAAATAATTTTAATAATTAATAGTATCACCCTATTCACCTCCCCCCCTTCTAGGGTGAAATCGATCCTACAAGCAAGAGATTTTATTTTACGCTATGTCATTTTATCCACTTGAATGGATGTAATGGAAAATTGTATAATTACCAAGTATTAGACTCTGTTTAAGCAAGGGGGCATCTCTTTATATCGCTGATGTGCACGCAAATGTGTGTGTGTGTGTGTGTGTGTATATAAACACACACACATCCATATTTTATCTCTTTTTATTTAAATAAATATCATATTTGGGCATTTTGACATGTTTAAAATCAAAATTCAATTGTTTTCAAATCATCATATATTCATCTTCATTCAGGGGCAAAACGATCATTTTTGTGCATGTGTCAATTTGAGAATTTTCACTTGGACATTTTTTATAATTTTATAGGAAATTTTGAAGCATATGGAAGAGGAATTCATGAAGATATATGTATGCACAAGAAAATACAAAGGAATGAAGAGGAAATAATTCAAGTTCATGATCATGGAGAACCCCACCCACCTACCTAAATCTACAATTAGAAGCTAATGAAGAACTAAGTGGAGGTTAAAGCTTCATGCACATTTAATGGTGGATTAGTTAGTGGCTAATGATTACTTGGTGGCCACATTTCCTAAAGGGCATTTTAGGAAGCACCCTAAAAATTAAATTAGGGTTTTATGCATGTTTAAATAGCCCTCTTATGTACATGTAAATACCTTCTACTCTTTGAAATTAGTTACAAAATCAAAATGAAAGCTGTAATGTCAATGTTTCATGAAATAAAAATGTCTTTCAAGCCTATTTCTCTTTACTTTTCTACATGCTTTTCTTTGGTTTCATGTTAATGTTTATTTCTATGCTCTCTTTCTTTTAATATTTATAGCTTAGATTTACATTCATGGAAGTAGCGTAGCCATAATTTTTATGTAAGTAGTTAGTAGGTAATCTCTCTTTCTTCCTTTTTTTAGTTTTCATTTCTTTGATTTTTAATGTTGAAATCTACAAGTATTGATTTGATAACACAAATGAATAGCTAAACCCCTTCAGTTTAGGGGTAATGAAGCTCTCTAACTCTATGTAATATCAACATTTTTATGATTTATGATATCTTTTGTTTGTGTTTAATGAAAGTGAATTTTGATGTAAGTTATACAAGTGGATTTGATAGCTTATATTGCTTTTGCGAATGAGCTATTCTTATTCAACATAAGCACAATTTACATCATCATTTGCTAGTAGATTTTTGATTTTGAAAAGAAAGGAAAAACAAAATTTGATGATCTATCTTACTAATTACAATAGTAAATAGATCATACTTAAAATAGCTTTTGCTTTAGCTTTATTTTCATGAGAATTTATAAGTGGTTTATTTGTTGTATTATAGTTTGACGGTTTAAGTTACGTTGATTAATAACATAAATAAACCATACTTATGATAAATGCAATAATTATTTCATTTAATACTAAAACTAGAGATCTTAAATTATTTGATTGTTGATTTACAAAAATATGAGAGTGGATTTGCCACAAAATTGTTCTCTAGTCTCGTAGTTTTTAGTCTCATTTTAATTCTAGTTTTAGCTTCATTTGCTTGTAGTTAACAACCTCTCACTTTGGTCTAATTTGATTGAATTGATTTTTAAAATCTAAAACAATTCTCTGCGGATCGACCTGTACTCGCTACATACTAAAATTGTATATCGTGCGATTGCGGTTATTTTTATTATAAATTCTTTCGATGGATTTCTAACTCGATAGAATTCCCATTGACGAACAATTTTTGGCGCCGTTGCTGGGGAATTGTTTTGATTTTATTTTATATTCTTCAAATTATTGTTATTTGATTTTTGTGTGACTTTGTGTTGTGTATTAGTTTTCATTTTAAAAAAAGTATTGTATGTTTGTTGTTTGATTTTTGTGTGAATTGTGTTGTGTGCTTGTTTCTAGTCTATTTTCATTTTGCAATTGCATCTCTTTATATATAAAAAAACACACACAAAAAAATTAAAAAAAGAAGATTATTTCCTTATTATTTACAAATTCTGCTTTGGTTTACAAATTTTCACCTTCATTTACAACATTGATCTCTGTCTTCTCCACTATGCATCACTGTGCACACTTCTTTTCTTCACGGTTGCCACAACAACCACACACCAACCTCTCAGACCATCTTCAATTACAGCAACATCACATTTCCCACGTCAGACATCCACTTCTACCCAGCATTTCTATATAACTTCCTTCGGCTACAACCCCTGCCAGTCATTAACATCTTCCCCTTTCAACTGTTATTGCCTGCATACATGCATTGCTTACATACAACCTTGCATATATCACTACCATCTCTCAACATAACATACCCACTTCATCAGAACCTTCTTTCCTTCATCAGTAACAGCATCGACCTCCAACATTTGCTGCTCCTCCACTTCCTCCACCTCCTCCATAAAACAAAACACATACACTTCGCAACAACTACTGACATCACTTACACCCAAACTCCTCCACCACTTAACATCAAACATCCCCCAATATCCATCATCAAGCTGCTGACCATACTTCAGCGTATTCCCCAACCCAAGTAGCGACACTTCTCTTTTCCATAGCATATACACCTCCATCCACTGCCTAATTCCCAAACTGCCACATCACTACTAGACTGCCTTGTTGTTGTGACAAACATCAATACATTGTCCAACTCCCTAAACCATCACAATCATAATTCAAACCATCCCCCATCACCTCTACATTGTCCATCAGCACCCACTGCACTTCACAACAAGCCTTCATCTGACCACCAACTTACATTTCACAACAGACATATCTGCTTGCTGCTGTACTGCCCTCCCCTTCTCTGTTCATCTACAGTTCCACTTCGTTATACCACTGCAAATATACCATCAGCACTCTACCACTCCAACAACACTTCATAACAACAAAAATTTCTTCAATCCAGACCATCATTTCTACATTTCTGTAATTTCACCACCTGACCATAACAATCACAGCCAACAATACTATCCACTACCATCTACAACTACTACCACAGTGCACTCCCTACCACAGCAGCTATTCAGACTTTTACATCATAACATCATACCCTATATGCTCACCCGTTTCACTGCTAACACCACTTTACCATCAAATAACCCCAACCATCATCATCTACATACCAGACTTCAACAAGTTTAGCTCTTTCACATCCACCACACTACCATTTCCAGTCCACAATCTACCACCTCGCCAATCACCACAATCAAAGTTGCCGCTACATCAAAAGACAGTTTGCCCATATCACTTCGAACCATCACTGTCGCTAGAACGATCTCCAACAGACACAAACTGAAGCCTCCATCCAAACCACGAATTGAATGCCTAACACGAATTCCACAATTCGAAACCCAATCGCTTGAACCCCATCAAGTCATCCACCTGAAACCAAGTCGCTGCTACCAGCATATAGTCGGAGATCTACTCCCATAAAACAAAAGAGAAAAGTTTTTTTGTATCCCTTGGTTTTAATTTGTTTAGTATTCATTATTTAAAAGAAAACGAGTTTGTTTTTCTTAAAGAATTTATTTTCATTTTCATTTAGTATTTAAAAAAAGAAGCAGTTGTTTTCAAGTAATTTTGTTTCACTTATTTCGTTTGTTTTAGTTTCTTCATTTGATATATACAAAAAAAAACTTTTGAAAAGAAAAAATATGTGTTGTATATATCTTGCTCGATTCCTTTTTTCAGGTTGCAGAAGGAGAAGAATTGCTTGCTACAAAAAGTAGCTTAGATTTGCTTGCTTATAAAAAGATTGCCGCTTAAAAATTTTTGCTCATAATCTGCACGCTCTGGTAATGTGCTACCATCTCTAGTTTTATTTGCATTGTTGGTTGCTTGCATTTGTATTTATATATAAAATAAATCAAAAACCAAAAACCACAACAAATTTTATTTTGTTGCATTGTAAATTCACGTTTAATTTCTGTTTTGCATTCATCTCATTTTATTTTTATTTCTAAGGGCAATACCTCAATTCACATAAGGTGAGGGATTTCGTCACCCATTTTTTAGCCCACAGACGCATTTCATCGTATAATTTGACTAATAATAAAGGTTAGACATTTGACTTAAGGGTGTCACAAGCTCACTTAGAGCTTAATTGTATCTTCACAATTATTTTCTTTGAACAACTTTATTTCTTGGTATCTAGACTAAGGCAAAGTAATAACTATTTATAAATATTATGATGATTCGTAAACATTATAGTGGTTGTTCCTCTGAAGGTACTTAAACCTTCGGTTGCGTTGCTATGGTGATTTGTGTTGCACCGATATCACTTGCTCATTACCTGGTTGAGAAATATTTTTGTTGATTTAAGACAAAGAGTGATCATACAATTTTGGGTTACAAGCTACTAAGGACAGAAAACTGTAATTAAATCATTTGCATTCATTTAGTTGCATTAATTCATGCATATTTAAAAAAAATCCAAAATCCAAAATCCAAAAAAAATTGTAAAATCTTACCTAACTTAGTTTTTAATCCAAAATAATAATAATCCGTTTTCCTTTCGTTTGAAATTTTCAACGAAAACCAAAATCCAAAAAAATAAAATAAAATCTTTTCAAAGGAAAAGAATTAAATTCAAAATCAAAATCAAATTTCCCATTTTCTTTAAAAAAATCCTTTAGGTAAATATTTGAAAAAAAAACCAAAAATACAAAAACAAAAAATATAAGAAATTTTTTGAAAAGACAAAAAATTTTCAAACTTTTTAAAAATTTCACTCAATAAATAGTTTCCTTCCTTTAAAAAAAGAAAGAAAAGAAAACAAAAACAAATTTTTCACTTAGTTTTCCAAATCTTATTTCATTTTTTAAACTCGTTTCTAACTTCTTTATCTTCTCGACTTTCACTTGTGCATGAGTTCTTGGACTCGTGACACAACAAAAAATCGTTGGACTCACGACTCAATAATTAACCGATTAACTCGAACAAAGGATCATCCCAAAATGGTGAATGAGAACGTCCCTCGAACTCTTATGGATAAAATCTTTTCCGGTAGAATTTCTATTCCGTCTTGCATCACGTTACCCGCCCCTACGGGCAACCATTTCGAAATTTACTCGAACCATATTGCCATGCTTCCAAAATTTTGGCAATTTCGAGCACGATGACCCCTACATTTTCTTGACTAAATTCGAAATAGTTTGCGTAAACATTAAACTCCAACAACTTTTCGATGATGAAATCAAACTTCGATTAATCTCATTCGCTCTTACGGATAACGCTGAAAAATGGTTGTACAGCTTACCATCGAACTCGATTAAAACTTGGAAAGAATTCGTAAAAGCTTTCTTAAAAAATTTCTACCCCTCGGAAAAAATGAGTAGAATTCGAAACGAAATTGTAAATTTTCATCAACTCAAGGGAGAACCATTTGGAAAATATTTTGAAAGATTCAAAGAGCTTTCGAAAAAAATGTCCACATCATAACTTCGAAAAATGGACGATTTACCAAATATTATACGATGGACTCGAAAATAACTTATGAACCTTGCTCGAATCAATGTGCCAAGGCAACTTTCTTCCCCAACATTATGGCGATGCTTGGCAATTTCTTGAAAACCTTTCCAAAAAACATCCCAATGGGAACGATCGAACGAAAAATCAATTTACTCACAATCGAGTGCACACTCGAGAGTGATCTTCTTTTGCTTTAGAAGCTAAGATCGATGCAATGATTAAAAAATTTGATAACGTTTTCTCATCTAATCAAATGAACCAAGCTTCCAACCGATGTGTTATAAATGCAACGATCCTAACCATATAGCCGATCAGTGTCCCAATTCTATCGAACAAATCAATGTTTTCAATAAAGCCAAAAATGACCCATTTTCTCTAACGTACAACCCTGGTTGGAGAAATCGTCCAAATTTTGCTTGGAACCAAAACAATCCTAATAGAATACGGTTCAGCCCAATTTTCAAGCATTCCCGAATAATGCTTCAAATCTTCCCTTTCAGCCCAACCATTTTCAACCAAACTTTATGGGTCTGTCTCATAATCAACCACGACAATCAAATTTTCAATCAAATTCTGCTCATCCTCCCGTTACGATAAATGTTTAAGTTCACTTGAAAAAACTCTTGAAACATTGGCCAAAGCAACTACTCAAAGTCTTCAATCAAACAGCAATTTGCAAAATTTATTGACCTCATATATGCAGAACACAAACCAATCAATTGCAAAACTCGAATTGCAAATGAGTCAATTAGCCACGTCTATAAGTGAGCATTAAGTGAGCATGAACAAGGAACATTCCCAAGCCAGCCCATTCCAAATCCCAGAAATCAAAACGCAAACTCAAATCAAGCCCATGCTGTTCATGATAGCAATGTCATCCAATTGAATGCTATCACAACTCTACGTTTCGGTAAACAAATCGATAATCAAGTCGTTAATCCAAATGATTTGCCGAAAACCTTTCTCGACACCTCTAAAACAACGAACGAATTTGAACAATACATGGAGCCAAACGCTGAATCGAATGCCAATCAAAATTCTACTTCTACTCAGGTAGACCCGCCTACCGAGTATCGTGTTCCATTTCCACATCGTCTTCGACCAAAGAAACACTCGGACCAAATGGAAAATATGTTGGGAATTTTTAAACAAGTGAAAGTAAACGTCCCGCTTTTTGACATCGTTCAGCAAGTCCCCACTTATGCAAAATTTCTTAAGGGCTTGTGCATCCTAAAGCAACACACTCAAGTGCTCGAAAAAGTCTTCTTAGCCTCCTGTTTGAGTGAAGTCTTGTCCCAATCCATGCCCGTAAAATACAAAGATCCTGGTTGCCCTATGATTTCGTGTACAATTGGAGACAAGACGACTAACAAATGCTTGATAGACTTAGGTGCGAGTGTCAATTTGATCCCATATTCCATGTATGAACAATTAGGCTTAGGTGAGCTCAAACTTAGAAAAGTTACGCTTCAATTCGTCGATCGTTCCATTAAGAAGCCCATGGGAGAAATCAAGGACGAGCTCATTCGAGTAGGGCAATTCATATTCCCCAATAATTTTAATGTTTTCGAAACACAACCCCTGACAAATCCTGTGAGTCAAATTCCATTGATTTTAGGCCGACCATTCTTAGCCACCTCAAATGCCTTAATTAATTGTCGTAACGGTACGATGAAAATCTCTTTTGCAAACATGACTTTGGATCTCAACATTTTCAATCTTGAAAGCCAATCAAATGAACGTCGCGACCAAACATTGAAAGTTAGTGGCATTTTTAAAAACGAGACACTTGACCTTAACGACAAATGTGAGGCCGAGTACGAAAAATTATTTCACGAAATTCCCAATGAGATTGAATACACCTTTCCTTTTGAATCGCTTTCAGTTAAGTCTGAATCTCAACCCAATTCTTTGATCAAAAAACTCCTGAAGTTGGACCTCAAACCACTTTCCGATCATCTTAAGTACGCATACTTAGGTGATAACGAAACATTTCCTATTATAATTTCTACAACCCTCTCTCCTGATCAATAAACCTCCTTACTTTCTATTCTTTCGAAAAGCAGAGAAGTGGTTCGATCTCCGATATAAAGGGAATTAGTCCCGCGCTTGTTCAACATCGCGTTCACTTAATTGACGAAGCCAAACCCACTCGTGATGCACAACGAATGCTTAATCTAAAAATGAAAGATGCATTTCGTGACGAAATTATTAAGCTTCTCGACAATGGAATCATTTACCTAATCTCTGATAGTTCATGGGTTAGCCTAATTCACGTTGTACCAAAAAAGTCTGGGCTAACCATTGTCAAGAACGATTCACACAAACTTATTCCAACTGATACTCAAACGGGTTGGCTTGTTTGCGTTGACTATCGAAAACTAAATGCCGCAACACGTAAAGATCACTTCCCCCTTCCTTTCATTGACCAAATGCACGAACGTTTAGCCGGCCACGAATTATATTGCTTCCTTGATAGTTATTCCGGCTATAACTGTAACGTCCCGCCTTTGTGTACGCTTTAAATCGACGGTAAACCACACATGTCAGATTTAAACCATACAGAAGGGTGGATTGTTATGGGGCAAATAAGAATAAGCAGAGAAAGAAAAAAACAAAACAGAATCTTGCAACGGGGCGATAAAATATAATAATCAAATAAACAGTTCATGAAGCTGTTTTACCAAAAACAATTGATTATACTTATGCAATGTATATCAGAGTTACACATACCAGAGAATAATCAATAATAATGCAGCGGAATAAAAAGGTGTAGTGGAATATAATAAATAATAGTCATATAAATCTTCATCTTCGTCCGTCAGAGCTAAAGTATTCGAATCCTGAAATGCTCAGGCTGACCCGAGCGAATTGAAAAGACAAAACACTCGAGTCAAAACTAAAATATCTTATGTGAGTTAAATCAACATAAACAAATGTGAGTACAGTAACTTAAGAGATGCTTGGGATTCACATCTCCTAAGGATCCATTAAACTATTTACTATGTAGTAATATTTCGCTATTATAATAATCTTTATAGTAAAATAAACTTACTTTGAAATAGCATTAAGGCTTTACATTTTACACCTTAACGCGTAATAGTCCCAGTAGTCCATCCAATATCATAATCCCTCCTGATTGGGAAGCCACCAAAGGATACCACACGGGCTACGGGAGAAAACCAAACTCGTACAAGGCGCTAGGGTAGGTGACACGGCACATAAGGCAATGCCAGGGTAGATATACCAATTGCTATCCGGACTGGTGGTAACGCGTAGCGCGCAGCTACCGCCCACCTCGAGCCACACCTCCAAATCAAAAAAACAAAAGTGGCCACCGAATCAATCCAAAAGTCAGAGTATAGTATCGAAGGGATGTGTCCGATAAGAGGGGCTACCTCCTTGGCCCGAGAATCGCTCCTGTTTTAGCCACCTTATGCCAACTCACAGGAGTCGGGTCCATGTATATACCTTAATAGAAGTGTCGCCACCATCCTACTTCATTCTGGAATCTCCACCGCGTACACGTTTGTTAAAGTGGTTTTCGGAGTTGGTAGAGAGTATGACAACTTCCGATCCCGGTCTCCTTAATAACAAAACGTTATTATAACACCGCGATCATTTTAAAATAATTATACTTTAAAACAGAATATAATATCCCTTTCAAAACCATATAAATACGATATCATTTACATTTTTAAAACCCAATCAATATGATATTATTTTTGTAAAACCCAAATCAATATAATATCATTTTTATTTCAAATATATTCTTTTCCCAAAATCATAGCACTTTCAAATTTATATACTTCGAAACCAAACCACTTGAAATGTACCCCTTTCAAATTATAATTCTTTGAAACTCAAAACTTTGAAACATAACTACACCACTTAAATGGCTTAAATATTAAATTACTTTATATAATAAATAACTTCTTGAATTTCACAGATCAAATTCCAAATACAGATTCGAACCCCCAAGTAACAATTTTAATTATATATATTTCAAAGCTTTATATATTTCACCATTTCAAACTAATTCTTTAATAATTCCATTTCTATCAATTTGAATTTATATTATTTAGATTTGAAATGTTTACGTAATAAATCCAATATCATTTAAGAAAACCTTTAACTTCACATAACAGGATATTCTTTCAATTTATTTAACTTAATATATCCACTTAAATTACCTTAAACCCGAATTAAGTTATAAAACCATATTCTTTTAAAATCCAATTTCAGTAAGTTCCAATTGGATTCTTATTAAATATACTTCTTAATTAGATAAAATCTCAAATCAATTTCAAAACTATCTTCTCATCCTTGATTTATAAAAATCAATGTAAAATCTATATTAAAGTATAATTTAAGTAAATACTTAATCTTAAACTTATTTTATACTTTAACCAAATTTTATTCATACCTTAAATCTAGATTTAACTATATATAAAAGAACATTTATAAAATATTCAAATCGATATCTATCATTTCAAAATACTTTTATATATAGACCACGGTGTCTGTATATAATTTTCTACCCTATGGCCAAGTGGTACGGATATTTATCATTTCAATCCGGTATTTAACATAAACATACGGTTATATATCATTTCAAACCGCAATCCCGAATGAAATAATGTGCATAATAAATTTGCAGTTTTAAATAATATAAAATACAACATTCATTCATCCAATATCAATCATCAACCATTTATTACAATCATCATCCAATTTAAACAATATCATCAATATAGAGAATATAATAATCAACAGGTAATTACCGACAGTCTATATTCAATAATAAATTAAACAATCTATCTAACTGGCAGTTTATATGCAATAATAAATTAAATAACAATTTAATTCAATAAATTAAAATTTAACTGGAATGATGATAAAAATATACCAAATAGCAATAAACAAATTTCAAATCAGACCAATAATTAATTTAACAAACATAAGAAATTTTAGAAGTTGTGAGTGGGTTAAAACACTCATCTTTTGAATTTAAATCCAATTTAAACCCAAAATTGGACAGTCTCCAAATTCATACAAACCAGCGTCAAAGTGTCCGGAATTCCAATACAAACCTAGCGGAGAAAACCGCGCGTAAAACGGATATCATGTGTAAAAGTTATTGCATAAAACGAATGAAATTCTAAATTAAATCAAACAAAACAAAACAAAATAAACCTACCCTTAAACGCCACATCGCTAAAACGTTATCCGAGAAACCGTGCTCATCTCCTCTATGCACTAACATCTACAGGTTGAACTTGATGCGTGCTAAGCCAAACGCATGCCACCCCGCATCAATGTCGCGCCACCCAAGCAAGTCACGAGCCACCCAAAACGCCTCAACCCATCATGGCCACATGGCCCCCACGCGATGGTCTCGCGTTTATTGATAGCAACACGCAGCCGCCAACCCATTTCATAAACCCTAACCAATTTTTGATGAAAATCCGACCATCAGATCGTCAAACGAACTACACGGATGCACTGCGCTCCCGCTCCTCTACGCGATGGTACCACTGATTTGACGATCTGACACAGTTGATCACGATGCAACGGACGGCCGAGGATATATCTTCAATTTCTGGCCATCCACAAACTCAGATCGAGAAATGGACTGTAGATCTGAGGTGCGTACATCAAGAGCTTCGATATATAATTTTTCTGAATTTTTTTGAGGAGTCAGAAATTTGGCTCTGATTTTGAATTGCAATTGGAGTTAGGTGTTTGTCTGCCATTGAACTGAGGTGGTGAAAGAAATTGTACACACATGCAAATGAGAATGAGGGAAATTAGGGTTTATAACAAAGTATTTATAGACAATGTTGAAAAGGAATAGATGGATCAGATTGGTATACGCGATAAACGATAAAGTGGCCCGAAAAGCCCGTTCTGACTCCGGAACGAAATTAGATCAACCCGTATATCAAAATAGATGTTTTTAAATATTTTAAGCGCAATGGAAAAGGTTTCAAGTCCAAATTCCATCGTACGAAAAAGTTATGCTAAAATCAATATTTTTCAAATTGATTTCAATTTCATTGATTTCAAGGTGTTTCGAGTCCGTACGATCAAACGACAAGTCTGATCATTCCTGTGGCATTTATGTCTTTGCCATTTGCAGACCCCTTCCTTATAATAGAGATAGCGTTATGCCCTATGACAACTATGTAATTTGAAACATATATTTAACTAGATAACCAATCTTGTTCAACATAAAAGGTGTTTTATTTCTATTATATACTTGATATATTGTGTTATATTAATTAATTTGATTAAAAGTATATTTAATACAAAATCCATAAATTGTATGTTTTATGATAGTAGTTACAAAGTGTTGTAACTGTGAGTAATTTATCATAGTAAAAATAAATATACAATTTTAAATATTCCTAGTCAAGATGTAGCGAGACTGGATATCCATACATCCTTTAAGACTAGAGTACGTAACGCTCTGCAAATGTTAGGCAGTGTATTACTCATGGCTGTTGAATGAACCAAGGGGTTACGTACTGATAGTAATTAGATAACTATGGAATGAATCACTTAATAGTTTTCTGTTGGTTAATATAACTAAGGTCAAACAGAAAATATCGATGTGACAAAATTACACAGTTCTCTTGACTTAAGAATGCTGTTGATCTTTAATGTGGAAGCTCCACTTTGATTATAGTTAAATCATTGCACAACGTCCATCGAATGACTATAGTTGGGTCAAGTGGAAGCATTGGAAGTGAAACATTATATAAGTGAGGATTCTTCTCCTCGGTTATATGATGTTAGTATCAGTTCATTTGAATTCAACTCTAAGTGAGCACAACATGAGTATAGTACATCGAACAACTATAGTCATGTTTAAAATTTACATGACTAAAAAGGAGCGCAAGATGAAAAATATTAGCTAATAACAAAATAAAATATTACCTTGCTTATGGAAAGAAGAGGAACTGCATCCTCCCTCTGTATCAGTATGGTAAACGAAAACTAAGAGGAAAAAATAGCAATGATCACGCAAGAAATAATGTCGGTGCACCAATGGTTTGACAAACTTTTTTGAGCATATGTGCAGGTTTTCCCTAAGTGAAAAAGCAAAATCCCTACACACCATGACTACTCCTTCTCCTCTTTGGAAAAAACTAAGTATACGAGCTAAAGAGAGAAAGAAAGGTCATAGTGGCGCAGGACAACTAGGTTAAGAAAGGAAAAGAAGTAGAAGAAAGCTATCCCCGCTTGTTTGAAGGAATAAAGGAAGCGGTTGTAATTTAAAATATAAAAATATTGGTCCACATATTGAAGGATCTTTCGAGGAAAGGTTGTAAAGATGGACATGAGTGCTTTAACGTGATAGAATGCTCATAAATTGGCGTATTCTTCTTACACATAGAATAAAGAAAAAGCAACTCATGGAAGGTCGTTGGTGATTCTAGATGCTTGGCATAAAGGGTATAAGTGTAAGTCAAAAGAAACAACAAACAGTTTCGAGTTGGATACGAGAAATTCTCAAGCCATCCAACCACTCCTTAATTATGAGATAAAGGGAAAAATAAAGGCCACAACGAATATGTTTGGACGTCAACGAAATGAATCCCTCAATGGGCAGATGGTTGCACCCAGACATGGGAGGGACCTAATATGCATAACCACTTACTCTAAAATTCAAAGAAAATGGACAATCGAACATGCTCATAGTCAACTAAGATAAGATGGAAAGTGACCAAGTTTGATTAGAAGAAAATGGACATAAACAAACTCCTATCTAAATAGGCTGCCTAATACAACTAATGTACTAATTCCTAGGTATTTGATTAAACACACAATCGACAACGTCGATGTAGGCATTTGATCAAACATATTAGGGAAATTTCAATACTTGGGGAAAACCTTGCTAGGATTCTCTCCATAATAAAAATTAAAACAATAGAGGTGTAAATAAGAAAAGACAAATGAAAATAATTGGCATAAACTACTTATAGTGAGTTGTGAATTGAAGACCTAGAAATTCTACTACAACAAAACTTACACTTGACAAGCTTTAATCGTAGAGTTTTAATGAAAAATGATGTTTATGTATTTATTTTAAAACATACATAAACAAATAAAACGTCGATTATTCTTTGGATAAAGGCGGACAACCAAATTTTCTATTGTCTTCACGTTTCCCTTTTATTTCCCGCTTTCCATCACATTTTTGTCGCTCCAAATAAACCTTAATTTTTTTCATACTTCCATTTGCTCCACTCCGCTACATCCTAATGCTTATTTCACTTAGAAGTTGCTTCCATCCAGGCTCGACTTGATATTTTGATGTCGAAGCAATAAAATTTCTATGCATCAAAGAATGTTAGGACTCTCGTTTTGTTCAATAGATAATTGATGCCATCTCGCATCTTGCCTCAGGTATTGCATCCACCTCGGTGTTTCCTCCACCAATATATGTAACGTCCCGTATTTTACATATCGTAGGATCGTTAAATATTATTATTTAATTCGTATTTGGTTGTATGACTCTAAAACTTTGGGAAATGACTACTATGGGCATTTTCCATGCTTGCTATTTTATGAACGGTCTAGAGCTAGAAATTCTTGTAAAGCCTATAACTTTTGATATGAGTAGAATTATGGTGTAGATGCACTTTCATTATATCGGACTTGTGGTTTCTATTTACAAAGAGTGGTTGTAAATAGAAAATGACTTACCATGTAGGAGATATGATCATTTTAAGTTTTGTTTACTACTGGATAGATTAGCGGGCAATTAAACTAAGTCTATACTTAGGCTCACTAATTAATTTCGTGAATTGTGCCTAATTGAGGGAGATGGGACAGATCTAAATCATTTCCTACCTTTTCAACATAATTCCAAACCTCCATTAACCTTAATTTCATCAAAAATATCATCTTTTCATTAGTAAGATTTTCCTAATCCATCATTAGAAGGGTAATTAGTAAAGGTGATCATAGATTCATCATTTTAGTGCTTCAGATTCGGATTTGTTGACGTTCATATCAGATTTGGAGAAGTTGATTAGTAACTTGGGTATTAGGTGAGTGATTATTGATCTCTTACTATCCTATGTTTGTTTATATAGTTGAATTTAGTGTTTTAACATGATTTTTGATGTTAAAATGATTTTAAACTTTAATTAAACCATTAGAAATGTTTATGGTCGAAATTAAAAAAGTAGATTAGATTTTTAATGGCCTTACAACCCCTTTTGGATCATTTTTCCATTTTGTTCAAAACTAGATCTATGCTAAATCTTGTATGTTAATCTTGTTTGGATGAATTGTATATGTTAAATGAATGCTTATGGATGATATGTATGTTTGGATGAATTATTTTTATATGGTATGCTAGTACTTTAGAGTTTTAAGGAAGAAGTCATCGATTTGGGCAAAATTAAGGCAGAGATGCTCAGAATTGGGTGAAACTTGGAGGAGGGGCTCTGGAGGACAAAGGAAGCTTGTACTTGAAATCACAGCTTGATTGAAGTCAGTTAAGGTGGCCAACCACATATCGGCACCGACCTGAAATGGTGTAGGTGAAGCAAGTGAATTCAGCTTGGTGCATGGAATTGCTTCATGTCATGACCAGTGAAACTTCGATTAAAGCTTCAAAGAGTAGGAGAATAGAGTTCCTAGAGCGAAAACTTTGATTTTGTCTAAGTATAGAACTCGGTACCAAGCACTTCACGTGGGTACCGACCTCTTTTTTGGATCACAGGTTCGTGCTGAGGACTTGGGGAGTTAAGATGTGGTAATGGGAAGCTCCAGGCAAGTAGAAGGTGGCTCGAGATCAGTGGAAAGGACTTGGCTAAATTTGGCTAAGTACAAGCGGAAGAATTCACACTGGTACCTATAACAACCGTCTTTGGAACATGCTTAATTTTTGACCCAATAAAAGTCCATCGAACCTTTAGGTCATTCCAAAGCTGGCTATTGGTTGGTAAAATTGATTAAATAAATAATATGCATAGCTATCTGTAATATACCGTAAAATCAACCATAGATAAACAAATTAGATAAATTAATTTAAATAAGATAGGGTTAAAAACGTAAATTTTGCGAAAGCTAAAATTTGACCACGAAAATATGTCGTTGCATTCGTGGCGATTTTCTGATCAATTTCCATGTAAAATATGTTGAAGACGGAGCTCAAACGAGGGTTAAGGACGTTTGAAGTTTTAGACTCAAATTAATTTAAATAGGATTCAAATTCAAATAAATAATTAATTCCCAATTTTAAATTCAAAAGCTAATAATAATTATACCTCGGAGTTAAGGAAACATTAAAATTAGCGTTAACGTTAAATTATGATTAAGGAAGTAAATGAATTTACAACGACAAAACAATTAAATGTTCCAAAAATAGGGACCCGTCTCCTGACCCATGATCGGTCGACTGGTACTGTTAAGTGGCGAAGTTTCATGCATCTTAACATGTTAGATTTCTTATTTTTAACCGATCTTAATCCAATGGTTTTGGTGCGTCCAACACTATAATAAGAGCCTAGTCCCCTCATTTTTATTCACAAATTATTTTGGGAATCTAGCGAAGCTCTGTCAGTTCATCTCTTTTAAGATTCAGAAAAACTTCTTTCGGGTTTTAGGTAATAAATCCAATATATTTATTTTTGTTTATTGTTTATGTTTTGAACCTCTTCTCCTCCAAATCTCTATGTTTGTGAACCTCATATATATGCATATCCCTTGTGGTATACATCAAAAAGAAAAGAACTGAAAGGGATTATTGAAGGCGTGTCAAATCCGAAAAGGAGACAAAGCTGAGGACCTACGGTGCAAGGAAATCTTAGTGTTACTATTTTATTAATTGAATAGTACAGTTTGGATTTGATATATGCCTTGGGAAGTTTTGGATTATGAAAACAATACACGAAAAATCCCCAAAATTCCCCCAAAGCAATATCTTAATTCTTAAGTTGTAATTTTTATTTATTTTGTATTGAAATAATGGAGTTTGTATGGATTTTGAAATTTAAATGCTTTAACTTCTATTCCAGTTCTTATTCTTTTTTCTTTGGATCTGATTAAGGGATTTGGTTAAGAAATAGTGTGTAGATATGAATTCTTATTCGTAGTGTTCATCGTCTATTTCTACAAACTGAATAGATTTTCCCTTGTCTATCTTCATGTAAAAGAAGTTGAGTAGGGCGTAAAATTAATTAAATCATAAGTTTAAGCTATTGTTGATTTATCCCATTATTTTAATATATAAATAAATTAGATTTGGATTCTAAGTACAAATCTATTGATTGATTTTGGAATATTGGATTTATCGTGTAAATGTTATTATGGAAATGAGACTTGTATAGTTTTGGAATATTTGACATTTGAACTTTCGTTTAGGGCATAATTTCCACATGCGTAGAAACTAATAAAGGTGTGTGTATATATAAACTAGCATAAATAACATTCAATTATAATGTATTAGTTGTGTAGTTAACAAGGGTAGTGATTATCATTAAATCCTCCTTAGGATAGTAATTGATGGTTAAGGCAAATTAAGAAGGAATCCTTATAAACCCTAAAATAATGAATAATGTCGAGATGTGTCATAATACATTTTAAGCATGTTATGAGTTATGATTAAGTTATAGAGATGTGAGGTCAGTCAGAAGCACACAGAAGTCTGCCCAACTAATCTGGCTATCAGCAGTGTGGCTTTGGGGTTGATATAAGACATCATACATAACAAATAACTACAGATGACGTGAGGTTAGTCCTAATTCTATAGGATAAATCTGCAAAGTTAATCTAAATACCACTTCTTACGAATAGTCGGACTAATGTGAGACGTCTCTGTTGGGTATGGGTTATAATATGAAGAATCGGGGACTGAAGGTATTAAGTGGTTGTTTGAGAGACTGCCTCTTTCCCATGTATGAAGTATTAAATGGTCGGTGTTAGGTTTAGGCACAGTTGAGGATATATCCAAAAGGTCTGCTTCAATGGGAAGTGGTAAGCGTCCGAAGAGATTTCCATGCAATGTCAACTATATGTGCACCTGTTAGGAGTCTGCCTTGGGTGTAGATATTAAATGATATGGGCCTACCTCAATTGAGGTCTTAAATGGTCAAAGTCTGTCTATTTTCCATTAAAAAGGTATTAAGTAGCTTAGGCACTGTCTCTCGCATTGGTAGACATTAATAACAATGGTTATGGGTTACTGGGTATGGAATTGGATAAGCCTTAGGGCTTACAATTGGCTTAAATGCATAACATATATCCTTATTTAGATTATACAACCCAAGTAACTATTCACTAGACATTATTTTTCTGACTCCCGCCTCATTACAACATAGGTTAGGATAGGTGATGATGATTCAGATGAAGATGACGATAAGATGAGCTTGTTGCAGTAGTCTATTTATCTGTTTATGCTATTTTTTGATGTACCCATTTAAAGATGACAATGTATTTTGAACATGATGAATCTTGGTCACGTAATGGTTATTGTTGATATTGTTGAATTGTTTATTGGCATTTGATATTTAAAATAAAATTGGAACTATAACATCCCATAAAATGAACCATAAATAAATAAAGTAAGTTGAATTAAATATGATAAGGATTGGATATGAAAATTTTATAAAATTTTGAATTTGACCACGAAAATTATTCCATTGCATGCGTGGAAATTTTTTGATCTATTTCCATATATAATATGTTGAAAATGGGGCTCAAGTAAAGAAGTTATGAGCATTTGAAGTTCTCAGATTTAAATTAATTTAATTTGAATTCAAATTCAAATGTGAAATCTAATCTAGGGTTTAAATTTCAAAGATTTGCTTGGGCACTAAGTAAACGTTTAATGTTAAAAAGTTAATTAGAAATAAAATAATGTGACAACGAAAATAAATAAAAGGAGCGGTAGACCTGAATAGGTCAACCGGTCGACCATGGCGGTTGATCTCTTAGCAGCAGTAGTTGCCAGTGGCGGCTGGGGTTTTAAGTTATGTTTTATTCGGTTGTGTGCTCCAGATTTACTCGTTTTCTACCTACATCTATCTTACCATTCTGGTGCGTTTCAACTCTAATAAATAGAACCCTCTCCTCTTTACTTTTATTCGTATTAATTTGGGGAATACAACGAAACTCTATCATTATTATCTCTCTCTAATAAGATTCAAAAACTCCGTAGAGAATTCAGTTAAGGATTCAACTTATTTTCTATTTTTTTTCTTTCTTCCTCCAATCTATTCTGATTATATTCTTCTCCAATTATTCTGAATCTAACGAATATATATACCTCTTTCCTATTGTGTGTGTATATCAAAAGGGACAGATTCTAGAAGAGATCGAAAGGCTACAAATCCATTTGAGTAAAGCTAAGGCTAATCTGTGAGTGGAAACCTTAGTATTCCTTTTCAGTAATTGTTTAGTGTATTTCCTTTTGGATTTAAATATGCCTTAGGAATTTTGAGATTTCTAAAATATGATAGATAAAATCTCCCAAAATTCCTTTTTAATTTGATATGACAATTCTATGCTGAGATTCTAAATTATTTACATTAGTTTGATGGAATTCATTTTGTTTATGCCATCTTCGGTAATTTCATAGTCTATTCCACTTCTTCTTCTTCTTTGGTTTAAATTGCGATCCTTCAATAACATAAGGGGTTTAGATTGCGAATTCTATACATAATTAGCACCACTTATTCTTATCTATTTTTTGTAAAGAGAGGAGTTGAATAGAATGTGGGGTTTAGATTGCAATTCTTACTGTTTAAGATATTCCAATGAATTGGTATAATAAATTGAGTTTCTATTTTGTTTACAAGTCTGTTATTGCAGTTTTGGTTGTGAATATTTATTCCCTGTTTTGGACATTGAAATTCCACGAAATCTGGGAAAATTGAAGAAAAAGGACCTGTAATAATAATTGGTTATGGAATTGACATTTAACACTAGTTCCAGGAGTAAAATCCGTGCATTTAAAACTTATTAGGCGCGGATATTTATTTATCTCTATTTACGTAATTAATGTATAATTACTGCATATATGGCGTAGTTAATTAGGCATCTATTAATATTTATTTCCCCCATTAGGAAGATATTTGATTTTGAGTTAAAATAACAGGAAACTCCTATATAGCCTAATTATTATTTTAAGGCAAATAAAAAAGATTCCTTATAAGCCCTTGTTTACGAAACAGTGAGATGAGTGTGTATGTGTATGGAGAGTAATTGATTTATGGCTAAGTCATAGGGATGCGAGGTTAATAAAATTACATGACGAAAGTCTGCCCTTCACTTTGAGGCTACCGGCAGTTGTGTACACTTTACTGATGTGAGATATCCTTATGAAAAATATTTGTAATGATGCGAGGTAGTTCCAAATCCCATAAAGAAAATCTGCCTAGCTAATCTAGCTACTAGTTCTTATGAATAACGGACTAATGTGAGACATCATTATGGGTATAGGCCATAAGACGAAAGGCATGTTTTGGGGTTTGAGTTATTAAGTGGTTGGCTCTGCCTTTTTCTCCAAATGAAGTATTAAATGGCTAAGGGGTTACTTTAGGTGGTATCTCTACTTAGACCTGCTTCTGAAAATAGGTCTTAAATGATAGGGTCGGCCTAATTTAAGGTCTTAAATGACCACAATCTGCATATTTTCCACTTGGAAGTATTAAGTGGCCTACAAAATTTCTTGAGATATCAGCTAGATAGTACCATTGAGGAGCACGCTTCAGGAAATAGGTCTTAAATGATAGGATCTACTTTGATTAAAGTCTTAAATGACCAGAGTCTTCCAATTTTCCATGGGAAGTTTAAGTGGCTTGGGTACCGTCTCTCACATTATTTGCTATTTATAATGTATGATTGGGATATGGGATTTTAGAAAATAACTTCTGGAATGGAGGATATTAAGTGGTTGGATCCGCCTCCTTTCCTTATAAAGAAGTAATAAATGATTTTAATGGTTTTATATTCGTAGTCATATCCTTATTTTGATATATACTGCCCAAGTACTAAAAAGGTAAGACTTGAGGTTTTTATTCACCAGCGACTTGTTGTTTTGACTCCCTCCTCATTACAACACAGGTTTAAGGACGGAGTAATGGCGGTGACGATGCTTAGAGATGGAGAAGGTGGGCTTGATGTAGTATTTGTTATTATTACTTGCTTTTATGTGTATCCATGTATGTCAAGACCCGATTCTTCGACTTCCGAAAATCGACATTAATACGTCCACTGTATCAAATGCCGCCTAATCGAAGGCCGGAAAATCGAACCATGAGGGTTTAAGAAAGAAGAAAGAGGTAGAAGGAGAGAGAAAAGATAGAAGAAGAACAGAAAACAAACTACAGAACAGGATAACAGACCAAAATCAGAATCTCACAGTCGCAGCGGAACAACATATAATAGATAAATGAATATTTATTAAAACAAAAGAACTGTACATTTTATACATTACATCGCATTACATTACATCATATCATCAGAGTGTACAACACACAAACAGCGGAAAAAGAAGAAATACTATATACAATATAATATACTACGCCATCCAGCTCGCCTCCAGATATCTGTAGCAACACCTGAATCCAGAATGACCTGATAACCTAACTCTAGACTGCCCGTGTGGAAATTGGTGGGCACCCAGAGTTTAGGAAGGGAACAATAAACTCCAGGTCAGTCATGTGACTGGTGTAAGAACTAAAAACAGTTATTTATCTTTAAAACAAAGAATAGGATAATTTTTAAATAAATTCGCAATGCTTTTTAGAAAATGAAACTACCATAAGGTCTCCCGCCACACAGACAATGCAAACGCAGACTTGGAGGAGGTTTCTCCTTATGATGGTCAAAGATGCTTACTACGCAAAATCAAATCATTTTTTGCTATTATTATTAGTGCATAGTGTAGAAAACAATTTCGAAAGTAGAATATAAATCTTAGCCAGCATATGTACCATTATATTATGCCCGCTATAGCTACCATATTAAATGGCAGGTTCTGCAACTAAAACCGTACAAGGCTCGTATTGTTCTTTGGATTTCCAACAAATGGTCAGGCCAAGGAACTTCCCATTGCCACATGGAAACGCGTCTGGAATAACGTCCCGAGAACCTAACCGGATCTCTGCCAACACAAGGCCGGGTTACCCCTAACTGGGTAACAACTGACACGAATATGGCATTCCCCGATCGTAACCGATCTATATCCGAGGATCCCCGATTTCCAACAACCACAAAGTAATAAATTTGCAGTAACCACATAGGTTAAGTATCTGGGCTCCATACCATGATACCACCTCTATCCAGAAGGAATGACATACACTAAAGGGGCGCTACCCCCTAATAACCTTGCCGCATCTTTCCTGTTTTGACCATTTCCGGGGTGTGAGGCTCGATGAAGTCTCGTCCACAAAGCCACGCTTTACAAAAACAGTGCTTTGGGTCAACAAAAGATCAAAGCAATGATCATCAAGATAGACGATCAAACAAATGATCCTATCATAAATGATCATTCAACGATCATTTCACAGCAACACTTAGTATATCACACTACCAAATTGGGAGTATATCACTAATGACCTACAACTATATAACCTCTGAGCTCGTACGTCTCAGAGAAGGGTGTTAAGCTAAGAGAATAAATTCTCCGCCACCAACAGAAATATATTTGAAAGAAATCAGCTTTATATTTCAACTTGTAATGTCAGACATACAATCCACACAAGTCAGTTCCGGGATCGAACAGAACCGAAGGCACTTCCAAAGAAGCCCTTGCAATCCGGATATTCACTAATTACGTCCGAACATCCCGTCACTAAGGGTGATAAAACCTCTGTAGCGGAGATCAGCCGATGCAGAGTAACTCAACGGTAATCCATCCGTTTTCACAAATATCCGGTCTTCAACACCGGTCTTCAAATGCAATTCATAACGACGTATCACTATTCGGAATGGGTTATACGACCCCATGGTCCTTTCCCGGTTAACCCGAATAGTGAGCGCTTATTTTAAAAATAAGTGTGGCATCAAATTCAAGCAATCACAACAAATACCCATTTAAAGATAAATATTGATAGTCGGTTATTTAACTATCAATAAAGATGCGCAAAATCATCAGATTCCAAATAATTTCCCAAATTATTTATTTTCCGAAAATATCTTTACAAGATATATAATTTTCCACACTTTGAAAATAAACAACGTTTATTTTGAGACAAATTTTCCCTTTTCATTTATAATTTCCATAGTGAATTTATATTTCAAATTATCTATTGATCTACAGTTTTCAATAGATCTCAAATATTCAATTCCAATTTATCTTCAAAAAGATAAATTCTCAAAAACATTCCATTTCATATTGGAAAAGCAATTTCATACTTATTTAATAATAATAAATTCACAAATCTTATTTATTTTCAACAATTTGAAAATATTCAATATACTTAACTCATAGTTAAGCATATATTTCATTCTTTAAGGAAAACGTTCTTTTATTCACATTTATTTGGGTCAAAACGAATGTTGCGTAAAACATCGTTACGACAACCCAAAATCACTAGTATAGGGATTCGAAATTAAATAGATATATAAATCTCAATACTATACAAAAATATTTCCTTTCGGAAATCATTTACTTAACAACAGTGTTATAGTCCACCATTCCCTTTTATTTCTCGAAAACGTCTATTTCAACAATAAATGTTGAAATCTATGTTTTCATTCCCTTTTATTTCTCGAAAACGTCTATTTCAACAATGAATGTTGAAATCTATGTATTCGATACTTAATGCATTTTAAAACACCTTTAATCGTTTTAAATTCCATTTAAAACATTCCTTTCCCAAAATATATCCATTTTTATTAATAATATATTCACTGTTCAAAATCGTGAATATAACTTCTTTAATAAACTTCTATATTCAATTTATCAAATTCCATTGATTTCGAATTTATAAACAATGTCTATAAATTCTATTCCTATTTATAAACTTCAATTTACCAATCTCTTTTATTAAATCCAATTCAATTTATATGACCTAATTGTAAACCAAAATCTATATTATAAGTTGAATACTTATAATATTATTTATTTACCAAATCGTTCCTTTGAACTTCACAAATTCTTAAATCTTATTACTTATAAGATTTCTTTATATATTTTCTTTCAATTTCAACTTATAAAAGTATTTTCTTTCAATTCCAACTTATAAAAAAATTCTTTTATTAACTGTTTCTATCAGTATCCCATTTAAATGCCCAAAAGCCAGTTTATAAGTTAATTTCCTATAAAACTTTTATTTTCAACATCTATTCATTTGGTAACTTTCACAACTTATAAATCTATAAATTTTAATGAAATTCATTTTATACATCAACTCAACACTTTATAAACCCGTTTCAGAATTCCAATAAATTTAATTCACAAATATCCATTTATAAAATCTTTTATATAAACCGATAATAAATTTATCCAAAATCCCAATTTAACCATTTTATAAAAATCTATGTATTTTAAAAAATTACCTTTCTGTTATATTTCATAAAAATGTTACTTTTTTTATAACATAAAAATTTATACATTTTTTATTTTAAAGTGAATCAATTTAAAAATTTAGTAAAACATATACTTTGGAAAAATCACTTTAAAAATCCTTTTAAATTCAAAATCGTTATTTTTAACTTTAAAAATGGATCCGATGATGCCACAGCATCCAATAGTCAATCATGGCACAAATATCATATATCGATATGATAATCAATAATCACACAATATCTATAATCATATAAATATTTGTGAGGAATCCAGTTGGATCCCTCCAACCTGTTTCCCTGCATCCACAGATGTTAGCACAATACCAATTCCACTTCAAGGTGGAATATCGCGGTATATGGGATTTAATAAAATATATATCCGCTTAATAACGGCGCAATAGGGTCTCATCCGCTATACAATGCGGGAAATCAATTAATTGCAATATATACATATGCAAATATATATATATATTGCTATATATAGATATATATCCTACTATATCTAATATCACAATCAAACAACAATCCATCAATCAACAAATTTTAAATATAACTATTTAAAATTTAACAAACCCTTTTGAGTGAGAAGTTCTCACCTTTGATTTATTCTGCAATCCATTTCCATTTCCGGCTTGATTTCATCATTTTAGACCTTGTATACACAATTTTTTTTGCAATTTATTAATATTCGAAATAAAACCGAGCAATTAAATTTTATTTCTTAATTTTAGCTGTAAATTAGCTTTAAACCAATATTTCTTCTTTAAATTTCTGCAAGTACAACAGTAAATTACTTCACTGAAATTTCTTAATTTCAAATCAAGATTTTAAATTTTTAACTTACTGTAAAAATTTAAATACTGGTTTCACACATTTTTTTTCTCTAACCTACATTTTTTTCTTTACTGCATAAAAGAAAAAAACTGAAAACTTTTTTTTCTTTTTCTCTGTATATACATAAATATTTATAATTTTAGCAAAAATAAATTTTGAAAATACCTTACTGTTGAACGAGCAACCCAGACCATCGACGAAGCCCCTCGCCTCGCCTTTGATCCTAGGCTGCCGCCGATATCCCCAGATCCAGCCCTAGCCACTGACGCTTGCTGTCGCCGCCGCACCTCGAGCTCATTCGCGAGTCCCACGCTGCCGCCGCCGCCTTCGAGGCTCCACCGTGCTCGAGCTTGAATCTCGAGAGATCTCTGCCCCAAATCGAACGAGATTGCATTCGTTCGAACTCGCGTCCCTCCCCACGATCGCGAGAACTAGAGGTCGAACGAATTTTATTCATTCGTTCATTTTTTTTTTTAAATGAAAACTGCGGCCGTTGTTTTTCTTTCGATTTACTGAAGAGAGAAAGGGGAAGAGAGGGTCGCGATTTCGATTCGATCGAATGGGGGAGTTCGGCCATTGTTCTAGATTTGAACTGAATAGGATTTGAGTTGCGTGAATATATTTTTAAAAGAGACAGGGGAACAAGAGTACGCGATTTACAGGGTAGGTCTGCTTTAAAATAAAAATAGGGTGGCTGATGTTGATTTGATCTTGACCAATTATATTTTTAAATTTAAATTGAATTCGTTTAAATTTCAATGCGTTTTCTCACCGCGTGCTCACATAACAACTCCGAAAAATACGAAATTTGAAATCCGACAATAATGCAATATTACGGACCCAATGGAACTAGTTTCGTCGAATTCCGAGACTGTATGAAAAATGACTATTTTTAAATATCGATTCGAACGATAAAATTTCAAAACTAAACAATTCACTTTCAAATTCAATTCTGAAGCGTCTATTATCTTCAATATTATCAATACGAACTTTACAAGCCTTTGAAATATTTTTAATCAGCTTAAAATTGAAGATTCAAATTTTTATTCACTTTCAATAGATTAAATTTTTATAATTTAATCGCCATTTTCAAAGTTATATTGAATATTCAATCCAAACCATCATTCAAATATTTAAAATTAATTAAATATTCCATTTTTTAATTGTTCAAAATCCTGGGTCGTTACAACCTTCCCCCCTTAAAAGAATTTCGTACCGAAATTACAAGTTAGGAAAAACGATTCTTAACCCGTCTATTATCTTTCACAATCTAAATAGTTTTATCAACTTACTAACCTAAATCTTTTTATTAAAGATCCATTATCATTTCAACAAGCTTTTCAACTTCAATTCTAAGTTTCAAACAATGTTGTTTACTTCTCATTTCAAATTTAAATTTAAATTTCAAACTTTCAAATTTTTCTCAAAATATTTTCTAACACCCGAAATTTTCGAAAAATTTCGTCAACGTCTCCTTTGCGCAGCTCGATCGGTACGACTACAAAATGGCACCACGGCCCCTCAGAATCAAAAAGAAAAGAGAAAGCCAAGTGGCTGGAGAAGAAAATCATTAAATCTCATACTGAAATTCAAATACGTACCTTTTTGTCGAGCAATTCAATTTTATCTTTGAAATCAAAATCCCAATTCCTTTATAACACCTGTATAACCTGCTAGTAGTATACATAATATCCAACTACAATATTCAAACCATTTTGTCAATTCTATTGCAAAATTTTAAATATATACTTCTTATATCATCTTTACTTCACTATTGAAGTTATATATATTCAATTTCAATCAACTTTGCATTTCAATTTCATTTGAATCCAGTTCACAATTTCAATTATATTTGAATTCAGTTTAACTTCTATTCTGAATATTGAGTTTTATCAATTAACTTTTATTCACAACTGCACTATTTTAAATTAGTTCCAATTACTTAATTCATAACAAATTCCTATTCGCTTTATTCAAATTTGTTTCCAACATTCAGTTTCAATTCCAGTTTTTATTCTTTTGTTCATTCCCAAAATTTATTTTCAATTTTCTATTTTGGTTTATAACCCCTTATACTAAACTGATACCACTTGTACTAAACTGGATTTCAATATTCCATATGAATTTAATTCATTTATTTCCATTAGTTTCGCGTACTAATTTTAGTTTAATACTTCACTTTATTTATCAAATCCAATTTCAATTCTATTCCATTCGCTTACAAAATCGAAATGAATTCCAACTTTCAATTTAACTTTAGTTTAACTGCAATTGTAAATTTATTCATTCATTCACAATTTATTTTCATAATTCAATACTCAATTCCAATTCATTTTGAGTATTCCAAATTTATTCTCAACTTAATAAATTTTCTTTAAGTAATCATTTCACTTAGCCTCCTTAGACCTTTCTTTAATTTTACTTTATTCAGATTTATTCACTTATACTTATTTTAATTTAACTCTATTCCTTAAGTTAAATTTATCCTATCAAAATTCAAATTGTATAAGTTATCAACTTATTTATTATTCCCATAAATATTTTAAATAGGATTCCAGAGTCTTTTTAGCTTTTCTAAAACCAAATCCAAATTTTCCAAACAACCTTCATTTAAAATATTTGGCAGCAATTCCTCTTTTGGAAACCCGAAAATGAACATCGATAATGCTGCAGTCATTACCGAAGTTATTTTCCAGCGACCGAAAAGAGTTTAGAGCTTTTATCTCTTCAAAATACTTTTCAAAACTTTTGAAAATACTTTTCAAAACTTTTGAAAATCATTTTCAAATCAAAAAGGAATTTAATTTCTAAAATTTCCAAATCCTTTGAAAAACATTTCCAAAAACTTCTCTGGAATTCTATTTCTAATTATAAATAACATTTATAATTTATATTCTCAAATTTCATTTGCATATGGATTTTATTTTCTAACTTTTGATTATAATTCCAATTTCTTATTCAATAATCAATGGTAATAATTTTAATATTATCCACTCCTAACATCCAGGCATCCATATTTACATTTTAATAATTTACACAAAATCATTTCTTTTATATACAAAATAGCCTTGGGTAAAATTATTTCATTTACCTTATTTTTAAAACAATACTGTGTCGAATTGTTTTACTCAAGTGTTTAGAAACCCTTTCGGCACAGTTGTGCAGACCGCGTAGGTTCATATGCCACTCAATAAATCAACCAACACAATATAAAACAAATTTTATATTCACTAACAAATACGCGCTCATATCTATTATTACACTCAAACCCATTCTAGAGTACTACTGACTCTATCTCTAATGAGTAATACCTAACAGAGCCATGGTTGTCGCTTAACCAAATGCTCTGATACCACGTTGTCAAGACCCGATTCTTCGACTTCCGAAAATCGACATTAATACGTCCACTGTATCAAATGCCGCCTAATCGAAGGCCGGAAAATCGAACCATGAGGGTTTAAGAAAGAAGAAAGAGGTAGAAGGAGAGAGAAAAGATAGAAGAAGAACAGAAAACAAACTACAGAACAGGATAACAGACCAAAATCAGAATCTCACAGTCGCAGCGGAACAACATATAATAGATAAATGAATATTTATTAAAACAAAAGAACTGTACATTTTATACATTACATCGCATTACATTACACCATATCATCAGAGTGTACAACACACAAACAGCGGAAAAAGAAGAAATACTATATACAATATAATATACTACGCCATCCAGCTCGCCTCCAGATATCTGTAGCAACACCTGAATCCAGAATGACCTGATAACCTAACTCTAGACTGCCCGTGTGGAAATTGGTGGGCACCCAGAGTTTAGGAAGGGAACAATAAACTCCAGGTCAGTCATGTGACTGGTGTAAGAACTAAAAACAGTTATTTATCTTTAAAACAAAGAATAGGATAATTTTTAAATAAATTCGCAATGCTTTTTAGAAAATGAAACTACCATAAGGTCTCCCGCCACACACACAATGCAAACGCAGACTTGGAGGAGGTTTCTCCTTATGATAGTCAAAGATGCTTACTACGCAAAATCAAATCATTTTTTGATATTATTATTAGTACATAGTGTAGAAAACAATTTCGAAAGTAGAATATAAATCTTAGCCAGCATAGGTACCATTATATTATGCCCGCTATAGCTACCATATTAAATGGCAGGTTCTACAACTAAAACCGTACAAGGCTCGTATTGTTTCTTTGGATTTCCAACAAATGGTCAGGCCAAGAAACTTTCCATTGCCACATGGAAACGCCTCTGGAATGACGTCCCGAGAGCCTAACCGGATCTCTGCCAACACAAGGCCGGGTTACCCCTAATTGGGTAACAACTGACACGAATATGTCATTCATCGATCGTAACCGATCTATATCCCAGGATCCCCGATTTCCAACAACCACAAAGTAATAAATTTGCAGTAACCACATAGGTTAAGTATCTGGGCTCCATACCATGATACCACCTCTATCCAGAAGGAATGACATACACTAAAGGGGCGCTACCCCCTAATAACCTTGCCGCATCTTTCCTGTTTTGACCATTTCCGGGGTGTGAGGCTCGATGAAGTCTCTTCCACAAAGCCACGCTTTACAAAAGCAGTGCTTTGGGTCAACAAATGATCAAAGCAATGATCATCAAGATAGACGATCAAACAAATGATCCTATCACAAATGATCATTCAACGATCATTTCACAGCAACACTTAGTATATCACACTACCAAATTGGGAGTATATCACTAATGACCTTCAACTATATAACCTCTGAGCTCGTACGTCTCAGAGAAGGGTGTTAAGATAAGAGAATAAATTCTCCGCCGCCAACAGAAATATATTTGAAAGAAATCAGCTTTATATTTCAACTTGTAATGTCAGACATACAATCCACACAAGTCTATTCCGGGATCGAACAGAACCGAAGGCACTTCCAAAGAAGCCCTTGCAATCCGGATATTCACTAATTACGTCCGGTCATCCCGTCACTAAGGGTGATAAAACCTCTGTACCGGAGATCAGCCGATGCAGAGTAACTCGACGGTAATCCATCCGTTTTCACAGATATCCGGTCTTCAACATCGGTCTTCAAATGCAATTCATAACGACGTATCACTATTCGGAATGGGTTATACGACCCCATGGTCCTTTCCCGGTTAACCCGAATAGTGAGCGCTTATTTTAAAAATAAGTATGGCATCAAATTCAAGCAATCACAACAAATACCCATTTAAAGGTAAATATTGATAGTCGGTTATTTAACTATCAATAAAAATGCGCAAAATCATCAGATTCCAAATAATTTCCCAAATTATTTATTTTCCAAAAATATCTTTACAAGATATATAATTTTCCACACTTTGAAAATAAACAACGTTTATTTTGAGACAAATTTTCCCTTTTCATTTATAATTTCCATAGTGAATTTATATTTCAAATTATCTATTGATCTACAGTTTTCAATAGATCTCAAATATTCAATTCCAATTTATCTTCAAAAAGATAAATTCTTAAAAACATTCCATTTCATATTAGAAAAGCAATTTCATACTTATTTAATAATAAGAAATTCACAAATCTTATTTATTTTCAACAATTTGAAAATATTCAATATACTTAACTCATAGTTAAGCATATATTTCATTCTTTAAGGAAAACGTTCTTTTATTCACATTTATTTGGGTCAAAACGAATGTTGCGTAAAACATCGTTACGACAACCCAAAATCACTAGTATAGGGATTCGAAATTAAATAGATATATAAATCCCAATACTATACAAAAATATTTTCTTTCGGAAATCATTTACTTAACAACAGTGTTATAGTCCACCATTTCCTTCTATTTCTTGAAAACGTCTATTTCAACAATAAATGTTGAAATATATGTTTTCATTCCCTTTTATTTCTCGAAAACGTCTATTTCAACAATGAATGTTGAAATCTATGTATTCGATACTTAATGCATTTTAAAACACCTTTAATCGTTTTAAATTCCATTTAAAACATTCCTTTCCCAAAATATATCCATTTTTATTAATAATATATTCGCTGTTCAAAATCGTGAATATAACTTCTTTAATAAACTTCTATATTCAATTTATCAAATTCCATTGATTTCGAATTTATAAACAATGTCTATAAATTCTATTCCTATTTATAAACTTCAATTTACCAATCTCTTTTATTAAATCCAATTCAATTTATATAACCCAATTGTAAACCAAAATCTATATTATAAGTTGAATACTTATAATATTATTTATTTACCAAATCGTTCCTTTGAACTTCGCAAATTTTTAAATCTTATTACTTATAAGATTTCTTTATATATTTTCTTTCAATTTCAACTTATAAAAATATTTTCTTTCAATTCCAACTTATAAAAAATTTCTTTTATTAACTGTTTCTATCAGTATCCCATTTAAATGCCCAAAAGCCAGTTTATAAGTTAATTTCTTATAAAACTTTTATTTTCAACATCTATTCATTTGATAACTTTCACAACTTATAAATCTATAAATTTTAATGAAATTCATTTTATACATCAACTCAACACTTTATAAACCCGTTTCAGAATTCCAATAAATTTAATTCACAAATATCCATTTATAAAATCTTTTATATAAACCGATAATAAATTTATCCAAAATCCCAATTTAACTATTTTATAAAAATCTATGTATTTTAAAAAATTACCTTTCTGTTATATTTCATAAAAATGTTAATTTTTTTATAACATAAAAATTTATACATTTTTTATTTTAAAGTGAATCAATTTAAAATTTTAGTAAAACATATACTTTGGAAAAATCACTTTAAAAATCCTTTTAAATTCAAAATCGTTATTTTTAACTTTAAAAATGGATCCGATGATGCCACAGCATCCAATAGTCAATCATGGCACAAATATCATATATCGATATGATAATCAATAATCACACAATATCTATAATCATATAAATATTTGTGAGGAATCCAGTTGGATCCCTCCAACCTGTTTCCCTGCATCCACAGATGTTAGCACAATACCAATTCCACTTCAAGGTGGAATATCGCGGTATATGGGATTTAATAAAATATATATCCGCTTAATAACGGCGCAATAGGGTCTCATCCGCTATACAATGCGGGAAATCAATCAATTGCAATATATACATATGCCAATATATATATATATATTGCTATATATAGATATATATCCTACTATATCTAATATCACAATCAAACAACAATCCATCAATCAACAAATTTTAAATATAACTACTTAAAATTTAACAAACCCTTTTGAGTGAGAAGTTCTCACCTCTGATTTATTCTGCAATCCATTTCCATTTCCGGCTTGATTTCATCATTTTAGACCTTGTATACACAATTTTTTTTGCAATTTATTAATATTCGAAATAAAACCGAGCAATTAAATTTTATTTCTTAATTTTAGCTGTAAATTAGCTTTAAACCAATTTTTCTTCTTTAAATTTCTGCAAGTACAACAGTAAATTACATTACTGAAATTTCTTAATTTCAAATCGAGATTTTAAATTTTTAACTTACTGTAAAAATTTAAATACTGGTTTCATACATTTTTTTTTTTCTTTAACCTACATTTTTTTCTTTACTGCATAAAAGAAAAAAACTGAAAACTTTTTTTTCTTTTTCTCTGTATATACATAAATATTTATAATTTTAGCAAAAATAAATTTTGAAAATACCTTACTGTTGAACGAGCAACCCAGACCATCGACGAAGCCCCTCGCCTCGCCTTCGATCCTAGGCTGCCGCCGATATCCCCAGATCCTGCCCTAGCCACTGACGCTTGCTGTCGCCGCCGCACCTCGAGCTCATTCGCGAGTCCCACGCTGCTGCCGCCGCTTTCGAGGCTCCACCGTGCTCGAGCTTGAATCTCGAGAGATCTCTGCCCCAAATCGAACGAGATTGCATTCGTTCGAACTCGCGTCCCTCCCCACGATCGCGAGAACTAGAGGTCGAACGAATTTTATTCATTCGTTCGTTTTTTTTTTTTTGAATGAAAACTGCGGCCGTTGTTTTTCTTTCGATTTACTGAAGAGAGAAAGGGGAAGAGAGGGTCGCGATTTCGATTCGATCGAATGGGGGAGTTCGGCCATTGTTCTAGATTTGAACTGAAGAGGATTTGAGTTGCGTGAATATTTTTTTAAAAGAGACAGGGGAACAAGAGTACGCGATTTACAGGGTAGGTCTGCTTTAAAATAAAAATAGGGTGGCTGAAGTTGATTTGATCTTGACCAATTATATTTTAAATTTAAATTGAATTCGTTTAAATTTCAATGCGTTTTCTCACCGCGTGCTCACATAACAACTCCGAAAAATACGAAATTTGAAATCCGACAATAATGCAATATTACAGACCCAATGGAACTGGTTTCGTCGAATTCCGAGACTGTATGAAAATTGACTATTTTTAAATATCGATTCGAACGATAAAATTTCAAAACTAAACAATTCACTTTCAAATTCAATTCTGAAGCTTCTATTATCTTCAATATTATCAATATGAACTTTACAAGCCTTTGAAATATTTTTAATCAGCTTAAAATTGAAGATTCAAATTTTTATTCACTTTCAATAGATTAAATTTTTATAATTTAATCGCCATTTTCAAAGTTATATTGAATATTCAATCCAAACCATCATTCAAATATTTAAAATTAATTAAATATTCCATTTTTTAATTGTTCAAAATCCTGGGTCGTTACAACATATTTAGACAATTATTGCAACGGATATTATGTTACGGTTTTTATGGAATTTGGTATTATGACATTTTTATGGCTTAGAAATAATTGAGTACAATTTACTATTATATTTTGTTCCATCCGCTGTGAGTTCTGAAAATTTAGTTATGGCTCTGTAATGTTATATCTTTTTACTACGAACATCTTGCTTTGGAATGGATTTATGTTTTGATGGGTCTTTTCTGGATCGATATTTAGGCATGTTCTAGGGTAGGTTGTTATAGTTACTATTTATGTTGTTAAATTTTATGCTTCCACTGTGAGTTCTTAATGATTAGATAAATGACTTTGTATTATTCTTTTTACCAATCAACAACCAACTTTAGAGTGAGTCTAAGTTTTAATGGGTCTTTTATGGGTCAGAATTTAGGCCTGTTTTTGGACGGGTTGTTACATTTGGTATGAGCTTAGGTTATCCGATCAACGGGGATATGTATACATATGAGTGGCATACTTGTTATTTTTCAAAGTATTTTTCAAAAATGAACCTACTATATGTAAATATATTTACTTATTTTGATCATGCACCTAACTCTATAAATTTCGACTACAGAAATAGTTGCGACGATATTCTTAAAGGACTGGCGAGGCGATTATGAGTTGAAAAAATAAATAGGGCTAAATTTATATTCCTACCCTGATTACCTATGGGGCGGCGTATGAAGTAGTCTAAGAAGAGCATGACCATGACATATAGAAATACTCAAGAAGCTGACTGGTACTTGACTCCTTTGTTGGACATAGTTTCCTTATAATTATGGACTGTATAAGCATAATAAGTACTAGGGATAGAAATTGTGGATGAAAAAGATTGTAACTCCAAGGCAATAAATATGGAATAAACAGGAAGTTACAAGAATTTAATAAGGATATAAATGGAATGATCAAAGAGGTTGATAGGGTAATTATAAAGAGATAAAGGAGAAATAGTGGGTAAAATTTTAGTATGAATAAATAAATGTCTTTTGGAGTTGTTCGGTTAGGATAATAATATTTTATTACGGACAATGTGACATTTATTGAGATAACGAATAAACGTATTAGGTGGTATTAAATACTATAGGGAAAGACACTTGCAAACATCTAGAAGTAAGATGTAAAGGTTGAATGGAACAAGTTTCCATAATGAGGTATACATTAATTACTACAAGGAGATAGCCAGATTCTTAAAGGTTGAGTAGAAAAGTTCAAAAGAATAAACAATTAAAGTCAATTTATAAACCCAACCACATGTGAAAGAATTTGATAAAAGATTTTTGAAAAATTCCTTTAAATGTTGTGAAAGAGCATTTCAAAAGGTTATCAAATGACGATCTTATGTATCATAAGTTGATTTTTTTGATAGAAAGTGATTTTGGTCGGCTTGGAAATATGCTACCAATTATTTTATGAAAAGATCGGAAAGAGAATGTAATTTTAAAAATGGTAGAACTTTTTAAAAATGAAATGTGGATGAATTTTATAAAAAGAAATTTGTAAATCTGATGATTTGAAGAGTTGATAAAAAGGGGAAAATCTTAATCTCAATAAAGCCTCAACCCTAGAGTAGTTGCCACTGGTTCCTTCTTGCTGATTCCAGCCTTTTTGGTCGCCATCGTAGTCAAGTTTCATCTACCGCCCTCCTTTCAGCCTCGTCATGTCGTTCCCAGATCTCGACATGTCCCCATCCAGCCCCTCTAACTGCCAGACCTCCTCTCCTCCGGAGCTGCCTCCTCTCCTCCAGAGCTGCCTCCTCGCCTGCTTGAGCCCCCTCTTGGTTTCCCCCCAATCTCCCCTCCTAATCCCATTGAAGTCAATGATGATGGCTTCACTCCGGTCCTATCTCGTAAATGGAAACGCTAATCTAAGATTTTGATCCAACCTTGATCTCTCAACTCCAACTCCCATGTTACTCCAAATAAGATTCTAAGACTGACATCTCATTGGAGCGTTCAACATAATTTCGCCTCCAACAATAGCAACATTGATTATCCAAAACAATCCAACAACAGATTTAAAGCTAATAAATGGAATTTTTCCATTATGTTTAGCCAGGCATGAAATTAAGTAGTTAAGGGTAATAATATTCCAGTCTCTATTCCATTAAAGTAGTATCATTCCCATGAATTTAGTTCTATGCAACGTGCCAAAATGTCTGTTGAGATTGCTCAAGATGCTAGAAAATAATAAAATAATGCTATTTGTAGTTTATGTGGTTGGTCCTAAACCATACTTCCCATATTTCAAAGACTATATTACTAGAGTATGGAAACCAGAAGATGAATTCTCGATTTATTTTAAAGGAAATGGTTTTTATATCATCAAATTTAACAAAAAGCAAGATTGTGATAAAATATTGGAAGGAGGTCCTTATTATCGTAATAAGAAGTTGATGATGATGAAGAGGTGGTCCCTTGGAATGCAACTCAACAAAGAACTTCTTCATTTTGTTTCGATTTGGGTTCGTTTTCCTAACTTACCTCTTGATTATTAGACGGAAGAGGGGATTGGTCGTATCGCCTCAGTGCTTGGTTCCTTCATCCAATTAGATAAATTCAATGAAGGAATTGTAAAAATTGCTTATGCCAGAATATTAATTAAAATTAACAACTCTTTTAAGTTCCCACTAAAAGTTCCTATCGAAACTGAAATGGACGAAGTTATTTCACAAGAAGTATCGTATGAGTGGAAACCTTCCATTTGCTCAAATTGCTCTAGCTTTGGACATGCTAAAAAATCATTGTCAATTTAATAAATTTTGAGTTCCTAATGCAACTACTCAGAAAACATGCTCAGACAACTCTGAGATGATAATATATGATAACATTGATAACAATTTGGTAAACAAATCTATCAACATGGAGATTCAACTGAAAGCTGTCCATCCAGAATAGGTTGACATTCATATCAACAGTTTCAAATTTGCTATCAATATTTCAACAGAAAATGTTTCTTACCAACCTCAAAACGTCCAGCCGGATATTGCTAATTCGACTACTAATACAAATTTGCAAAACAATCCTATGACTTAAGACGCAGAAATGGAAATACAATCAACTATTATTTATACAAATGAAGATAATGATGTCACTATCGAGATATCTAAAGTGCCTCTGGACCCATTCCTGAATAATATAAACAATGATTAGATCACAGATCCTCCTTCTAACTCCAGACCAAGATCAACCAGGAAAATATGAACAGAGGAAGTTCCATTCAAATTTAAAGCCATAGCCTCCTCTGATGTTATCGAGAACCCTGTGTGGGAAAGTTTAGTTAGTCAATTAAAAGGTAAAAATAAAAAGACAAAAAAAGCCAAGTTAACGGGACAGCCACTTCCCCTGAAGGCAGTAGTAGTCCAGAAAATAATCTAAAAATGTAGTTCCTTTTTTGGAACATCAGGGGTATGAATGCCACTGCTAAACAGTTTGAAGTGTTGCATATTATAAACAGTAATAAATTCTCCTTTCTGCCATTATTGAAAATAAATTATCTCTAGACGATATTGATAAATTCATGTCCGAAATAAACATAAATTGGAAAACTCTCATAACATATCTAATGGCCAGAATAGCCGAATTTTAATCCTATGGGACTCATCTCATTGGTCAAATATCATTTTACACTCTAATGACCAATATATTTCTTGCATTTTACATAATGTAAGTAGTATTAGCGTTTTATGCACCACGGTATATGGTTTTAATGAAGAATGAAGCGTGTAGAGCTTTGGAAGTATGTTTCAGAACATTCTAAAGGCTTTAATTTACCGTGGAATGTGGCAGGTGATTTCAATGCTATTTTATCTCCTAGTGATAGAACGTAAAATGGTCTTTTTAACTCGATAGGCTATCAAGATTTTACAGACTGTATTTCTTATTCTAAACTGCTAGAGCCAAATTTCATAGGTAATTATTATACATGGAGGGGAGGTTAAAAATTTTCTATTCACGGTAAAATTGATCGTGTTTTTGTCAACTCCTTATGGTTGAACAAATTTCTTCAATTTGAAATTCAATTTGGAAGTCATTCTTTGAGTGATCATGCTCCCATCATTATAAATCTTCTGATACATAACAATAAAAGGGTTCGAGTACCTTTCAGGTATAAATCTCTTGGCACCTTCATATAGATTACCAGTAATCCATCCATGATGCTTTGCTATAATAGTTTTCTAAAAATCCACTTCATATTCTCTTGTGCAAATTGAATGCAGCCAAATCTGCATTGAAGGAATGGGCAAAAAGTAAAAGTAACATATATACAGTGGTTGATAAATTAAAAAATGATGCTAATGAGCTTTATAAACAGCTTGTGAAGGATCCTCTGAATGACAGTATAATGGAGCAGTACACTGAATAATGAGCAATTACATTCTATTATGAGACAAATCGAGTGGATAATGAGCAAAGGATGAAAATAAACTGGCTAACCAATAGGGACAAACCTACTGAACTTTTTTTAGTAAAATCAAAGTCCTTAATCCTAAACAAAGGAGTAATTTCATTCTTAATGACAATGGTACATGGTCATCAGCATCAGATAAACTTACGCATGAGGCCGTTAAATATTTTTCTAAACGGTTCTTATCATACCAGGCCACAAACCAATTTCCATGAATTATTTGCAATAAAATTCTATCTAACAATGCTAAACATAATCTATGTATACAATTTTAGCTAGGGGAAATTAAAGCAGCTACATTCCAGATTATTGACAACAGCTCCCCTGGACCAGATGGTATTAATTCAAAATTTTATAAAGTCCATTGGGAGCAAATTAAATATGATATTTGGAAAGCTATGAATGGAATTCTCCAATTTGGGAAACTTATTAGAAAAATTAATCATACTTTTATTTGTCTAATTCCAAAAAACCTTATGCAGTGGACATGACTGATTTTAGGCCAATTTCTCTATGTAATGTCTCTTACAAAATTTTAGCCAACCTCTTTTTTAATCGAATGAAAGGATACATGAATAATCTCGTCTCACATAATCAGAATGCCATCATTCCTGGCAAAATGATTACTGAGAATTCCTTACTAGCTTATGAAATGGTTCAAGTATTCAATAGGAATAATTCTAACAATTTATGCTTGAAAATTGATCTGAATAGAGCCTATGATAAAATAAGTAGAGAGTTTATTCATCACATGCTAATTTCTATGGGTTTTCCTCTATTATTTGCTGACCTTATTTATGAATGCATTTCTACTCCTTCGTTTTCTGTTCTAATTGATGGTTCCCATATGGGTCCATTGACAGCTCGAGAGGGTCTAGGCGTTAGAAGAATTAATGAAATTGCCAAAGCAATTGCCATTAAACTTTTATGGAATTACATTCATGGTGATGCTCCTTGGGCAAAATGAATGCACATTACGTACTGCAAGAATACTAATTTTTGGACTACTACAATGGATAATAATGCATCGTATATATGGAAAACACTGCTAAGGGCCAAACAATGGTATAAAAGGCTTATGGGTAGATAAATTATAAATGGTGATAACATAGACATTTGGTTCGACCCATGGTTAAATGGTTCTTCACTGATTGACAAGCTTAGATGGAATGCCATGGTGGTGACTGGTGGTGTAACAGAAGGGTATCTAAGCTTATCTGCTGCAATGAATGGAAACAACATTCAGACTAAATTCCTACACATCTTCATACTGCAGTGCACAAATTATCTATTCATAATCGTATGGGAAAAGACTTTTGATTCTGGATTCCTAATAAATTTGGTCAGTTCAGTATGAAATCAACATGGGTACAAGTCAGATGCAAACATGCTGAATTCAATTGGACAAAAATAATTTGGGATAAAAATTACACTCAAGATTTCATTTGTGCACTCTTGGCAAAAGTTAACAAATTAAACACTAAAGATAAATCAGCAGATGGAATACTGCTATGGATCGAAACCTGTATTCTTTACTTAAATTAGTTTGAAGACAAGAGACCACATCTTTTTTAACTATAATTATTCGAGATGATTATTGGAGGAAACTACGCATAAGCTAAATCTCAATCTCGGTAATAAATACGATATTAATCACATTTTATAGATTATATGTCAAAACCAGAAAAGCAACTCGTTAATTAATCGTGTTACTAACATAGCATTAATTCTCTGGTTTGGAATGTAATGTGTGAAAGAAATAATCGAGTCTTTAAGAGCATCGAAATGCCTACTAACTTAAGATTCAAACTCTTAATTCAAAATTGCAAATATTTAATCCATCATAATTTGAACTCGAAGATAATAAGTACAAATTCAAAACTTATCTTGGATGAATTCGACATAGCCACTAACCCGAGAGCTACCCTCCATCCTCCTTGAACTTGACTCTTCTTCCTCTTGAATTCTCGGGGCTAGATTTCTTTTTGCCTCTTTTGATTTTTTGCCGTTCAGAGGAGTTTGGCTTTGTCTTCGGGATTAATTTGGTACAATAATGCTTTTTCTCTTTCTTGGAGGTGACCGCTCAAAAATAAAAGAATTAGTAGTCTTCATTCTTTGCACTGAACACGTGTCCTTGGGGTTATTTTGTATTGTATTTTATCCTTATTTGTTTTGTTTTGTTTTTCTTACAGATTCAAGGTGTTTGCATGGATGGTTTTGAGTGTGTCTTTATTTTGTTTACTCCTCCATCTACTTGACAATTTGGCTCAGGCTTTGTCTTGTTGTACTGTCAATATATGGACATGATATGTAATCTTTTCCTGGCAAGCATCCATATAGGTTAAGGCGATTGCAAGGTTTTAATAAGGCATATCACCGAAGTATATGCCTTTCTATAGTATATAAAGTACTTTTTTTTTTCAAAAAAGGGTTCCCATTTGCGAATTTCTTAGTTTAAAATTTGTTAAGTTAAAAGGCTTTCAATTTTTGGATTCTTTTTTTTTTTGAAATAAATGTAAAATAGGACGTGTGTTGGACTCAATGACTTTTCCTACCTTAAAAATTTGAAAGTTCTTTTCTTTAAAATTCTTTGTAAAATGTGTATAAATGGAAATGACACTTGATTGAAGTAGGAAAATAGAAAATAGAATGGTAAGGATGTCCAGTAAGGTAGGTAGGAGGAACATTCCCATATAAGGAAATATGGAGAATAAAAGCTAAAATTTAGACAGTAATAGTATTAGGAATTTAATCCAGTAATAAACAATATAGGAGAGAAGTAATTGGAATAGGATAGGAAACTAATAATATATAAGTTATTTTGTCTACTTCATTTTTTCATCATTTCAAATTATAGAAGGTGTTTTTGGCAATTGAATGGAATTAAATGATAATTAATAAATAAGCTGAAATAATTTTGCATATAAATAAAATCATTTTTGTGAAGATGACAATTTCATATATACATTTTTCTATTTGTATATAGAACTTTTTTGAATAAGAATATTACTGAATTTAAATGGTAATAAAAGAGAAATAATTTGGAATCGATAAGAAAATGATTGCAAAAGATTATAGGTGTTTTAAAATATAGTTATAAAATGTATTTGGTTAAGTTGATAATACACAATGAGTAAAAAACAATCGATTTTGACTATATATTTAGAACAATATAACAACTTGAAATTAGAAATTTGTAATGCATGTGAAATATCTTTGAAATTATAAACGACTAATAGAGTAAAATTTATTATTTTGGAATAATGCTGAAGTTATAAACTTTATAACAGATTTAAAAGAGCTAAATTTGAAAAAGTAATAATAATAATAATAATAATAATAATATATCCTTAAAATGGCAGTCAATGAATTTTTCATAAGTATATGCCATGACATGGGGTAATAAATGCTGCTTTTGAATTTAATGTAACAAGTTTATTTGTATAGAAACAATTTACTAAAAATTCTTTTGTATGTTATAAAGAATAGTGAAAACCAAATTTCTATGGAGTAGATAAGGATCACTACTTAGGTATGTTTGCGTTAAAAATGGTCACAAACATCCAATTGTCGATGAAAGCACCAGTTCACAATCACAGATCAGAGATAACAAGTATGCATAGAATTAAAAAATGAAGAACACTCAGAAAATTAAGAAGAAAGTAGTAAAGAACATAGAGTTTATATTAGTTCAGCAGTCCGGCCTATGTCCACTTTGAAGTTGATCATTTTATTGATGTTTTCTTGCTGATTTTAATTAATTACAACAGATTATAGTGATGAATTTCGAGTCCTATAGTAGCCTTGAAGTGCAAAAACGAATTCCGTAGAGTCTGCACGTAGAAGAATTAAAATCCCCTTTTCTGTAGACCCTGGGATGCTATTTATAGGTGTAGGCTGCAACTATCTCGCTCAGATCTTAGGAGACCTCTTCTAGCATGTGGGTGGGCCCACCCGATTGATCCCAAATGATTCCGACTCGATCCGTGATCGATACGAACGAGTTTCATATCGATGAAGATCTTGTCCAATCGAGTCGAGACCGATCATGGACATTCTTAAGGTTGTGCGTAAGCTCCTCTGAAAATTTCGTAGCATTTGGACTTGTATATTAGGCGATATGATCGATACAAGTTTGGCTTCTTCGATGGCCATTTAGCTCGTATCGATCACTCGTCGTACCGCTCTTTACATATCGATCGAGCACGTGCCTGCTAGTTGACGTGGCACTTGATTTCTGGGTCGATCCACTTTTCACGTCGCTTGACTACTTCCTCCTTCGTAACCATCGAGTGCTATACTCTTCACATCAATCACAATCGGCCCTCTTCGTATCGATCATAATTGGTCTCTTCGTATCGATTGAACATAACTTATTCGTATCATGTGTTATATGCTATTTCATATCGGTCTGCCTGTATATTGTCTCGTATCCATTTATGTGGCTTTGTTCGTATCGATAATTCAGATGCATTTCGTATCTATTTCATTGATGGGGATCGATACGAAATGTAAGCCATTTATGGATACGAAGCGGTACATTTGATGGATACGAATTGCAATGCACGGTGATGGATACGAACCCATATATTTGATCGATACGATGAAGGATTGATTTAGGATGGATTTGAAATTGATCGATACGAAGCAGGTTGCTTTTTTGATGGATACAAAATGATGATGGTTGGATAGATGCGAAGTGCATGGATAAGAACAGAGTCGGATTTCTCAACCGTGATCGACCAATATCTCGAGCATACGAACTCCATTGACTTGCAATTTGGAATGCTGGTTTTTATGGATTTGCTTGTCTCGTCATATCAATTGTAGCTCAATCTGGACTCGGACAAAAATTTACTGACATCCATAGCCGATCTGTGCATAACTGGCAATCGAGCAGAACTGCCTTCGGCTTCCAGTTAATCTTTTGGTATCACGGCCTTGATAAAAGGCGGGATAACACTTGCTCCCCAAAACATGCCTTGTGATAGGAAGGTGTGTTTTGTAGTTCGATAAGCTGGATGTTCGTATCCTGTTAATGACCTGCAAAGAGATTGATAATCTTACTTGACTGTGAACGACGATCGTTCGAGATCGTATGTCATTCGGGACATTATGTGACCGTTCGAGGTCGGATGCCGTTCGCGGCGAATGATGACCGTTCGTGGTCGGGTGTCGTTCGTGGTGAATTGTGACCGTTCGCGGTCGGGTGTCGTTCGAGGCGAGTTGTGACCGTTCGCGGTCGGGTGCCGTTCGAGGCGATTTGTGACCGTTCGCGTCGGATGCCGTTCGAGGCGAATTGTGATTGTTCGCGGTCGGGTGCCGTTCGAGGCGAGTTATGTGTGCCCGGGGGGACTTAGTATCATTAACGTCTGATTTTCACGTTCGAGTGAGTTTCTGAATTGTTTATGGTGGTGGTTTATCACCATCTCAGAGCATGTCTAAGTACCATTCGCGATCCCGTACATGTGTAAGTGGCTTTGCTGTTACGGAATCACAAACAGCAGATTTACATTCCAAATGAGTCTTTCAATATAAATGTCCAACAAAATCAAGTCCAAACCTAAGAAATGGAAAACTAAAGCAATACAGAGACGTTAAAGTGTAAAAACCTACACCGATGCGATTTGTAGTCGTATCAGAGCATGCATGAGGATCGTTCGCAGTCCTGTACATGTGTAAATGACTTAGTCGTGTTGGTGTGGAGTTTGCCACTTATTCTTCATTATTTCATTCAATTGATGACAAGCTGGCGCCCCGATCCTGAGTCGTTCCCAATTGATGTAGGTGGTGGCCACTCTCATTCCACCATTGTTATTCCTCTTCTCAAATAGTGCGATAGCAGACCATTTCGGACATGTCCCTCAACCTCATCCTTTATGTGCCTGCATCATTTGTGCTATGACCATTCAGCTCGTGGAATAAGCAATACTTTTCTGATCTTCTTTCATTGCTGGTCGGATCCCTTCTTATTGGCTTTCAATAAGGAATCTGCCCCCTAGTATCCTGGTAGATTCTCTCCAAAGTCTTATTCAACTCTGTTCGTGGTCGCTTTGGTCCATCATCGTTATCATTGGCCTTCCGTTTCCCTTTATCAGTTCCTGCACCTTTTTAAGGAGGATTTCCGCCCTTGACTGCATAAACATCGACTCCTTCTCCTTCCTCTCTTTCAGTATTTGCATCCTCTAATCGTAAAAATCCTTTAGCCTCATGATAAAATTCTCCTAGATCCATAAGGGGATCCCTTGTCAATGAATTCTTGAATTATGTGCCATCAGCTATGCCATATATAGTTGCCATCAAAACCATGGATGCATCTGGTCGATCCACCATGATGTCGTTGCATTGAATCGCATCAGAAAGCTCCTCAAACATTCCCCGGTTCTTTATTTTAACGTTGCCAAACTCGTCACATTCTTGGGTCTCGAAATGTGAACTCTGAATTGCCTCATAAACTTCTCAGTCAACTCGGTCCACGTCCGAATGGAACTGCTCACCAATTGTCTAAACCATAATGCTGCTATGTCTGTCAAATACAATGGGAAGCACTGGGCCATGACCTCCTCCGTGCCCCCCCCAAAACCTCCATATGCCTCATATATCGTGCCAGATGAACTACGGGATCCGTGCTCCCATCGTACATCTCCAGTGTTGGTAGCTTGAATTATGGTGGATTCCTAGCCTATCTAATTGCAGGAGCGAAGGGCTCCTATTCACGTCTTCTAGATCTCTATTCATTAGTCCGCCTCTCATGGCTCGCCTGACCATCTCCGCCAGTCTATCGTTGTTGCCAAGCAGTGTTTCTTGTCCATTATCTCTGACCTGCCCCCGAGTTCACGAGGGAATCCTTGAATCTGATTTCCTGGACGGGCATCCATCCCTTTATCAATGTCATGCTGAATATCTCCACCTGGTATCCTGCCTGAGGTTGGATCAATATGCTACGGGCGAGTGCCGCCAAGTTCTGGTGTTACTCCTGACGGCCCTGCCCTATCTCCAACATCTTTTGTGGTTGCATTCCCTTGATTTTGTGCTTCAAGCTGCCCAACCTGCCGGAACAAATTCTAGATCATCTCCTCTTGTCTTTTCAACATTGTCTCCATCTCATCCCTGGTGATGAAGATCGAGGCTTGGTTCGCTCCTAAGGAAGCCTTCTGACTCCTTTCGGTTCATTGTCTTCTCGTTGATTGCTTGGCCATGATTGCTTTTAGATCTGATCCTCTAGCTTTCCAAATCCAAACTCCAAGCTTTAGAATTCCTAAGTTTAGCATTCTCAATGAAAGCACCAAAATGTTTGTGCCAAAAATGGTCACAAATACCCAACTGTCGATGAAAGCGATAGTTCACAATCACAGATAACAAGTATGTAGAGAATTAAAAAATGAAGAACACTCAGAAAATTAAGAAGAAAGTTGTAAAGAACACAGAGTTTATAGTGGTTCGGCAATCCGGCCTGTGTCCACTTTGAATTTGATCGCTATATTGATGTTTTCTTGTTGATTTCAATTATTTACAACTGATTACAGTGATGAGTTTCGAGTTCCACAGTAGCCCTGAAGTGCAAAAACGAATTCAGTAGAGTCTACACGTAAAAGAATTAAAAGTCCCCTTTTCTGTAGACCCTGATATGCTATTTATAGGTGTAGGCTGCAACTATCTCGCTCAGTTGTTGGAAGACCTCTTTTGGCACGTGGTTGGGCCCACGCGATCGATCCCAAGTGATTCCGACTCGATCCGTGATTGATACGAACAAAATTCGTATCGGTCAAGATCTTATCCAATGGAGTTGAGATCGATCATGGACAATCTTAAGGTTGTGCATAAGCTCCTCTGAAAATTTCATAGCATTTGGACTTGTAGATTATGAGATATAATCGATAAAAGTTTGGCTTCTTCGATGGCCGTTTAGTTCGTATCGATCACTCTTCATACCGCTCTTTTCGTATCGACGGAGCACGTGCTTGCTAGTTGACGTGGCGCTTGATTTCTGGGTTGATCCATTTCACACCACGTTGATTACTTCCTCCTTCGTAACCATTGAGCGCTATGCTCTTCGCATCGATCACAATCGGCCCTCTCTTCGTATCGATCACAATCGGTCTCTTCATATCGATTGAACGTAAACTTATTCATATCATGTGTTATATGCTAATTTGTATCGTTCAGCCCGTTTATTATCTCATATCCACTTATGTGGCTTTGTTCGTATCGATAATTCAGATGTGTTTCGTATCGATTTCGTTGATGGGGATCGATAAGAAATGCGATTCATTTATGGATACGAAGCGGTACACTTGATGGATACGAATTGCAGTGCACGTTGATGGATATGAACCAACATATTTGATCGATACGATGAAGGCATGTCTTAGGATGGATTTGAACTTGATCGATATGAAGCAGGTTGCTTTTTTGATGGATGTGAAATGATGATGGTTGGATGGATGTGAAGTGCATGGATACGAATAGAGTCGGATTTCTCAACTGTGGTCGATCAATATCTCAAGCATACGAACTCCGATTGACTTGCAATTTGGAATGTTGGTTTTTATAGCTTTGCTTGTCTCATCATATCAATTGTAGCTCGATCTGGACTCGGACAAAAATTTACCAACATCCATAGCCGATCTGCACATAATTGGCAATCAAATAGAACTGCCTTCGGTTTCCAGTTAATCTTTTGGTATCACGGCCTTGATAAAAGGCGGGATAGCAGGTAAGATATGGTAAAAGTTTTATTATATGAATAAAAGTGGAATAGTTTGTACAACCCGATTTAGAAATTTGAAATCAGTCCCTAACCTTTATTTGTAGATATTGATTAAGTTGTAAAGATATTCCGGATCTATAATTGGGTTGTCAAGTAGGTTGCCCTAAATGACTTGGAATGTAAATTTCTATATTTTAATTCATTTGGAGCGGTTTTCGTGTAATATCCACAAGTTATCATATTCTCAAATATGTATAAAAGCACGTTGTTTGAATTAATAGAGAAAGTACCAAAAATGGAAGTAAATGTGCAAGATATGGATATCCTTTTTCGTAGAACACTATCTATTTCAATAAAAGAAAAGGAATGATTTTTTGTAATTTCAAACAAAACAAAAAAATTCATTTGTGGTTAATTTATGAGAAATTGTAACGGTAATCTTTTTAGAATGATAGCTCTGATAAATTAAAAGTGCGAAAATAAATGTTGTAGATTAGAGATTAGTATACAAGAATAACCGCACTTAACGAATAAATATATAAATAACATATACATATTAATTAGTAATTAACGGATTAGGACTTGTGGACATTAATTTCAAATTTAACGGGAAACAAATTTGTAATTAATGGGAGTAAAAATGAATTACATAACAACTGATTAGGGAAATTTAACATGGCATTCATGGAAGAATTGAATTGGAGAAATAAATGGATTTTGTAAAAGATTTAAGTGACTTGGATGAGGATTGATTAGAGACGTCCCAATTTTGACAATAATGGTCAACTATTATGAGTATATTAACTAAGGAATAGATGGACCACATATATTAGAAACCAAGATGGAAAATTAAAGAATATGGGTGACAGTGGAATGACATATTAGGAATGTCCATCTTAATTTAAAAAGAAGTGTTAGGACCTCAACACCATTTACAAAGTTAATGATAAATGACGACTTCCAGCAAAATTTTCTTTTAGAATTTTTGGATTGTAATCATTAATTGTCTACCCTAATTATTGTATAAATACAAGATATTGTATAAGATATGTCACTTATTTTATCACTATACTGATTTTATGAATGGATTTAAGCCACTTGATAACTATGTACATATTGAGAAACAACATAAATAAGAAAATTTTATAAGGACATTAAACTAGCGATAAACCATGGGTAGGATTGGAAGTTAATGAGGAAACTAGAAGTAAATAAATGTTCCAATCCAAAAACTATAGGATTTCGAAAAAAAATAAAATTTTGCTTGCAGAATGTCACCATTTATTAAAATATATATGGATGTAAAGAGGATTTACTATTGAACAAGGATGAAGAAAAAGATAGTAAAATTTGTCGTTGGGTATTTGAGTTAAAAAAGTTCATGGTAGGAGCTATAGGACCACAGCGTTTCTACCATGTATTTGTACCAAGAAAGTGGTTCAACTTCATGAAATTCCAGTTAGCATCATTAGTGACAAAGAGCGCGTATTTATTGGAGAAATTTTAGAATAATTTACAGCTCTCGGAACTTGTTAAATCTTAGCACTGGTTACCACCCACAGACCGATGGACAAACTCAAGGAGTGAATAAGATCTTGGAGGATTTGTTAAGAGCGTGCATCATGGATTTTGGAGGACACTAGAAGCAACACTTATCTTTAGTAGAATTTGCAATCACCAATCCACGATTGGTATGGCACCCTTTGAAGTGCTTTATGAGTGTGTAACGACCCGTAAATTTTTGATAATTAAAAATTTACGATTTTTTAATAAGATATCATGATTTAATGTTGGAAGAAATAAAAATCTGTGAGTTAATGAAAATAATGGAAATGTAATAGTATTAATTTAAGGTAATTTATAATTGCTTTGAATGGCATTCTAATTAATTAAAATGATTAAGAGTTAAAATTGATATAGATTGTAGATAAATTTTAGTAATATGTGCATTAATTAATAATTAGACACAAAAAATAATTGATAGTTAAAAAGTGATTAATTAATGAAATATATGTACTTAATTGTAATTGATAAGAGTAGCGTTGTATAAGTTGTTATAATAATTGGTGGTAAATAATAAACTTACAAATGCTATTAACTGTAGAAATGATGACAATTGTTATTTGTTACCAATTTAATTAATTAATTACAAATAAATGTAAATAAATGTTACATTAATGTGAGTTAAGATAGTAACTGCAAAATGCGAATGTAATACAATGTATAGAAATGTTAAATTTGTTTACAAGGCAATAATTAATCGAAATAAAAGAGTGAAACAAAGGCAAATTAATTAGTTTATTAAGGTTTTAAATAATAAAAAATTGACAAAATTTCAAATATAATGGAAATATAGCAGTCAATACAAATAAAAGATGGAAACTGTAGCATATTAGTAAAATAAGATATCAACAAATATTAACTATACTATTAGAGAAATAAATGATTGAATATAAAGATTAAAATCAAATTGAATCAATTTATTGGGATTAAATTATAATTAATTGGATTTAATTACAGCAGAAATTGAACACTGTAACTAGTGCAATAACCGAAATTGAATTGTTATGTAAACTTGTATTAAGTTATTGTAAGTGTCTAAGTGCTTAAAAGTGATGAAATTTGTTAACTATCAAATTTCAATGAAAAGGTGATTTAATTAATTAATTATTAATTTATTTAATTAAAGTCAAAATAGCCATTTTGGTCACTGACTCGGATTTCGATGTACAGTTTCATCGGATCCGCAACGGTGAATTATTGTAGAATTTCAAGTCTCGTAGCGATCGGACTTATCGTTCGATCATACGGACTCGAAACGCCTAGAAATCAATTCAATTGAAATCAATTTAAAATAAGTTGATTTTAAGCTAACTTCTTCATATGATGGAATTAGGACTTGAAACCTGTTCAATTGAGTTTAAAAAAACTATTTCGATATATGGGATGATCCATTTTCGTTCCCGAGACAGAATGGGCTTTTCTTGTCGTTTATCGTTTTCAATCCAAATTGATCTGGTTCATTCTTTTCTATTTCAGCTACACCTATAAATAGATCGTTATGAACCCGAGTTGTTTCTCATATTTCTATTTTCAGTATGTACATTTCACCGGTCTACTTCTCCTTCTCAATGGCAGAACTAAATCCAATTACAAAACCCTAATTCCCAAATTTAATTTCTATTCCAAAATCATACTTCTCATAATATATCGAATTATATATCGATTTAAAGCACTTGATGAGCGCAAGTCAAATCCATAGTTTGTTTTTCGATTTGAATTTGTATGTGGCCAGAATTGGACGAAGTAATCTCGGTCGTTCATCGCGTTGTGATGAACGTCGATCGATCGTCGAATCAAAGGTTCGAGGTTATGGAAAGTCGCGAGGGGATCACATCAACGTGGGTTAGTTGCAGAGTAGACGGCTATTGTAAAGGCCTGCACATCCATACCCATTTTGAGCTGGCAAAATTCCACAACAATTCTGCCCAAACTGGAACAAATGTACGAGTCTTCGGGTTTAAAGAAGAAAGAGGTAGAAGAAGAAGAAAGAAAACAACATCAGAATCTCACATTTTGCAGCGGAGCAAATATAGTAGATAAATAAATAATCTTTAAAACAAAGAACTATATTAGTTTACATACATCACATTATCAGAGTTTACAACAACACCATTCAACACTAGGCATCTACAACATCTAATCCAAATTAAAACTGGACTTACAACAATCCCAACGCAGTGAATAATACATAGTATAGATAATTACGTCTCGCCATCCCGCTCGTCTCTTGAGCTCCACAGCAATCCATCCAGATCCAATTTGATAACCTGACTCTAGGCTGCCCGTGTGGAAAATTATGGGCACCCAGAGTTTAGAAAGGGAACAATACACTCCAGGTCAGTCGTGAGACTGGTGTGAGATCTTAAAAATAGTTATTTTCACAAAGAATATAGAAAGAAATCCGCTATGCTTTTGGAAAATGAAACTACCATAAGGCCTCCCGCCACACACACAATGCAAACGTAGAATTGGAGAAGATTTCTCCTTATGTTAGTCAAACATGCTTAATACGCAAAATCTTTTTAATATTATCATTGGTGCATAGTGCATAAAACATTTCGAAAGTATAATATTAACCTTAGCCAGCATACAACCATTATTGTATGCCTACTATAACTACCATGTTCAATAGCAGGTTACCACCACATTCCATGGCAGGTTATACAACTAAAACCGTACAGAGCGCGTATTGTTTCTTTGGATTTCCAACAAATGGTCAGGTTACGGAACTTGCTACTGCCACATGGGTACGCCTTTGGGGGGACGTCCCGAGAACTTAACCAACTCTCTGCCAACACAAGGCCAGGTTAACTCTATAACTAGGTAACTACTACACGAGTATGCCATCCCCCGGTCGTTTGCGACCTTAATTCGAGGATCCTCAACCATAAAGCAACAACCACAAAGAGTAATAGATTTGCAGCAACCACATAGGTTAAATATCCGGGCTCCATACCATGATACCTCCCTTTTCCAGAAGGAAATGACATACCCTAAAGGGAGCGACCCTCATAAACTTGCCGCATCTTTCCTGTTTCGACCATTTTTCGGGTTGTGAGGTCCGACGAGGTCTCGTCCACAAAGCTACACTTTTCACAAAGTCATGCTTTGGTCAACAAATGATCAACAGCACTTCACATGCCACATTACCAATTTGGAAGTATGTCACTAGTAACCATCAACTACATAACCTCTAAGCTTGTACGTCTCAGAGAAGGGTGTTAAGCTAAGAGAATAAATTCTCCGCCACTAACAGAAATGTATTTGATAGAAATCAGCTTTATATCTCAAAGTGTAATGTCAGACACACATCCATACAAGTCCGTTACGGGATCGAAAGGAACCGAAGGCACTTCAAAGAAGCCCTTGTAAATTCGGATATTCAATAATCACGTCCGAAATCCCTATCACAAAGGGAGATAAAATCTCTATACCGGAGCAACCCGGTGCAGAGACATTCGACAGGTAATCCTTTCGCTTTCGAATAATACCTGGTCTTCAACACCATCTTCAAATGTAATCCCATTACGTCGTACCATTATTCGGAATGGGTTTATGACATAAAGTCCTCTCCCGGCTAATCCGAATAATGAGCGCTTATTTTAAAAAAAATAAGTGTTCAATCAGATTTCAACAAATCACAACAATTTCCACTATGATCTTTTAAACAAGAGATCCATCATAACCACAAAGGTTCGATGTGGTTTTTGAATATCCATTTGGAATCCGACCCCCTGGTCGCATCGAAATTCAAATGTCGTTTAAAGGCAAATATTGATAGTCGGTTATTTAACTATCAATCAACATTCATAACAATTACCAGATTTAAATAATTTTTCCCCAATTATTATTTTCAAATTATCTTCGCAAGATATATTTCACACTTCAACCATTTGAAAACAAATTTCAAATTACTTTCCACATTTCAATACTTTGAAAACAAATTTCAAATCACATTTCCTTACGCGGAATACATTTCCAAATATTTATTTCCACTGAAAATTTGCCGAGTTCAAATAATTTAAAATAATTAAAAATGGTTATCAAAATATACTTAGAGATATTTAAAATAAAACTATTTTGAAACACTTGTTTAAATATTAGTTATGAAAATAGTATACTAATGTCTCATAAAAAAATTTAAGTCCAAACTAATTTTTAAATAAAGTTAATAGATAGGATATAACTCTTTAAATATTCAATTTCTAAAACCAAAATCAATTAAATCGTTAAATCATTACTTCCACAATTAACTAAATAAATCATTACTTTAAAGATTTACAATAACTTAAAGAAACTAATTTCTCCAAAATATTCTTTTAAAACCAACCCTAGAACTTTTAATTTATATTTCAAAAGCTATTTTAAAACCAACCCTAGAACTTTATAAATAAATAAACACACACCATATGAAACAAAATCAAATGTTTGAGGAATTCAGTTGGATCCCTTCAACCTTTTGCCCTGCATCCACAGACGTTTGCACAACAATTAAATACCCATTCCACTTCGAGGTGGAATATCGCGGTATATGGGATTTATATAATATCATCCGCTATTATGCGGGAAATCAATTACTCCAAATATACATATATAATACCAATTCCACTTCAAGGTGGGATATCGCGATATATGGTTTTAATATAATATCATCCGCTATTATGCGGCGCGTAGGGTCTAAACTAATATAACTGATAATAAGTCAATCATCCAAGAACACCATAACAATTTTAAATTTAACTATTTCAAATTTAAATCAGAAAAATATTTGATTGAGTGAGAAGGTCTCGCCTTTGCTTTGCATGCAATCCATTTTCATTCCATATTGTTTTCTTCACAGTTTTGACTTTGTATGAACAGTAGATGATTTATTAACATTTGAACTAAACGAAAAATAGATTACCGTTTATTAATTTAATTTTAAACTAAATTTTTAAACCCATTTTCCTAATTAATAAATCATCCTTAGTGACTTAACTAAATAATCTAATTAACAAGTTAATTACGTTATTGTACTTTAAACTTAAACAGAATTGTTTCAAATATCTTGTTGCACAATATTTATTTCATTTTCTTTAGTTTTCTTTAATATATCCATATACATGAGTTATTTAAATCAAAGCTGAAACATATACCTTTGCTATCTCAGTTCAACCGAGATGACCAAATCCTCGATTGATGTCGACGAACACGCTGGCCTTTAATGAAAAATCGCATGCCACCCGAGCTTATCACGAACGAGAAACCCATCTGCTATCACGACATTGAATTCCAACATCACCCCACAATCGACCAAGCTTCGCCAGTGACCTACCACCTCACGAAAACGAACCCCAACCCTAGATCGACATCTATCGAACTCGCCTCACACTAGACTGTACTCGAAATCTCATGGCTAGCTTGCGGCCCCACCTACTCGCACGCGCGTGTCGCCTTTGAGCGCCCACCTATTGCTCACTTGCCTTTGCCCGAGCTCGAGCAAACGAATGCCGCGCCACCAATACGAACCCCACCGAGCTCGTGCTCGAGAACCCATGCGCCCCGCGCACTTGCGCCACCAGCATCGACGAGGTCACATCGTCGTTCGCACTCGCGAACTTTGCTTCCACCAATCGAACAAATCAATTTCGATCTGTGAAGGGAAACGCGATTCCCTTTTTTTTAAATGTTAAATTAATTTGAAATTTTCTAGTTAAAGAGGAAGATGCGGCCATGGATTTGATTTCGAATGAGAGGGGAGGGAATCGAACTGAGGTCGCCATTTCCTTTCGATTGATTTTTTTACCTCAAACAATCGTTTAATTTTTTTATAAGTATGAGTTTCGAATTGGATTAAGCAGGAAGAAAGGCAAACGCAACGTAGATGTGAAGGAAGGCGGCTCTATACGCATAGGGGTGGCTGATGGAGACATAATAGGGTTTGACTTAGGAATTTTATAATATTATTTAATTCCAAAATATCACGTTAAGCATAAGCACGAAATCTCAAACTCCGAATCAGACATGCCAGCAGGCGTTTATAATGTTATGCCCCTATTTCGAACACAATGGAAAAGGTTTCGGGTCCAAATTTGATCGTATGGAGAAGATAGCTTTTTGAACCCAGCTATTAAATTAAATTTTCGATTTAATTTTCAATGTGTTTGCTTATCGTACGGCCAAATGATCACTCCAAATGTTACGGAAATTAAAATTCGATAATAAAACACTATTACGGATCCAGTGGAACTGGTTTCGTTGAATTCCGAGACTGTGCCTCGAAAGGCTATTTTTAAAATCGATTTAAACGATATATTTTCAAAACTGGACGAAAGAGTTTCAAATCCAAATCCGAAGCTTCCCTTATCTTCGGTATCATTAATATAAATTTTCTAAGCCATCAATTTTTTTTTAACAGGCTTAAAATTGAAGATTCAAATTTTCACCCAACTTCAATAAATTAAATTCAATAATTTAAATTGCCAAATTCATAGTTATAATTAAAATTCAAGTAAAATCAACTTGTAAATATTAAAATTCAATCAAATAATTCAATTTCAAATATCAAAAAAATTTGGTCGTCACATCCTTCCCCCTTAAAAGAATTTCGTCCCGAAATTACTAGTTAAGAAGAATGATACTTAACCCATTCGCTATCTTTCCAAAACCAAATAGTTTTATCAACTTTTTGTCAACACAAACCTCTTTATTAAAGACCCATTATCAATTCAACTAACTCTAACAACTCGTATATTTTACGATTGAATAATTAAATATTTCATCGTTAGTCGGATTATTGTCCGGAAAGCTACTTTTTGCAAACATTCGAATTGGGACTCGAGACCACCCCCATTGAGTTCAAAATGATGTTTGCGACCTTTTTGAGTATAAACTTCGATATGTTTGGAGTTAGAGGAATTTTTCTACTTTTTTTACTTAGGGCTTTGGTTTGGTTTCAGCCTATTAGACCCAAGCCTCACCCCCTCTTCTCTTCATTCCTTCATAATTTCCTAATACTCAAGCTTTAGATAAAATGGGGGAAGAGAGAAAGAATTAGAATTCCTAAACCTAGTTCCATTTGCAAAATCCAAGCTTTAACTCCAAATTCAAAGAAGAAGCTTTGGTAAGCCTTCTCTTCATCTTCTCCAACTCTTTCTCTTTTCAATCTCATAAATTCCTAAACCTAATTTAGGAAATGTTTCTCTTTTAAGCTTAGATTCAAGCTTGTTGGGTTGGAATCGAAGAGTGATTGTCCTTGCCATTGCTCTATAGCTTCTTCATCGTTTGTTTTGGGTTTAAAGGTGAGATTTTTATCTCACATCTATGTCTATATCTATCCTTGTTGTTAGGTATGAATTCCTAACACTTATTCATGTGCATTTGCTTTTGATTTAAATTGATTTGGTGAATATTCCAACTTTTGGGGTTTTGGTCTAATTTTATGATATCCTATTATGGATATTTGAACGTTGATATTCGAGGCATATCGAAGAGCCTTTAAGGACGGGTTGTCACTTGGCATAAATCTTTAGTCGTTGTTGCTCGTCCGATCGCTTCCGATATTCGTTTTGGCCACTATTGGCCTAGGTTCAAGGAATGCCCTGAACTTCAATTTCAGATGTCTGAAATGTAGGGTTCAGACGTCTAAATATTATAATGGAAATTTTTATTCCCCAGTATTCAGACGTCTGAATCCAAACATCCAGACGTCTGAATTGGTTCGAATGCAACCAGAAAGAAAATAGGCTTAAAAAGCTATTTTCAAACATCTGAAATCTATGGTTCAGACGTCTGAATTATGTTCTGGAAAATATTTTATTTTCCAGATTCAAACGTCTGAATCATACCTTTCAAACGTCTGAATCTGCTTGTTTTTGCCTGTTTTGCCTATTTAGCTTGAGTTTCCAAATTAATCGATTCATGTTGTTTCCCTTTTGTTGTTATCATCTATTATCGACTTTGATGGCATTTTCTTCGGGATTTTTGGGAATATCCATTTTGATGGATTCAGTATCGATTTCTTTGGATTTTATTCACGTCTTCGTATGTGAGTTTTGGTGATTGATTGTTCTACAATCATTTTTGTGATTTGTCACTTTAAAATATAAAGGTTTCAATACTAGTAGTAAATATCAAAACTCTTTCATCAAAACGATTTCAACGCTATTTTATTACAAAGCTCGTTTCTTAAACCGTTTTCCAATCTACTAGTAACCTTTACCTCACTCGTATGAGAAATCTAATTAAACGACTTAGTAAAACAAGTGGTATGAAACGCTTGCGTCTACCTCGTCGGTTACTTCATGGACTTGTCCGATTGAACCTCATGTGACAATTTTCGAGTGGAGATCTCCAATTTGTTCGTAAAAACTTAAGTTAAGCAAGTGGTTATGGGACATGAAGCTAAACTCATTTATTTACTAGCTTAGTGTAGTTGACACTTCTTGATGATCATTGATGATCACTTATGCGATTTAGACTAGCTATATGCTATGTTTCTTTGTCCACGCAGGGGACGGTACCTCGTTTTATTGAGTTTCGTCTCATTTCTTTCATAGGCTAACGACCTATGTATTCTTTGGAGTTTCGACTCAATTTTTATAGGCTAGCGACCCATGTTCTTTTATGGAGTTCGGTTCATCGGGCGTACTATTGTACTACGTTGTTGCACCGGCTTATCAGGATCATCGAACGTACCGTTGTACTACGTCGTTGTTCCGAATTATTCGAGTTTCAGGTTCCTCGGGCGTACCGATATTGTACTACGTCGTTGCACCGGCTCTATGGTTAGCGACCATGGGATAGCGTTTCGTTTGTGATACACGTGTTGGTGAGTTTTCATGTTCCCGTTTTATGTTAGGCCTCTCCCCCTTTTTGTGATTTCTGGATTTCTAATTGATGATTTCTAGAATTTGTGTTTCACCAGCTTTTATGATTGGCAGCGATATGATGTCAATATTTGCAGTTTGGTGAATAAAATGAAGAATATGACATTCTCTTTGATGTTATGAGACTCTTGAGATATTGTATGATTTTGGTAGATTTTCTAATGTATACTTTTCATGGTATGACATTATTGTTATCATACGTTTTTGTCATATCTTATATTCTATCTTAATATTTATCTGATATTTATAGCTAGACTGATCCGTTTAGTATGTTCTTATTAAATAATACTCGGGTCAGACCGAGATGTTGTGGGTGCTTCTATTTGACTCCTCATCTGGGATTATTATCATGACTTTTGGCTAACTACTTAGATTAGTAGTTTTTGGTTGTATACATTTGAGATATAGACTCATTGATGTATACTTATTCTTTTGGGTAGCACTTGCAACTATTCTTTTGTGATATTTGTGAATCTTGTTTGACCACTACTCTGATATACACTTTTATGTGTTATATTCATATATTTTTCCGCCTTTGTGATATGGATATCTGTGATCGATTTGTGTTATGCTTATTTCTATATTTGTTTCCAAGGATATTATAGCCATTGTGTAGTAGCTTTGAGTTTGAATCGATATGTCAGATTTCCTCTTAAGTTGAAATGCATGTTATACTATCTGACATATCGGTGCTCGCACAAAGCAACTACACGGATGGTTGCTCCTCAACATCCTTATTCTTCATGCTAGTTGACAGCATTACTCCGTAGTGTCCTTAGCTAGCGTGGGTATAGAGGTGGGGCGTCGTAGATTGGTATCAAAGCCAAACTTCGAAACAATGTTGGATAATTTAACAAGGATCATCATCCTAAGTCCATCTTAAGAGTCGTGCCTTAGGATTTAATTCGGGTTTCGTACCATCTTATCATATTTTCTTTTGTGATGCCTTGTTTTATCAATCATGATTGTTTGACAATTATTTTGTGAATAACCTTTTTTCTTCTTTCTTTCTTAAAGAAGAGAAATGGTTAGACCTGACCGTCCCAGCGCTGGTCAATCTAGTGCTACTCCCTCAAGATGGAGTATTTATGTCTGCCCAACAGCTTTTAGATCTCGTGAAGAATGCTTAAGCTGCCGGACCCAATCCAGAGCCTATTCACCCTAAACTCGGGTTTTCACGCTTGTGCAACGACTATACCAACTTGGGTGGGAAGCCATTCATGGGTTCCGAAAGCGTTATTCAAGTCCAAGCTTGGCTAAGAACATGCGATTGAATCTTTTCTCGCATGAGTCTTATTGATCTTCACTGAGTTCAGGTGGCCTCTAGTATGCTCCAAGAGAGAGCATTAGACCGGTACGAGCTTCTGATTTCTAAAATAAATGAAGCGGATCTTACTTGGGAGAAATTCCGGGAACGATTCAAATTAAAGTTTGTGCCAGAAGCTGAGAAGGTGACATTGGTTCGTCGTTTCATTGACCTTGTTCAAGAAGGTGAATCCTCCGTGGCAAATTACGTCGCATCTTTCGAGTCACTTTCTAAATACGGGGTCGAATACATAAACACCCCGTTGAAGAAGAACCAAAGATTTGTCTATGGCTTGAACAGAAATCTCAAGAAGCCATTACTTCTAAAATTAGAAGTTTCTTTTGATCAACTCATTGATACCGCTCTTCGTCTTGAAGAGGTAGATAAGGAAAGCGATGTTGAAGTTGTGGGTGCCAAACCAAACTTTAAAAACAACAAGAAAAGGCCTATTAAATTCAAAGGCCCTAATCTCAACAAGAAAGGAAAACAAGCAGCTTCTGTAGCAAAGACTCCTATCTCTAGTAGTGGGCAATGCTACAATTGTGGTACTAAAGACCATTATGCCAATAGATGTCTGAAACCTCTCTTTTGTCGCTATTGCAAAAGTTCGGGTCATCTTTTATCTTCATGTCCCAAACTTCAAGGCAAGAAGGAGGGAAAGTTAAATGTTGCACAATCCCCTAGCAACACTTCTCATGGTCAAGGTATTTCTCATTTTATCCTTGATGGCATTATTTTATTTGGTGGTCAACCTATTCGAGTTCTTTTTGATACGGGTGCGTCCCATTCTTTTATATCAAAGGAACTTTTTTATACTTTTTCTTTAAGTGTTGTTGCTTTAATGACTTCTTTGAGAATTGTGAATCCGGTTGGTGGATCCGCAACAATTAGTTTGCTCTGTAAAGATGTCGAGATTATTTTGTGTGATTTTTCTTTCCGAGCCGATTTGCATGTCATGCGCTACTTAGGCTTTGAAAGGATTTTAGGAATGGATTGGCTTAACCGTTATGAAGCTCATATCCTATATCGTGAGCGGACTATTTATCTTCGACCCGATCTATTAATCAGATTTCTATTGATCTTAAAGATTCGAATTCCAACTTGGCTGCATCTTTATATTCTTTAAATCCTCATGATGACGATAATGATGATGAGGAAGATGTCATTTCTCTTATTCACGTTGTTCATGAATTTTCCGACATATTTGAAACCGTTTTAGGATTACCACCTAAGCGAGCAATTGAATTCAGAATTAATCTAATTCCTGGAGCTTTACCTATTACTCGTCCTCCTTATCGTATGTCCAATAAAGAAAATGAGGAGATGCACAAACAATTATCCGAATTGGAGACGGAGCAATTTATTCGTTCTAGTTCCTCTCCTTGGGGAGCTTCTGCTATTTTTGTGAAAAAATCCGATGGTACACTTAGGCTTTGCGTTGACTACCGCAAGCTTAATGATCTTACTATCAAGAATAAGTATCCTTTACCTCGGATTGATGATCTATTCGATCAGCTTAGCGGTGCTAGAGTCTTTTCACAATTGGACTTGGCAACCGGTTTTCATCAGGCTTCGTATTGCGGAGGATAGTATTCCTTTGACATCGTTTCGTACTCGTTATGGATCTTATGAATGGCTTATTATGCCATTTGGTTTAACGAATGCTCCGGCTTATTTCGTTGACCTTATGAATAGAGTTTTCAAAGACTTCCTAGATCGATTTGTTCTCATCTTTTTTGATGATATTCTTGTGTATTCTAAAACCGAGGAGGAGCATGAAAAGCATCTTCAGATTGTATTGGAAACTCTTAGGAGCAATCAATTGAAAGCAAGATTTTCTAAATGCCACTTTTGGCAGTCTCGTGTGAAGTTTCTCGATCACATTATTTCTAAATCCGGAATTTCCATGGATCCTTCAAAGATTGAAGCGAATCAAAATTGGAAGAGATCGGAGAGTGTGATGGAGATCCGTAGTTTTCTTGGATTGTCAGGTTATTGGTCGGACAAATGTGAAGCTTCTTTCCTGAAATTAAAAGAACTCCTTTCCGATGCTCCTTCCCGAGGGGAATCAAGATCTTATTGTTTATACCGATGCTAGTCGTGTTGGTTTGGAAGCCATTCTCATGCAAAGAGAACGTGTTATTGCTTATGCTTCTAGACAATTAAAGTCAGTCGAGACTAGACTTTCCACTCATGATTTAGAGCTCGCGGCTATTGTTTTCGCCCTTAAAATTTGATGTCATTATCATTTGGGAGTAAGATTTATTCTTTACACCGATCATAAATCTTTGAAGTGATTATTTTCTCAAAAGGAACTTAATTTGCATCAACAACGTTGGCTCGATTTCCTTGCATCTTATGACCTTGACATTCTTTATACTCCCGGGAAGTGAAATCATGTTGCCGACGCCCTTAGCCGAAAGCTACAAGCGGTTGTTTCCATGATGATATCCGAATGGAATGATCTCAGAATTTTATCCACCTGTGAGATTCGAGATCGTGAGTCTGATTTATGTTCATCTTTGGCTTTATGTAGCCTTGGGGCTCATCCTTCTCCTTTAGACCGCATTCTTGAAGCTCAAAAGCTAGATCCCGAATTGGCTCTTCTTAGCCAAAGTTGTAAGGATGAAATTGATATTGAAAGTTTGAAAGACTTTGATATTGATTCTCGTAGCGGTATTCGAAAATTTTGTAGACATATCGTGCCAAACATTAGTGATCTTCGCAAAGACATTTTGGAAGATTCTCATCGTTCTAAATTTACCATTCATCCCGATAGTAGTAAAATGTATGCGGATATGAAGCGACTTTATTATTGGGATGGAATGAAATTTGATATTGCTAACTTTGTTAAGCGTTGCATGATTTGCCAGCTCATTAAGGCCGAGCATCAAAGGCCCGGTGGGTTATTGCAACCTTTAGAAATTCCAATTTGGAAGTGGGATCAAATTTCCATAGATTTTATAGACGGCCTTCACCGTTCTCGTTCGGGTCATGATAGCTTATGGGTGATTGTTGATAGACTTACTAAATCCGTCCATTTTATTCCCGTTCGGTCCAATCAGACCGTTCCTCTTTTGGCCAAGCTCTTTATTAAAGAAATTGTTAAATTACATGGAGTTCCTACTTCTATTGTTAGTGATCGTGATCCATTGTTTACTAGTGGATTTTGGAAGAGTCTTCAAAAAGCTTTGGGAACAAAGCTTAATTTTAGCACCGTTTATCATCCTCAGTCCGATTGACAAACTGAGCGTGTGAATCAAACTCTTGAAGATCTTCTTCGTGCATGTGTTCTTGATTTTTGTGGAAGTTTGGAAGATCATATTTCTCTTGTTGAGTTTTCCTATAATAATAGCTTCCAATCTAGTATTGGCATGGCACCTTTTAAGGCAATTTATGGAAGGCCATGCCGATCTCCTTCTTGTTGGCTTGAGGTTGGTGAGAAGCTAGTTTTAGGTCCAGATTTTATTCGTGATTCCGCAGAAAAGATTGACCTTATTCGCCATCGGATAAAAGAAGCTCAAAGTAGGCAAAAATCCTATGCTGATAACCGAAGAAGGAAATTAGAATTTTCTGTGGGAGATTTTATGTTTATTCGTGTTTCACCTATGAGAGGTGTTGTGCATTTCAATCGATCGGGAAAATTAGCACCTCGATATATTGGTCCATTTCCCATCACCAAACGTATTGGTTCTGTGTCATATCGCCTCTTATTACCGGCTCAGTTTTCTGCCATTCATGACGTGTTTCACGTTTCTCAATTACGGAAATGCCTTCGAGATTTCGACTCTATTCTTGAGCCCGGTATTGTGGAAGAAATTGAAATTTCACCTAATTTGACTTATGATCAACATCCTATTCGTATCATTGCTTTGGAGATTAAACGCCTTCGAAATAAAGATGTCCCTCTTGTGAAAGTTCAATGGTCCTCAAATCCTAAGGATTGTTCTTGGGAATTTAGAGAATTCATCGAGCGAACACATCCGGACGTACTCTCTCGTGCTCTTTAAGGTGAACTTCTTATTCCAAATTTCTTCTTTTGTGTTGATATGCTTTTAAGGTTGTTACCTTTTGTTCATCTGTTTCTTATGATCGCGAGGACGCAATTTCTTTAAGGAGGGGAGTTTGTAACAACCCACATATTTTAAGATTGAATATTTAGATATTTTATTTAAATATTTCATCATTAGTCGGATTATTGTCCGGAAAGCTACTTTTTGCAAACAGTCGAATTAGGACTCGAGACCACCCCCATTGAGTTCGAAATGACGTTTGCGACCTTTTTGAGTATAAACTTCGATATGTTTGGAGTTAGAGGAATTTTTCTACTTTTTTTACCTAGGGCTTTGGTTTGGTTTCAGCCTATTAGACCCAAGCCTCACTCCCTCTTCTCTTCATTCCTTCATAATTTCCTAATACTCAAGCTTTAGATAAAAATGGGGGAAGAGAGAAAGAATTAGAATTCCTAAACCTAGTTCCATTTGCAAAATCCAAGCTTTAACTCCAAATTCAAAGAAGAAGCTTTAGTAAGCCTTCTCTTCATCTTCTCTAACTCTTTCTCTTTTCAATCTCAGAAATTCCTAAACCAAATTTTGGAAATGTTTCTCTTTTAAGTATAGATTCAAGCTTGTTGGGTTAGAATTGAAGAGTGATTGTCCTTGCCATTGCTCTATAGCTTCTTCTTCATTTGTTTTGGGTTTAAAAGTGAGATTTTTATCTCACATCTATGTCTATATCTATCCTTGTTGTTAGGTATGAATTCCTAACACTTATTCATGTGCATTTGCTTTTGATTTGAATTGATTTGGTGAATATTCCAACTTTTGGTATTTTGGTCTAATTTTATAAAATCCTATTATGGATATTTGAAAGTTGATATTTGAGGCGTATCGAAGAGCCTTTAAGGCCGGGTTGTCACTTGGCATAAATCCTTAGTCGTTGTTGCTCGTCTGATCGCTTCCGATATTCGTTTTGGCCACCATTGGCCTAGGTTCAGGGAATGCCCTGAACTTCAGTTTCAGACGTCTGAAACGTAGGGTTAAGACGTCTGAATATTATACTGAGAATTTTTATTCTCCAGTATTCAGACGTCTGAATCCAAACCTCCAGACGTCTGAATTGGCTCGAATGCAACCAGAAAGCAAATAGGCTTAAAAGCTATTTTCACACGTCTGAAATCTATGGTTCAGACGTTTGAATTATGTTCTGGAAAATATTTTATTTTCCAGATTCATACGTCTAAATCATACCTTTCAGACGTCTGAATCTGCTTGTTTTTACCTGTTTTGCCTATTTAGCTTGAGTTTCCAAATTTAATCAATTCGTGTTGTTTCCCTTTTGTTGTTATCATCTATTATCGACTTTGATGACATTTTCTTCGGGATTTTTGGGAATATCCATTTTGATGGATTCAATATCGATTTCTTTGGATTTCATTCACGTCTTCATATGTGAGTTTTGGTGATTGATTGTTCTACAATCATTTTTATGATTTGTCACTTTAAAAATATAAAGGTTTCAATACTAGTAGTAAATATCAAAACTATTTGATCAAAACGATTTCAACACTATTTTATTACAAAGCTCGTTTCTTAAACCATTTTCCAATCTACTAGTATATACAAACCTTTACCTCACTCGTATGAGAAATCTAATTAAACGACTTAGTAAAACAAGTGGTATGAAACGCTTGCGTTTACCTCGTCGTTTAATTCTTGGACTTGTTCGATTGAACCTCATATGACAATTTTCAAGTGGAGATCTACAATTTATTCGTAAACACTTAAGTTAAGCAAGTGGTTATGGGACATGAAACTAAACTCATTCATTTACTAGCTTAGTGTAGTTGACACTTCTTGATGATCATTGATGATCATTTATGCGATTTAGACTAGCTATATGCTATGTTTCTTTGTCCACGCAGGGGACGGTACCTCGTTTTATTGAGTTTCGTCTCATTTCTTTCATAGGCTAATGACCTATGTATTCTTTAGAGTTTCGACTCAACTTTTATGGGCTAGCAACCCATGTTCGTTTATGGAGTTTGGTTCATCGGGCGTACCGTTGTACTACGTTATTGCACCAGCTTATCAGGATCATCGGGGGTACTGTTGTACTACGTCGTTGTTTCGAATTATTCGAGTTTCAGGTTCCTTGGGCGTATCGATATTGTACTACGTCGTTGTACTAGCTCTATGGTTAGCGACCATGGGATAGCATCCCGTTTGTGATACACGTGTTGGTGAGTATTCATGCTCCCGTTTTGTGATAGGCCTCTCTCCCTTTTTGTGACTTCTGGATTTCTAATTGATGATTTCTAGAATTTGTGTTTCACCGGCTTTTATGATTAGCAGCGATATGATGTCAATATTTGTGGTTTGGTGAATAAAATGAAGAATATGACATTCTCATTGATGTTATGAGACTCTTGAGATATTGTATGATTTTGGAAGATTTTCTAATGTATACTTTTCATGGTACGACATTATTGTTATCATACGTTTTTGTTATATCTCATATTCTATCTCAATATTTATCTGATATTTATAGCTAGACTGATCCGTTTATTATTTTCTTATTAAATAATACTCGGGTCAGACCGAGATGTTGCAGGTGCTTCTACTTGACTCCTCATCTGGAATTATTATCCTGACTTTCGGTTAACCACTTAGATTAGTAGTTTTTGGTTGTATACATTTGAGATATAGACTCATTGATGTATACTTATTCTTTTGGGTATGCAACTATTCTTTTGTGATATTTGTGGATCTTGTTTGACCACTACTCTGATATACACTTTTATGTGTTATATTCATATCTTTTTCCGCCTTTGTGATATGGATATCTGTGGCTGATTTGTGTTATACTTATTTCTATATTTGTTTCCGAAGATATTATAGCCACTGTGTAGTAGCTTTGAGTTTGAGTCGATATGTCGGATTTCCTCTTAAGTTGAAATGCATGTTATACTATCTAACATATCGGTGCTCGCACAAAGCAACTACACGGATGGTCGCTCCTCAACAGCCTTATTCTTCGCGCCAATTGACGGTATTACTCCGTAGTGTCCTTGGCTAGCGTGGGTATAGAGGTGGGGCGTCACACTAACTTTCCAAAGTTTTCCACAGTTTCCAAACAACATTGTTTTCTCAACAATTCAAATTTAAATTCGGAATTTAAATTTTCAAAATTTTTCTAACTACCTAAATTTTCGAAAAATTTCGCCAGCGTCTCCTTTACGCGGCTAGCTCGGTACGACTACAAAATGGCACCATGGCTCCCAGATTTCAAAAAGAAAACAAAAGGTCAAGTGGCTAGATAAGAAAATCATCAAATTTCATACTAAAATTTAAAATACATACCTTTTTTGTCGAGCAATTCAATTTTATCTTCGAAATCAAAATCCCAGTTCCATTTCCTTTAGCACACCTGCATATCCTGCTAGCCATAATATCCAACTGCAACATTCAAATTTATTTCGCACATTCCTTTACAAAACTTTGAATATATACTTCTTATACCCTATTTTACTTTACTATTGAAGTTATACATCCATTATCATTCAATCTTTCACTTTCACTTTCCTTTGAATTCAATTCATAATTTCAATTCTATTTGGATTTAATTTATCTTCTGAATATTGAATTTTATCAATTATGTTTCATTCCCAACTGATTCATATCACTATTTTAAATCAATTTCATTTACCAATTCATTACAAATTGCAATACATTTTATCTTAAACCTTTTTTTTTATTTCCACCCTTATTACCTTTAGTTCACTTCGAACTAATTTTACAACTTCATTTTATTTCACACAATTCAAATAGGTTCCAGTATTATTCTTTTGTTCATTCCCAAACATATTTTAGTACTCTGCTTTACAAATCAAATTCAATTCCAATTCCAGTTCTATTTGCTTACAAATTCGAAATGAATTTCATCATTCAATTTCACTTTCATTTAATTTCAAGTGTAAATTTATTTATTCGTTCACAACTTTATTTTCCACCTTATAAAATTTTATTCCATAACTATTTTTTTATAAGATTCCAGAGTCTTTTCAAATATTCAAAACCATTTTTGAAATCAATTCAAATTATCCTTTTAAATTTCTAAAACCAAACCCAGTTTGCAAACAACTTCCATTTAAAATAATTTGGCAGTAATTCCTCTCTTGAAAACTCGAAAATGAACATCGATGATGTTGCGGTCATCTTTCCTGCGACCTAAAAGAGTTTAGAGCTTTCATCCCTTCAAAACATTTTCCAAACTTATGAAATTCATGTTCAAACTAAAAGGAATTAAAAAAAAATTCCAAATCTCCAATCTTTTCCAAACTCCAAACTTTTCAAACCCTTTAAATTTTATTTTATTTTTGTTCAAAACATTTCTCTGGAATTCCATTTCAAAATTATAAATTGCATTTACAATTTACATTCTCAAGTTCCATTTGTATGTGATTTTATTTCCTTAGCTTTAAGTTATGATTTCAACTTCTTATTTAATAATCAATGATAATAAATTAGTATTATCAATTCCTAACAAACAAGCAACCATATACTATAATAATTTACAAAGATTATTTCCTTTATCTACGAAAATAGTTTGGGTAAAATTATTTCATTCACCCTATTTTGAAACAATATCGTGTTGAATTGTTCTGTACAAGTTTTTAGAGATTCCTGTCGATAGAGTTGTACGGGCTCTACTGACCAGAATCCATATACCACTCAACAAACCAATCATCACAATATAAAATAATTTTGTATTCACCAACAAATACGCGCTCATATCTATTAATACACTCAAACTCATTCTAGAGTACTACTGACTCTATCTTTAATGAGTAATACGCAACAGGGCCAAGGTTGTCGCTTAACCAAATGCTCTGATACCACATTGTAAAGGCCCGCAAATCCGTACCCCATTTGAGCTGGAAAATTCCACAACAATTCAGCCCAAAGTGGATTAAATGTACGAGTCTTGGGGTTTAAAGAAGAAAGAGGTAGAAGAAGAAGAAAAGAAAACAACGTCAGAAATCACATTTCACAGCGGAACAAATATAATAGATAAATGAATAATCTTTAAAACAAAGAATAATATCAGTTTACATACATCACATTACAGAGTTTACAACGACACCATTCAACATTAGGCATTTACAACATCTAATCCAAATTAAAACTGGACTTACAGCAATCCCAACGCAGCGGATAATACATAGTGTAGATAATTATGTCTCGCCATCACGCTCGTCTCTTGAGCACCAAAGCAATCCATCCAGATCCAATTTGATAACCTGACTCTAGGCTGCCCGTGTGGAAAATTATGGGCACCCAGAGTTTAGAAAGGGAACAATACACTCCAGGTCAGTCGTGGGACTGGTGTGAGATCTTAAAAACAGTTATTTTCACAAAGAATATAAAAAGAAATCCGCTATGCTTTTGGAAAATGCAACTACCATAAGGTCTCCCGCCACACACACAATGCAAGCGCAGAATTGGAGGAGATTTATCCTTATGATAGTCAAACATGCTTAATACGCAAAATCTTTTTAATATTATCATTAGTGCATAGTGCATAAAAAATTTCGAAAGTATAATATTAATCTTAGCCAGCATACAACCATTATTGTATGGCTACTATAACTACCATGTTCAATAGCAGGTTACCACCACATTCCGTGGTAGATTATACAACTAAAACAGTACAGGGAGCGTATTGTTTTTTTGGATTTCCAACAAATGGTTAGGCTAAGGAACTTCCTTCTACCACATGGGTACGCCTCTGGAGGGATGTCCCGAGAACTTAACCAGCTCTCTGCCAACACAAGGCCGGGTTAACTCTGTAACTAGGTAACTACTACACGAGTATGCCATCCCCCGGTCGTTTGCGACCTTTATTCGAGGTCTTCAACCATAAAGCAACAACCACAAGGAGTAATAGATTTTCAGCAACCACATAGGTTAAATATCTGGGCTCCATACCGTGATACCTCCCTTTTCCAGAAGGAAATGACATACCCTAAAGGACGCGACCCTCATAACCTTGCCGCATCTTTCCTGTTTTGACCATTTTCCGGGTTGTGAGGTCCGACGAGGTCTCGTGCACAAAGCTACACTTTTCACAAAGTCATGCTTTGGTCAACAAATGATCATCAACACTTCACATGCCACATTACCAATTTGGGAGTATATCACTAGTAACCATCAACTACATAACCTATGAGCTCGTACGTCTCAGAGAATGGTGTTAAGCTAAGAGAATAAATTCTCCGCCACCAACAGAAATGTATTTGATGGAAACCAGCTTTATATCTCAAAGTGTAATGTCAGACACACATCCATACAAGTTTGTTCCGGGATCGAAAGGAACCGAAGGCACTTTAAAGAAGCCCTTGCAAATCCGGATATTCATTAGCCACGTCCGGAATCCCTATCACAAAGGGTCTTTATACCGGAGCAACCCGGTGCAGACATTCGACAGGTAATCCTTTCGCTTTCGAATAATACTCGGTCTTCAACACCGTCTTCAAATGTAATCGCATTTCGTCGTACCATTATTCGGAATGGGTTTATGACATAAAGTCCTCTCCCGGCTAATTCGAATAATGAGCGCTTTTTAAAAAAATAAGTGTTCAGTCAGATTTCAACAAATCACAACAATTTCCACTTTGATCTTTTAAACAAGAGATCCATCATAATCACAAGGTTCGATGTGGTTTTCGAATATCCATTTGGAATCCGACCCCCCGGTCGCATCGAAATTCAAATGTCGTTTAAAGGAAAATATTGATAGTCGGTTATTTAACTATCAATCAACATTCACAACAATTACCAGATTTAAATAATTTTTCCCCAATTATTTATTTTCAACATATCTTCGCAAGACATATTTCACACTTCAACCATTTGAAAACAAATTTCAAATTACTTTCCACATTTCAATACTTTGAAAATAAATTTCAAATCACTTTTCCTTGCGCAGAATACATTTCCAAATATTTATTTCCACTGAAAATTTGCCGAGTTCAAATAATTTAAAATAATTTAAAATGCTTATCAAAATATACTTAGAGATATTTAATAAAAAACTATTTTGGAACACTTGCTTAAATATTAGTTATGAAAATATTATACTAATGTCTCATAAAAAAATTTAAGTCCAAACTAATTTTTAAATAAAGTTAATAGATAGGATATAACTCTTTAAATATTCAATTTCTAAAACCAATATCAATTAAATCTTTAAATCATTACTTCCACAATTAATTAAATAAATCATTACTTTAAAGATTTACGAAATAACTTAAAAAAACTAATTTCTCCAAAATATTCTTTTAAAACCAACCCTAGAACTTTTAATTTATATTTCAAAAGCTATTTTACTAACATACTTGGCTTTTCAGGGAAAATACACCTTCCTTTTCAAAATGGATCATTTTAATAAATTAATAAATCCTTTTTGGATTTATTTTAAATTTACGTTCCAAATCCGTAAATTTCTTCCCACGCTTTTAAAAATAAAACAATATTTATTTTTAAAACAAATTTCCCTTTCTTTTACAAAATTCCCATTGTGAACTTTAAATTTTCAAATATCCACAGATATACGATTTTCAAATTGATTCCCAAATATTCACTTTCAACACCAAATCAATTTTCAAATTGATTCTCAAATTTATTTCAAACACCAAATTTATTATATTTTGAAATAAATTCCTTCTTTTAAATTTATTCAATTTTCTAAAATTAATTTATTATAAATTTTTTACTAAATTTCAAAAATCCAATTTTATCTATTTCTGGTATCCTATGATACCAAAAATATATTCAGCTAAATTATAGCCCTCAACGATTTAAATCATAATATAATCACACATATATTATAAATAAAAAAACACACACCATATGAAACGAAATCAAATGCTTGAGGAATCCAGTTGGATCCCTTTAACCTGTTTCCCTGCATCCACAGACGTTTGCACAACAATTAAATACCCATTCCACTTCGAGGTGGAATATCGCGGTATATGGGATGTATATAATATCATCCGCTATTATGTGAGAAATCATTTACTCCAAATATACATATATAATACCAATTCCACTTCAAGGTGGAATATCGCTGTATATGGGTTTAATATAAAATCATCCACTATAATGCGGCGCATAGGGTCAAAATTAATATAACTGATAATAAGTCAATCATCCAAGCACACCATAACAATTTTAAATTTAACTATTTAAAATTTAAATCGAAAAAATATTTGATTGAGTGGGAAGATCTCACCTTCTCTTTGCATGCAATCCATTTTCATTCCATATTGTTTTCTTCACAGTTTTCACCTTGTATGAACATTAGATGATTTATTAATATTTGAACTAAATGAAAAATAAATTATCATTTATTAATTTAATTTTAAAATAAATTTTTAAACCCATTTTCCTAATTAATAAATCATCCTTTGTGACTTAACTAAATAATATAATTAACAATTTAATTACCTTATTGTACTTTAAACTCAAACAGAATTGTTTCAAATATCTTGTTGCACAATATTTATTTCATTTTCTTTAGTTTTCTTTAACATATCCATATACATAAGTTATTTAAATCTAAGCTGAAACATATACCATCACTGTCTCAGTTCAACCGAGATGACCAAATCCTCGATTGATGTCGACGAGCACGTTGGCCTTTAACGAAAAATCGCATGCCACCCGAGCTTATCACGAGCGAGAAACCCACCTGCTATCACGACCTTGAATTCCAATATCACCACACAGTCGACCAAGCTTGGCCAGCGACTTGCCACCTCACGCAAACGAACCCCAACCCCCGATTGACATCTATCGAACTCCGCTCACACTCGACTGTACTTGAAATCTCGTGGCGAGCTTGCGGCCCCACTTACTCGCACGCGTGCGTCGCCTCCAAACGACCACCAATTGCTCACTCGCCTTTGCCTGAGCTCGAGCAAACGAATGCCATGCCACCAATACGATTCCCGCCGAACTCATGCTCGAGAATCCACGTGCCCCGCGTGCTTGCGCCACCAGCATCGACGAGGTCACATCGTCATTTGCACTTGCGAAATTTGCTTCCACCAATCGAACAAATTGATTTCGATTTGTGAAAGGAAACGCGATTACCCTTTTTTTTGAATGTTAATTTGATTTGAAATTTTCTGCGCAAAAAAGAAGTTGCGGCTATGGATTTGATTTCGAATAAGAGGGGAGGGAATCGAACTGAGGTCGCCATTTCCTTTCGATTGATTTTTTCTCTCTCAAGCAATCGTTTAATTTTTTTTATAAGTATGAGTTTCGAATTGGATTAAGCAGAAAGAAAGGCATATGCGGCTTAGATGTGAAGGAAGGCAGCTCTGTATGCGTAGGGGTGGCTGATGGAGACGTAATAGGATTTGACTTAGGAATTTTATAATATTATTTAATTCCAAAATATCACGTTAAGCATAAGCTTGAAATCTCGAACTCCGATTAAGACATGCCAACTGGCGTTTATAATGTTATGCCTCTATTTCGAACGTAATGGAAAATGTTTCTGGTCCAAATTTGATCGTATGGGGAAGATAGCTTTTTGAACCCAGCTATTAAATTAAATTTTCAATGTGTTTGCTTATCGTACGGCCAAACGATCACTCCAAACGTTACGGAAATTGAAATCCGATAATAAAACACTATTACGGATCCAACGGAACTGGTTTCGTCGAATTCCGAGACTGGGTCTCGGAAGGCTATTTTTAAATATCGATTTAAACGATATATTTTCAAAACTAGACAAAATAGTTTCAAAACCAACTCCGAAGCTTCCATTATCTTCGGTGTCATTAATATAAATTTTCTAAACCATCAAATTAATTTTAACAAGCTTAAAATTGAAGATTCAAATTTTCACCCAACTTTAATAAATTAAATTCAATAATTTAAATTGCCAAATTCATAGTTACAATTAAAATTCAAGTAAAATCAACTCCTAAATATTAAAATTCAATCAAATAATTCAATTTCAAATATCAAAAAATTTGGGTTGTCAGCCATACCAATGACTAAAAATTGAATAGGGTTTCCAAGAGGACGCGGTGACTGTCCATTTTTTCGGCAACGTGGACGTCACCGTGGTCGTGGTGGCCGTAAGGGGTTGCGTCCGGTGGTGGCAGAGCGTCAAGGAGGCCAGAGCAATGTGCGATCGTTGTTGTTCTTTGGCTGCTGCAGTTGGAATATGGGTGCGAACAAACGTTGATTATTAGGCTGGGTTTCGGTTGGGAAGGGTGACGTGGTCGCTTACGTGTGGGTGATGTTTTTATTTTATTTTATTCTGGTTTAATTTAAATTTTCAATCGTTCTAATTTCTATAACTTTTACATACAAACTCGGTTTTTGACACGGTTTGATCCCCTGGGGTCATATCAGAATTCTAGACATTATGATGCTGGTTTGGACCAATTCTGACACTGTTGAATTTTAGGTCCCGTTTTGTATTTTTATTCGATTTAAAATCGAAGGTGAGTGTTTTGACCCACTCACAACTTCTAAAATTTCTTATGTTAGTTAAATAAATTTATGATGTGATTAGAATTTTTTTATTGTTGTTTGGTACATTTAAATCGTCATTCCAGTTAATTTGAATTTATTTTGAATTTATAGTTATTTAATGTACAATTGAATTTAAATTGTTAGTTAGTTTCCTGTTAATAATAATCTGTTAATTGCTTTAATTTATTTGATTGAATTGAATGATGATTTTGATGGACGTTTGGTTTTTGATATTGGATGATTGGATGTTATGTTTATTTTATATATTGTCATCACTCTACAAGTTCTCTATGGGTTGAAATGATACACACCTGAATGATTTATAGATTAGGGAAAATCGTTATGGATTGAATTAATAGACTTGAGCGATTTTATAGATTTTTAATATTAACTCGGGATGGCGGATTGAAATGATATATATCCGTAAATATAAATAATCATGGATTGAAATGATAAATATCTGTATCACTTGACCATAGGGTAGAGAATTATGTATGGATACCAGATTGGTTAAATTAAATGATTTTAAAATCTTGAATTTTTGAATTCAGTTAAATAAAATTTGATTTATATGAATTGAATTATTGTCAAAATTCAAGTTTTATGTTAAATTTGGATTCGACTTAAAGGAAATGTTTGAAGAAATTAAATTGAAATTTTAAATTTAAATTTGAAGTACAACTGAAGTTTATCGAAACTGGAGTTATTGGAATTTGTTTGAAATATAACTTTGAAATATTTTAGAATTGGAGTATATTCGAATTGATATTTAGAATATGGATTTAAATCGATATCGAATTACATAATTTATTGAGAATTTGGATTGAAATATTTGAAAATGGGTCTTGTTGATTTGAAATTCAAATTGTTCAATTTTGTTGAATTGAAATAAATAGTTTTAAATTGATATTAATTTCAAATTCTTATTTTTAATATAAACTATTTTAAAAAAAAAATTATTTTAAAATGTCTAATTATCAAGATTTTCAAATTGTTAAACTATTTTAACCTATAATAACTGTATTAAATTATTTTAACCTATTTTAGACCATGTAAATTTATTTTAATCTATTTTAAAACTACTTAGCCCAATCTAATTTATTTTAAACTAATTAACCCATTTTATCTTATTCTAAATCTAATTTGTCCATTTAACTATCTTAAATCAAGTTAATAATATTTAATCTATATTAAAATATTTTAGAGTATTTTAACTATTTTAAAGTTTATTTTAACTATTTATAACTATTTAAAGTACTTATAACTATTTAAACTATTTTCTAAATTTTCTGACTAACTAAAGTGGAAGTGTATATATTCGAAATCCTCGATTTAAAAACGAATACGGCTAAATGGTGTTATAGCTTAAGTTTGGATTTATATAACATATTTTGAGTAAATATGAAGTCTTGAAATGAGGGTTTTAAACTATTTGAAAATATGATTTTTGAAAGGAAATATGATTTCGAAAATGATATGATTTCGAAAGCGATATGGTTTGAATTGAATATGATATTTTGATATCAATTATGATGGTTTTGGAAATTTAAAAGAACCATCAGATGTGAAAAAAAGCATTTGGTTGTTAAAGAGACCGGGATCGGATATTGTCATATTCTTTGCCAATACCGAAACCACTTTAAGAACTGTGTACGTGGTGGAGGTTCCAAAAATGAAGTAGAATGGTTGGGCAAATGGTTTTTGTATAAGGTATGACGTGACCCTGACTCTCGTGAGTTAGCTTAAATATGACTAAAATAGGAGCTATACCTAAGCCAAGTGAAGTTATTCCTCCGATCAGACATGCTTCTTCGATACCATATTATGATATTTGTGATGATTTGTTCGCCATCCCTTGATTTTTTATTACGGGAGTATGTTCCGAGGTGGGTGGTAGTAGCTGCTATGCGTTACCACCAGCCCGGTTCTGCAATTGGTAAATCTACCCTGGCATTACCTCGAGTGCCGTGTTCACATACCCTAGAGCGCCTTCTACGAGTTTATTTTGTACCATACCTATGGAGTGCCCTCTGATCCTCTAGTTTACGTAGGAATTATGCTATTGTATAGACTTTGAGAATATATAAAAATGTGTTAGGGGGATATGGATAACGCCTTAACGCTATTTTTATACTTTGCCGTTGACACTATTATAATAGCGTATTGTACTACATAGTAGATAGTTTAACGGATCCTTAAGTGATGTAAATCCCAAACACCTCTTAAGTTACTTCACGCACGTTAGACAATGGATAGGAGATGTCAAATCCCGTAAACATCTCTGATGCTGTCACGCTCATATTTACCGTTGATTTAAATTGCATAAGATCTTTTATTTCTGACTCGAGTATTTTGTCTTTTCAATTCGCTCGGGTCAGCCTGAGCATTTCAGAGTTGAAGACCTTATTTCTGGAGGACGAAAACATGGATTTGTACTATTATTATTTAATATATTTATTCCACTGCATCATATTGTTCCGCTGCATTTATTCATTTATTTATTCCTATTTTATTTAACTCTGATTTTGTGTTGTAAAAGAATAATCAAATGTATTTGTAAAACAGCTTCATGAACTGTTATTTGATTATTATTTTTGTCATTCCGCTGCTAGATTCTGTATTTGTTTTATTTCTTTCTTCTTTTCTTATTTACCCCATAACAATCTGCCCTTTTGAATGGTTTGAGTCTGACATGTGTATCTGCCTAAAACGTCCAAAAAGGCAGGTCGTTACAGTTGGTATCGGAGCTTCGGTTTAGCGATAACGTTAGCTTTGTGGGGTCTGACTCATATGAAATAGGGTAGTAATACCCTAAAATGAGTCGATGAGTGTATATATACTAGACAACGTATTTGTTGGTGTTATAAAAGGTTTTTATATTGTGTTAATTTGTTCTGTTTAGTATTTTTAAATGTTGGTCGGTGCATAGGACGCCGTGACATCGATAGGCATCTCTAAACACTTGATAGAACAAAGCGACACAATATTGTTTTGAAATATAGGTAAATGAAATAATTTTACCTATTATATATTTTTATATATAAGTAATAAATTTTATAAATGATAAATTGGTTGTATTATATTTTCTTGTTAGGTAGTGAAATTTATAAATATTAGTTGAGAAATGAGATTGTAAATAAAATAAATATAAATTGAAATTTTAGAACTTAAGTTCCAGGATTTTTAAATTTCTTTCGAAAGATTTTGGAATATAATATTAATATTATTGGGAGTATTTCTGATATAAATATTTCAAGGTGATTTGAAAAAAAAAATGTTTAAAAGAATTTTAGAAGGAAATAAGTTCTGCACTCCCCACTCTATCGTTGGGAAATAATTTTGATGATGAGTGCACGCATCATCGACGTTCATTTTTGATTTTCAAAATTGGATGACCGTGTAGTAATTTTACTGCACAATTGTTTTGATAAACAAATCTTAATTTTGAATTCCAAATATGATTTGATAGGTATAAAAGATATGATTATATATATTATTATTTTAAAATAATTGAAACGAAACCCAATTGTTTAGTTCTTAAATTTCTGTAAATTAAATTGAAATTATAGAAATGAATGGAACCTTGACTGCATTAATAACTAGTAACTTCAAAAATGAAAATAAGAAATTTGATGTTAAAATGATTAATGAAATAGATAAGAAATTGAAAATTTGTAAACAGTGAATAAAAAGGAAATGAAAAAATTGGTAACTATTGAACATTTTGTTAACTAAATATATAAGAGAAACTTGTATAACTTTCTATTACATTCTAAAAGACATTTATATATATAACTTACTAGAATATTTGTGATGACCCAGAATTTTGGCAATAGCAATTTGATAATCTTCATTAATAATCAATTAAATTTGGTAATATTTGTTTGATAATTTTCTTTTATAAATATTTAATTTGGCAAAATTAATCTTTTCAAAAGCTAATAATTATTCAAAATTGGCAAAGTATTTCTTTTTATTAAATATGTTGTCTAATTATAATATATATATGTATGTATGTATGTATGTATGTATGTATGTATGTATGTATGTATGTATGTATATTGTGATTGGAAGCTTTGTTTTGAATTTAACATAATAGTTTTTCAAAAGCTATTTAAAGTTAATTCTATATTTTCAAAACACAAGATAAATAGCTTAAGTTTAAAATGAGATTCTATAAAAAGGTTTAATACACTTTTCTTCTATATTTGATAAAAAGATTTAGTTTGTGTATATATAAAAGCTTTAAATATAAATAAGTGTTGTTTGTATATAAACATAAACTGATATGAACATAAACATATATATATATATTAATAAAACATAAGTATAAATAATAAATATAAACATAAATTCATATTACACAAATATAAAAGAATAAGAGATTTTTAAAGCAAGGGTTTAAACATATAATTCTTGTTTTTAACATTTGTAAAAAATATAAATTCATGCAAATACATTTGTAACTTATGTGTCTTGCAATTATACAAATGGCAACATATCTTTCTTTTAAAAAAATTAATTTATAACTAAGTGTTTTAAAGAGAAACCTGGTTATTTTCATTTGCATGTTCATTTCTAAAGCATCTTTCTCTCGTCTTCTTAAAAGCAACCAAAAGAAAAATCAAACTAAAAACAACTTCAGCTATTTCAAAAATTCAACCTGTTTTAAGTTCAACTCAACAGCAAGCTAACAAGCAGTAGATCAACCCAAGAAAATTCATATCAAGCTAAGCAATGATTCAGATTCAAAATCAATTCCAAGAATAAAATCAATTTCAAGCTTCAGGAAAACAATTTCCAGATCATTTCAAATATAGAGAAACTGTTCTCTGTTTTATAATGTCTGGTGAGTAAACTTTTCCTTTAAAAACGGTTTCAAATCTGAGATTATGCTTTGATGCATGTAATGAAATCTTGTAGTAATATAGTATATAATGTTTGCATGTATGTTTGGATTTGAATGTATGTATGTATATATATAAATATATATATATATATACACACACGAGTCTGTGTATATGTAGATGTTCACCTCTCTGCTGCATACAGGGACAACTTCATCCACAAAAATTCATGTCTTTCAAACGAATTAATTTTAGACCAAGATCTTTAAAGAAAAAGGATTGTAACATGGTAATGTTAATTTTTAAAAATGGTTTTAGGAAATTATATTAAGTAATTACCTCAAAAATTAATTTATAAAGCTAATCAAATACGTGTCAAAAATCGATCATGTTAATTTGAAGTTTTGATTATCTTAACAGAACTGTGCTGTGAAATAATGATTTTAGACATCAGTATCATGATTTTTAGTACTGAAATTGTTGAGATAATCCGAGTTGATCGATTTTGGGTATATCGTCGATTCTCATTGATCGACGATTACTGGTGTGTCGTGATTGTTCCTGAAGGTAGAGGGTAGCCTGGTGATCGCATTGTGTTTCATTACAGCATGATAGGGGGTTCTCGCTTCGTGTTTATTGGCGAGCAGGAGATTCTTACCCCCTTCGTGTCCCCGAGGAGGGGTTGGCTAACAATGTTGGTTGAGACTCGAGAGGCTGGCCGTAAAAACCAATGCGAGATACCAATTTATGCTACGACGGGGTTGGGATGGTTGAAAAGCCTACCAGTCGACCTGGCCACTATCGATGGTTGAAAAGCCTTGACTGTTAAATTTGGTATCAAAGCTCTAGGTTGAGGGAATACCTAGGCTTTGGAGTGATAATCTTTCTTGAGAGAGCGTACTTGTATTGTTATATATATCTATATCTACCTGATTTGTTGGGTTACCCTTTCGGGTTTGCCAACATGAGTTCTAGAGGTAGGAGGGGTAGTGGTGTGTGTAGCTCGACTACCACAAATAGAAGAAGTCTGAGTGTTGAGGTTGGAAGAATATCTGCTGAGGCTGTAGACCCAATACCGCCTCAAGTAAGCTTTGCAGTATAGTGTAAGGATTTCACCAATCTCGGAGAAGCCTTTTAAAAAGGTTCAGAGTCCATTATTGAAGTGTACGCTTGGTTGCACTCGTGTGAGAGGATTTTCAATAGTTTGGATCAGTCGAAAGTGTAGAAGCGAGTGAGGGCATCTTGGAAGCTACAGGAAGGAACAGGTAAGTGGTGAGATGCAGTAACCATGGATGTTCCAGAAGGTGTTTTCTTTTGGAGCAAGCTTTTGAGGAGCAGTTTTACTGACCGCGGGGAAGACTTGGCTATATAGGGATTTTCTAGATCTCAAGCAAGGGAGTTTGTCTATATCGGAGTATGAGACGAAGTTCATCGAGTTGTCTTACTGCGAACCAGGTCTTTTTGACACCCCTTAAGAAGAGCGAGATGTTTGTGTTTGGTTTGAGACCCGAGTTTTTTGAGATCATGTCTGCCCATCTCAAAGGTTCTTTTTGTGGAATTGGTTGAAATGGCTTTGAGGGTTGAAGAGCTTATGGATTAGAAGTCACGTGGCATCTGTGTCGGCAGGAGGGTAAGTGGAAACCCGGGAGGCAACATCGTAGATCGGAGTGTTTTGTGCACCAGCAGGAGGGTCATCTGGCTAAGCAGTGTCCTAAAGGTAGAATTCAAAAGCAGTAGAGTGGACCGTCAACTTCTCCTGATTGGCGAGGTGTTCTTAAAGGATTCGACCTTATTTTGGAAATGGATTGGTTAAGTATAAGCTGTTCTGATTTATGAAGAGAGAACTGTATCTTTGGAAACTGAACTGGGAAGGATCGCAAAAGGTGACTTGCGATAGTTTGAGTGTTCTCTTGGGAAATCTTTTGCTTGGGATCGAGGCTTTTCAAGAGGAGGTAGAGCTATCGAAGTTGTTAGAGATTTTTCTCGAATGTCTTCAAAGAAGTCAAGGTTTTCCTTTGCATCAGGAGATTGAGTTTCCATATCGACTTGGTTCCAGGAGCGATATCGGCTGTTCAGCTAAGTAGAAGGATGTCTCCTAGAGAGAGGTTTTGGTGAAGCGGCTCATGATTTGATGGAACTTCTATGTTTTCTATTTTGTGGATCTGTTGAACCGTGTCTTCCGGGATGTGTTGATCAAGTTTGTGATCGTGTTCATCAACAGCATTCTCATTTACTCCAAATCAGAGTTGTGCAGCAAAAGCAAGGTAAGTTCGTAGTTTTCTTGGATTAGAGGGTTTCTACAGGAAGATCATTCGGGATCTGAAGGCTAGGTTGTCTAGTGCACCTGTTCTTGCTACTACGGATTGGAGAAGTAAGTCCGAAGTCTACTGATGGTTGTGAGGTAGAGTTTGTGTTCTAAATTTTCGGTAGATTTTAAGAGGACCATCTTGTTGAGTAGGATCCGAAGATTTGTTTATTATTGGTCCAGAGTTGTTTCGAGAGGCATCTGCGAAGGGTGAACTGATCAAGAAGGATGAAGGCAGCCCAGGATCGTCAGGTAAGTTATGCGGATAAGTCAGAGGAATTTGGAATTCGAAGTTGGAGACTTTGGTATTGTTGAGATTTTCCCCGATTCAAAGGAGCAATAAGATTTAGTAAGACTGGGAGGCTAGCTCCGAGGTATATTGGATCTTTCCATGTTCTCGGAAGAATAAGTACTTTGACCTACATGATTGAATTGCCAGTCTGGATGGTTGGGATTCGTAATGTATTTCACGTATCTCTGAGGGAGTACATGTATGATCCTTCATTGGTCGTGGAACCAGCAGTTCAGGAAGATTTAGGAGTTAAGTCAGACTTATCTGTGGTCAGATATCCTATTCAGATTTGTAGATCGAGATGAGAGAAGCTCAGAATCAGAATGGTGTAGCTAGTTAGGGTTCAGTGGGGCGAGGATCCCAGTGATTGTACTTGGGAAACTCCAGATAGTATTAGGAAGACCTATCTTGAATTATGTCAGGATAGTTAATTAGTTTTTTTGTTTGAATGAATTGGTTGATATGGTTGTTAGTATATGGTTAATGTATGCTTTTTGTTTGAATAAAACCTTTGCTGGATTATTAAATTATCTTTGCTTTTAAATTTCGAAGATGAAATTCTTTTAAGGAGGGAGGAATGTGATGACCCAGAATTTTGGCAATAGCAATTTGATAATCTTCATTAATAATTATTTAAATTTGGTAATATTTGTTTAATAATTTTCTTTTACAAATATTTAATTTGGCAAAATTAATCTTTTCAAAAGCTCATAATTATTTAAAATTGGCAAAGTATATCTTTTCAAACTAATAAATGTATTGTCTAATTATAATATATATATGTATATATATTATGATTGGAAGCTTTGTTTTGAATTTAACATAATAGTATTTTAAAAGCTATTTAAAGTTAATTCTATATTTTCAAAACACAAGATAAATTGCTTAAGTCTAAAATGATATTCTATAAAAAGGTTTAATACACTTTTCATTTATATTTGATAAAAAGATTTAGTTTGTATATATTTAAAAGTTTTAAATATAAATAATTGTAGTTTGTATAAAAACATAAATTGATATAAACATAAATTGATATAAACTTAAAAATATATTAATAAAATATAAGTATAAATAATAAATATAAACATAAATTCATATTGCATAAATATAAAAGAATAAGAGACTTTGAAGCAAGGGTTTAAACATAAAATTCTTGTTTTTAACAATTGTAAAAAATATAAATTCATGCAAATACAATTGTAACTTATGTGTCATGCAATTATACAAATGGCAACATATGTTTCTTTTAAAAAATTTAATTTATATAACTAAGTGTTTTAAAGAGAAACCTGGTTATTTTCATTTGCATGTTCATTTCTAAAGCATCTTTCACTCATCTTCTTAAAAACAACCAAAAGAAAAATCAAACTAAAAATAACTTCAGCTATTTCAAAAATTCAACATGTTTCAAGTTCAACTCAACAACAAGCTAACAAGCAGTAGATCAACTCAAGAAAATTCATATCAAGCTAGGCAATGATTCAGATTCAAAATCAATTCCAAGATCAGTATCAACTTCAAGCTTTGGGAAAACAATTTCTAGATCATTTCAAATATAGAGAAACTACTCTCTGTTTTATAATGTCTGGTGAGTAAACTTTTCCTTTTAAAACAGTTTCAAATATGAGATTAGGCTTTGATGCATGTAATGAAATCTTGTAGTAATATAGTATATAATGTTTGCATGTATGTTTGGATTTTAATGTATGTGTGTGTGTGTGTATAGATGTTCACCTCTCTGTTGTATTATGGGGATAATTTCATCAACAAAAATTCATATCTTCCAAATGAATTAATTTTAGACCTAGATCTTTAAAGAAAAAGGATTGTAACATGGTGATGTTAATTTTTAAAAATGGTGTCAGGAATTTATATTAAGTAATTACCTCAAAAATTAAATTGCAGGGCTAATCAAATACGTGTCAAAAAATGATCATGTTAATTTGAAATTTTAATTATCTTGACAAATCGTGTTACGAAATGATGATTTTAGACATTAGTATCATTTTAGTATTGAAGTTGTTAAGATAATCTGAGTTGATTGATTTTGGGTATATCGTCGATTCTCGTTGATCGGCGATGACGGGTGTGTCGTGATTGTTCCTGAAGGTAGACGGAAGCTCGGTGATCGCTGGAATAGTGATCGCCAGATTTATTAATGGCTGTGGTGGCCAGGCGTCGGTGACGTAGGGTTTTGTGTGCTAACTTTGTAAAGGTAGTTGTTGAGGTAATCTCGACGTCGTTGGTGCATCGGATTGGATCAGTCAGAGAGGGATCGTCACTGGGGTTCGTGACGCAGCTCTGGTCGAAGTGGCAGGGGTTCCAATGGATGAGATCGTCATCGGCGAGGAGTTTTAGTCGATGGGTTGGATTCTAGTGGAAATCGAATTGCTCGATTTCGATTTACGTCGAGATAAATAGAGTCGGGTGGTCAGAGCACTAGCGAGGGTTGTCGGCAACTTTTCGAGGACCTAAGAGTTGGTCGGAGGAGCGTCTGATCAACATGCACGTGCACGAGTGCACGTTTGTGTCAGGTTTGAGTATGGCTGTGCGTTCGAGTTTAGGAAGAAGCATTTTTCTTGGGTTAAGCTCGGGACGTTTGCGTGATTGACTCGAAGGGATGAAGTGAAGAGATGAGTTCGCAAGTGATGCGGGAATAGCTCGGTGATTTTGTTAGTCTTGCTTGGGTTTTATCTGATACGCTCAGGTTTGTTTTAAAAGCTAACCTGGTTTTTAAAAGTAAAGTAAAAATATGAACAGTTTTATAAAAGCATAAGAGATACAAAGTTTCAAAGCAATGTGTTAACAAAGTTTTTAAATAACCAAGTTTTTGAATATAAAGTATGAACAAGTTTTAAGGTATGTTTAAGTAAACAAGTTTTTCAAAGAAACGTAAAACATGTTTTTCCAAGGTAAAATTTATTAAACAAGTTTTAAAAGTTATTAAAGTAATTAAGTTTTCAAAGAAAAGTTTCAACAAGTTTCTAAGTAAAGTTTTTAAATGAAATGTTTTAAAATTATCATTTTAAAAGTAATTATATATTAGGTTAATTTTGTAGTTATTTTCTTAAGTGTTTTCAAATATAATACAATGATGTAATTAAGTATTTAATTAAGATAAAGAATTTATTTTTTAAATTAATTAAGGTTGTGATTAATTAAGGATTATTAATTAGTAAATTAATTAAAGGTTAATCACTTAACGTAATTAATAAGGGTTAATAAATTAATGCTCTTAATCAAAGGATAATTACTTAATAGAAGTAATTAATGGGAAGTTAATGAAAGCAATTAATTTAAAGATCATTAACTAGTGATTAAGAAATAATTAATTAATATAATTAATTTAAGTTAATTAATTAGTTTAATTAATTAAGTATAATCACTTGACGATTAATTAAGTATAATTACTTAATGTAATTAATAAATTATAATTACTTAGTGCAAGTAATTAATAGATAATTACTGAATGTAATAAATTACAGGGAAATTACTTAGTGGAAGTAATTAAAGGATATTACTTGGTGGAAGTAATTAAGGATTAATTACTTAGTGTAATCAATTAAAGGATTAATTAATATAATTAATTAAAGAGTTAATTAATTAGTGTAAGTAATTAAAGGATAGTTAATTACTGAATGTGATTAATTAAGGTTGATTAATGAATGTGACTAATTAAACATTAATTATTAAATGTAATTAATTAGAAGAATAATTAACGAAAGTAATTAAAGGATCATTAATCAATGTAATTAATGAGAGTAATTAAATCTTGCTTAATGTGAACGGTTAAAGGATAATTAATTTATGTAATTACTTAAAGGCCAATTACTTATTGTAATTAAAGAATAATTAATCAAGGATGATTAATTAAGATGGATAATTAAAGGATGATTAATTAATTGGTTTGTAATTAATTAATTTTAAATAAGAAGGATTAAAGATAATCTAAGTAATTAAAGTTAGTAATCAATTTAATGGGAGATTAATTAAATTAATTAGGAATTAATCAATCTTGCTTATGAATGATTGAATGATATTGAATGCCTTGGATTATGCGATATCTCTGATACGTGATATGTGCTGCTTTGTGATATGAGATGCTTTGGTTGAATTGTTATAATATGGATCATCTATCTATGATAATGTGAATAATCTATCTGTGTGAATATATTGTCCAAAATGATAGATTAAATTATTTTAATTTAAATAACTTGGCCTTAAAAGGCATCGTTTTGGAATTTGATGAAACCGGGATCAGATTTCCAACTTGGATTTTCGAAAACCACATCGATCCAAATTAAACAATAGGTCGTGAAATCTCAAGTGAAGTTTAAGAAGAAGATTCAAAGTGCAAGGGCTATTGTCATTAACTCTGAGGGTGATTCCAAAATGAGTGTAAAGAGATAGTGTCTTTGGTTTAGTTCGAACACAGAACGAACTTGTATGAATTGAATGCTTTCAGACCATCGTCATTGGAGGACGATGAGCATTCCAAGTTATGTGTTCTAAAAAGGTTATCGTAGCCTCAAGCCTCATCAACTGGAAATGGCTAAAACAGAGGAGGTGCAGCAAGGCTAAGTGGGTAGCACCCAAGTAGGATAAGATTTCCCCTGTCTAGAGGTCCCTTTTTATTCGGCTGTGTGGGCAGTTGTTCGCGGCAACTGCAGGGTTGTCTTATTCGGGATTATACAGTAAGGGATAGTTCCGGTCTTGTGTTGTAGAGGATCATGGTGGATCCTCGGTACTCTGATCTAGACCAGGTATTGTGACAGGCGGAACCCCGGTAGCCCTAACATTTATGGAATCCAATCTCCAATAATTGTCGTACGTTTTGATTATGCCCAACTATGTTGGAACGTGAGATGTAAGCATTCTAGCTATTTCTGTATTTTACTTGAAAACCCTAGACACTATTATAATATCATTGGATTTCCTATCAAATGTTCTGGTTATCGTAAGGTAAAAACCCGACATGTTTATTTGTGGCGTGGTCTTACAAGATACCTTTGATTTTAAATGGTTTTCAAAGTGAAGCAACTTTAACCCGTTTACTCACACCAGACCCATGTCTGACCTGGAGTTTATCTTCTATTTTCTTAAACTCTGGGTACTCAAATTTTTACGAGTAGCCAAGGGATTCATGTTAGCTTTGATGAATTCTGGTGGAGATATGGAGCAGGAGGTCTCAGCGAATGTAGATATATAGTGTTTCCATTGTGTTGATGAATTGTAATGGATTCTGAGTTGTATGATAGATGGGTCTTCTCGACTGTCTAATTTGTGATGTATTAAGCAGTGTAACTCTGTTGTATATGTATACTATGTAATAACTATGTGATTAATATATATTATTCGTTCTGCTGTGAGATTGTGATATTGTTTAGTTCTTTCTTTCCTATCTTTTCTCTTTTCTATCCCTTTCTTTCTAAGTAATGATACGTCTTTCTATGAAATGAAAGGCGGGTCATTACAATATTAAAAGTTGTAATGTTAAATAGGATATGTAATAGAATATTGTACAAGTAAAACTTAAGTAATGGAAGTGTTGAATAGAATTACATTTATAAATATGAATTTTGATATTATAGTTGTTATAAACTGAAGTTATAATTGAGATCCTACTAATTAAATGTAATAGAAAAGGAATACTATAAATAAATTTATTATAAACTCAAGTAAATGTTTGAAGTTATTTATAATTAAAATAAGCAGAAGGGATAAATACTGTAAGTAGATGATTATAACCTCGAGTTAATGATGGAGGCCGTTTATAATTAAAAATGAATACTATATTAAATTTAATGGTTATAACCTCAGAAAAGCTGAAATGATTCAAAACATAGATTTAATATTCAATAACACTATATAAGGATGAATGTAAACTAAGAAGTAAGAAACATAAATATATGCACTAATGAGTATTAATATCTAATGGAAATCTAATAAATAAATTAATAAATGTGAACCGAACTGCAATAAAATATATGTGATACTTAAAAATAATGAATTCATTGATTTTTATAAACAACTGAATGGAAATAACTTATGTAAGAAATGAATATAAGTAATGAGATGAAATGACATTGGATGAATAAAATGGAAAATAAATTTTGTAAGTAATGAATGGGAATAAATGAAATTAAGCACTGAATGAATGAATGGAAATTAAGTTTTTGCAAGAAATAAATGTAAATTGAAGAAATAATCCTCGTAAGAATGAAAAGAAAAATTAAAAACTGTAAATGTTGTGAAAGAAAATTTAATAAGAATATCTTAAATAACACTGTAAATTTTTGTTTGTTTTAGCTTATGGGTTGTTTGGGAAAGGATGCTTCTAATTGTTTGGATGTATGAATGATCTATTGAGCTTTATCTAAGACTGTTGAATATATGGTATACTTAATAGTTATTTGTCATTCTACGCGATTAAAAGAGTCTAAACCCGAACAAACCATTTGCTTTGCTTGATATGGATGTATGATTTGTTGCGTTGGTCTTATGTGATGATTATATGCTTTTGGTTGCAAGTGACTGTTGTTATGTTGCATTGATTTGTTTTGTTATTGGTTTAAATAACTAAAAATACTTCTCTTTTATATAATTATTAACCTCTTTTGGATTATATAAGTGAAATGCAGGTTTTATGGAAGCAATTATTACAGCTTTTGGTTTCATAAAATAAGCGTTATTTGCTCGTTTTCCATTGTTTAGGATATATTATTTTGAAAAATATGATATATATTGTTTTATTGATATTATTATTTCTCTCAGTCCTCTCTGTACAAAGGAGACTCTATAAAATTTTCCGTAAATTTTGAACTTGGAAAATTTTGTAAAATGTTTTCCAAACTTTTTTATTAACTTAAGTATAAAAGGATTTAATTTTATAAATTAATATATTTTATTTGAATTATTTAATTACGTAAATTAATTATTTATAAATTTAATATTTTGAACAAGATATATTAATTTATAAATTCCTTCTTTTCCCTACTTTTCCTTTTTGGGGACGAAATGTTTTGAGTGGAGGAGAGTGTAACGACTCGTGAATTTTTGATAATTAAAAATTGTTAATTTAATAATTAAAAATTGTTAATTTAATAAGATATAGCGATTTAATGTCGGAAGAAATAAAAATTTATGAGTTAATAAAAAGAAGATAACTAAAATGTAATGCAATAATATTAATTTAAGGTAATTTATAATTGCCTTGAATGGAATTCCAATTAATTAAAATGTTTAAGAGTTAAAATTGATATAGATTGTAAATAAATTTTAGTAATATGCGCATTAATTAATAAATGGATATAGAGAATAATTGATAGTTAAAAAGTGATTAATTAATGAAATAGACGTAATTAATTGTAATTGATAAGAGCAGTGTTATATAAGTTGTTATAACAATTGATGGTAAATAATAAACTTACAAATGCTATTAAATGTAGAAATGATGACAATCGTTATTTGTTACCAATTTAATTAATCAATTACAAATAAATGTAAATAAATGTTGCATTAATGTGAGTTAAGACAATAACTGTAAAATGTGAATGTAATACAATGTATAGAAATGTTAAATTTATGTACAAGGCAGTAATTAATGGAAATAAAAGAGTGAAACAAAGACAAATTAATTTATTGAGATTTTAAATTATAATAAAATTGACAAAATTCAATATAATGGAAATATAGTAGTCAATACAAATAAAAGATGAAAATTGTAGCATATTAGTGAAATAAGATATCGACAAATATTAACCGTACTATTAGAGTAATAATTGATTGAATATAAAGATTGAAATCAAATTGAATCAATTTATTGGGATTAAATTATAATAAATTGGATATAATTACAATAGAAATTGAACACCATAATTAGTGTAATAACCAACACTAAATTGTTATATAAACTTGTATTAAGTCATTATAAGTGTCCAAATGATTAAAAGTGATGAAATTTGTTAACTGTTAAATTTGAATGAAAAAGTGATTTAATTAATTAATATGTATCCATTTTGTCCACTGACTAGGATTTCGACGGAAACCAATTTCATCGGATCCGTAATGGTGAATTATTGTAGAATTTCAAGTTTCGTAGCGGTCAGACTTGTTGTTCGATCATACGGACTCGAAACGCTTAGAAATCAGTTCAATTGAAATCAATTTAAAATAAGCTGATTTTAAGCTAAATTCTTCATACGGTGGAATCAGGACTTGAAACCCATTCCATTGAGTTTAAAACTATCAAAAACATCTATTTTGATATACGAGATGACCCATTTTCATTCTAGAGACAGAGCGGGCTTTTCGGGTCGTTTATCGTTCCAATCCAAGATCTGGTCTATTCTTTTCTATTTCAGCTACGCCTATAAACAGCTCATTATAAACCCTAGTTATTTCTCATATTTTTTTATCACGTACATTTCACTTGTCTACTTCTCCTTCCTCAATGGCAGAACCAAATCCAATTACAAAACCCTAATTCCCAAATTTCAAATTTAATTCCAAAATCAGACTTCTCAAAATATATCGAATTATATATCGATTTAAAGTTCTCAACGAGCGCAAGTCAAATCCGCAGTTTTTTTTCGATCTGGGTTTTTGTGTGGCTAGAATTGAAAGAAGTAATCTCGGTCGTTCATCGCGTTGTAACGAACATCGACCGATCGTCGAATCAAAGGTTCGAGGTTGCGTAGAGTCGCGAGATCACATCAACGTGGGTTAGTCGAGGAGTTTACGGCTAGATCATCAACTGAAAATTGATTAGGGTTTCTAAGAGGATGCGATGGCTGTACATTTTTTCGACGACGTGGACATTGCCGTGGGCAGTGGTGCCGTAGGGGTTGCTGTCGGTGGTGGCAGAGCGTCGGCGAGGTCAGAGCAGCGTGCGATCGTCATTGTTCTTTGGCGGCTATAGTCCGAACGTGGGTGCGAACAAACATTGATTGCTAGGTAGGGTTTCGGTAGGGAAGGGTAACGTGGTCGCTTACGTGTGGGTAATGTTTTTTTTATATTATTCTGTTTTAATTTAAATTTTCTATTGTTTTAATTTGTATAACTTTTGAATATGAACTCAGATTTTGACGCGGTTTAATCTGATGGGATTGTATCGAAATTTCGGACTTTTTTACGCTGCTTTGGATGGATTCTAAAACTGTATAATTTTGGGCCATATTTTGGATTTTTTTAGATTTAAAATCGAAGGTGAGTGTTTTGACCCACTCGCAACTTCTAAAATTTCTTATGTTAATTAAAATAAATTTATGATATGATTAGAAATTTATTTATGGTTGTTTGTTACATTTAAATCGTCATTCTAGTTAATTTGAATTTGTTTTGAATTTATTGTTATTTAACGTATTATTGAATTTAAATTGCAAGTTAGTTTCCTGTTGATGATAATCTGTTAATTGTTGTAATTTATTTGATTGAATTGGATGATGATTTTGATGGATGTTTGGTTGTTGATATTGGATAATTGGATGCTATGTTTAATTTATATATTGTCATCCTTCTGCAAGTTCCATATGTGTTAAAATGATATATACCCGAATAATCTATATATTAGGGAAAATCGTTATGGGTTGCAATGATGACTCGAGCGATTTATGGATTTTTAATATTAACTCGAGATTGCGGATTGAAATGATATATATTCGTAAATATAAATAATTGCGGATTAAAATGATAAATATATGTATCACTTGGCCATAGGATAGAGAAATATATAGGGACACTGGATTGGTTAAATTAAAAGATTTTAAAATCCTGAATTTTTTAATTCAGTTAAATGATATTTTGAAAATAAAATTTGATTTATATGAATTGAATTATTATTAGAATTCAAATTTTATGTTGATATTGGAATTGATTTAAAGGAATCATTTAAAGAAATTAAATTGAAATTTTAAAGTTAAATTTAAAGTATAAGTGAAGTTTATCGGAATTTGAGTTACTGGAATTTGTTTGAAATATAACTTTGAAATATTTTGGAATTGGAGTATATTTGTATTGATATTTAGAACATGGATTTAAAACGATATGGAATTAAATAGTTTATTGAGAATTTGGATTGAAAGATTTGAAATTGGATCTTGTTGATTTGAAATTCAAATTGTTCAATTGTGTTGAATTGAAATAAATAGTTTTAAACTGATATTATTTTCAAATTCATATTTAAAAAAAATATTTTAAAATGTCTAATTATTAAGATTTTCAAATTGTTAAACTATTTTAACCTATAATAACTATATTAAATTATTTTAACCTATTTTAGACCATGTTAATTTATTTTAATCTATTTGAAAACTACTCAACCCAATTTAATTTATTTTAAAATAATTAACCTATTTTAACTTATTTTAAATCTAATTAATCCATTTAACTATCTTAAATCAAGTTAAAAATATTTTAATCTATATTAAACTGTTTTAGAGTATTTTAACTATTTATAACTGTTTAAACTATTTCTAACTATTTAAACTATTTTCTAAATTTTCAAACTAAGTAAAGTGGGAGTGTATATATTCCAAATCCTTGATTTAAAAACGAATACGGCTAAACGGTGTTATAGCCTAAGTTGGGATTTATATAACATATTTTGAGTAAATATGAAGCCTTGAAGTGAGGGTTTTAAACTATCTTGAAAATATGATTTTTGAATGTAAATATGATTTCGAAAATGATATGATTTCGGAAGTGATTATAATTTCGAAAGCGATATGGTTTGAATTGAATATGATACTTTCATATTAATTATGAAATGGTTTTGGAAATTTAAAAGAACCATGCGGTGTGAAATAAGCATTTTTTTGTTAAAGAGACCAGGATCGCATATTGTCATACTCTATGCCAATACCGAAAACCACTTTAACAACTGTGTACGTTGTGGAGATTCCAGAAATGAAGTAGGATGGTTTGGCGAACGATTTCTGTATAAGGTATGACAAGACCTTGAATCCCATGAGTCAGCTTAGTTGTGACTAAAACAGGAGCTATACCTTGGCCAAGAGAGGTCATTCCTTCAATCGGACAAGCTTCTTCGATACCATATTATCACCTTTGTGATGATTTGGTGGCCAACCCTTGATTTTTAATTATAGGGGCGTGTTTCGAGGTGGGCGATAGTAGCTGCTATGCGTTATCACCAGCCCGGTTCTACAACTGATAAACCTATCCTGGAATTGCTTCGAATGCCGTGTTCACATGCCCTAGAGCGCTTTTTGCGGATTTGTTCTGTACCATACCTATGGAGTGCCCTCTAATAGCCCTCCAGTTTATGGAGGAATTACAGTACTGCATAGACTATGCGAATATATAAAAATGTGTTAAGGGGGATATGGGTAACTCCTTAATGCTATTTTAATACATTATTTTAATGTAGACACTACTATAATAGCGTATTGTACTACATAGTAGATAGTTTAACGGACCCTTAGGAGATGTAAATCCCGAACTTCTCTTAAGTTACTGCACTCACATTAGACACTGTATAGGAGATGTCAAACCCCGTAAACACCCCTGAGACAATTGTACTCATATTTACCGTTGATTTAACTTGCATAAGGTCCTTTAGTTCTGACTCGAGTGTTTTTTCTTTTCAATTCGCTCGGGTCAACCTGAGCATTTCAGGGTTGAAGACCTTATTTCTGGAGGACGAAGTCGAGGATTAGTACTATTATTATTTAATATATATTTATTCCACCGCATCATGTTGTTCCGCTGCATTTATTTATTCCTGCTTTTTGCAACTCTGATTTTGTGTTGTAAAAGAATAGTCAAATGTATTTATAAAATATCTTCATGAAATGTTATTTGATTATTATATTTTATCATTCCGTTGCGAGATTCTATATTTATTTTATTTCTCTCTTTTTCTTATTTATCCCATAACAATCTGTCCTTTTGAATGGTTTGAGTCTGACATATGTATCTTCTTAAAACATCCAAAAAGTAGGTCGTTACAGAGTGGCCATGCATATAGCCAAATTGTTGGTGGGAAACCACCAGCAAAATTCTACTCGGACTAGATTTAATTTGTGAGACATTGAAAAGAGGAAAGATAGAGTCGATTAAGCAGCGTCTGAAGGTTGTAAGAATTGAAAAATCGTGAAAGTTGGCATCAAAATTTATTAGGCCTTCCCAATTTTGGAAAAAATAGGAAAACATGTGTATCGGGTGAAGTTACCAAATAAATTGGTAGAAGTCCATGACTTTTTTCACGTTTTGCATTTAAGGAAATGTCTTCATAGCACAACCACTATGGTAGAGCCTGATCAATTGGGGGATATTGAGACAGAGCCAATAGTATCACGAGCAATGCACACATTGTGGAGCACGGAACGTGGAAGCTCCACAACAAAGAAATTGGGTTGGTTGGAGTACAATGGGAAGAAAATCTGATGGAAGGAATGAGGACTTCACATCCTAAGCTTTTCACTAGTAAACTTTTCTCTCCAAAATTAGGTTTTTAGTTGCAACGTGATTGCTAGATTGGATGGTAGGAGATGATTGCTACACTTTTCACTATCATTTGACACGATACTGAAATTTTATGCATGTTTAGGGTGTTTGCTTATATTCTTATATGTCATGACCATACACTCACATTAGGATTGAACTCACTTATAGAATGTTTGTAGTACATAAATATATTGCACTTTTGGTTGAGTGTATGGTTATGTACATAACTTGATTGTATAACATGGATGTTTATTGCGCGTTACGCTATTCGCCTCTTAGAATGATTCCGAGACGAAATCATTTTAAGAAGGATTTAACGCCTTGTAAAATCAACCATAAATAAATTAATTTAAATTAGATAGGGTTAAAAATGGTATAGAAGTTGGAATTTGACCACGAAAGTTATGTCATTGCATTTATGGCGATTTTCTGATTAATTTCTATATATAATATGCTGAACGAAGCTCAAACGAGAAAGTTATGTACATTTGAAGATTCAAATTTTAAATTAATTTAAATAGGATTAAAATAATCAAATAATTAATTCCTAAGTTTGAAATTTAAAAATTAACAGTAATTATACTTGGGTTGAGTAAATTTTAAAATTAACGTTAACGTTGAATTATAATCAAGGAAGTAAATAAATTTACAGTGGCAGAACAATTAAATATTATCCCAAAATAGGAGCCGGTCGATCCCTGACTCACGATTGGTCAATTGGACTATTATGGGTCGACTGGTGGGAAGCGCGGTGTTGTTAAGTGGCGGCTAGGAGCATGTTTTTGAAAAACAAATTAGTAGTTTTTCGACAGACTCTTCACAACCACCAGAATAAATCATCGTTGCTCCACAATTTGTGGTGGCTTTGACAAAAATACAATGAAAATCAGATTTATGTTATAAACTATATAAAAACAAGAAGTTAACATTAGAAAAAGAGGAAGGAGTCATTTTATTCATTCTTGAACTTGGTTCTTCATTTCCATTACATAAGCTCCTTTATATAAAGGTTTTGAAGCTTGGGATTGAATTTATCCCACGATGTGGGACTAAGTAAAATATAACAAACATTGTATATCATATTTACACTTTATAATTTACATATATTATAACACTCCCCCTTGAATATGCGTATTTAAAATCTTGGATGCTCATATGGTAGCTTGAAATTGTCCATTTTGAAATGTGTATGATGACTGCTCCCTCTCATTATTATTCTGCTTTCATATATCCATTCAGTTGTTATAGATGTTGTCTGTTGCGTCATTAAAAGCCTCTATTAGGAAAATCTAATGGGAAAAACCTTAAACTAGGAAAATTGTGTAACTTGTGAAATCATAGATATTATATAATGAAATTGCTTATAAAGAGTTTGATACTTTGGGATCAAAATAATGCCTCATTAAAACCTTACTAAGAAAAACTCAATGGGAAAATCTTAGTGAAGGAAAAAAAGTAAATAACATATTTTATTATCTCATTTCATCAAAATGAAATTTGATACTTTAGGATCAAACTAATGCCTCGTTAAAAGCTTACTAAGAAAAACCCTATAGGAAAATCTTTGTGAAGGAAAAAGAGTACAATGACATATTTCAATAATTTACATCAAATGGAGTTTAATACTTCTGGATCAATGTAATGCATCATTAAAACCTTATTAAGAAAAACCAGCAGGAAAGATTTTAGTGAAGGGAAAAGAGTACACTTTGTATACTTATGTATGCTCCTCCTGATTTTATATTTTTCCCTTTAAGTTTGAACATATGTCATTATAATTCAAATCAGTTATAAATAATTTTGTAACATAGGTTAGACAAGCATTAAAAGTCCAAAGACAATAATTCTACTTTCCTTTCTTTAGATCTTCATCGTTTACAGATAGTTTTCTTTGATACAGACTAATTTTCCAAGATTGTTTCTTCCAAATATAATTTCCATTTTATGCATTTTGTATGCAGCCTTTATGAAGAGCACTTCATGTGCTTTCATTTTTGTGCTTCAAATCAGTTTTGCATATTGCAACTACATCTTTGATGAATATTAAAAGTTTCATTACAACAATATTTAAAAGTAGGAAGTGATCTACTCATCTTGAAGTGCATCAAGATTTTCATTACAATAATACTTAGAAGAGGTTGTACTCTACATTCCATGTTTGTGCATTCTTTACGATAATCAAAGTTATTTATATTCTTCAGGAACTTGTATATTTTAATAAGTTTTGCCTATCAAAAAAAACACTTCAATGGATATTAAGAGTTTCATTGCAACAATACTTAAAAATATGAAATAATCTACCCATAATGAATTATATCAATATTTTCATTACAACAATACTCAAAAAATGATTGTAATCTATGCTTCTTGTTCTTGGCATTCTTATAACCACCAAAGTTATTTTTATTTTTTAGGAATTTGTATACTTTCATCGTTTAATATGATTTAAGTGTATATTAATTATTTCAAATGCTTTCGCTACTTTGCTGATTATACGTCCACATTTCTATATCAGTAAAGAATTCATGATGACAAATCACATTTTCCTCTAATTCAAGATCTTTAGTATATTTATAAACATAAGTGCTTTTTATTAATTACAAATTTATCATCGACGATTATTTCTTATCAGTTCTAGATATGATTTGTTGAGATCTCAGTTTCTATCCTATTTTAGGTACCTAAACCACTTCTAGGTTTATTTGACAATCATGTCATGGGTCTCCTCTAGAGCACCCTTAAGTGTTTCTTCAAAGACACCAATCTCCTTTATTTGGCATCTTTATTACTTATTCCAAAAAATATTTCGAACTGACTTCTCTACCACACTTCAGATGTGATTTATACGTGTTTGGTCCTTTCGGGATTTCAACTTATATTAGAGCAAGTATAATGATATTATCGATATTTTATTCAAGTTACTTAATATTTTGCAACTAATATTTAATCTTGATAATCAAAATGAACTTGTATACCTTTTATCATCCCCCTCAATGTTGACGAACATTTAATAATTATCATCTTTGAATTCTCATTTTGATCCATTATGATTTTGCTACTAGCAAATACATTATACATATTACATATAGGAGGATAATTCTTTTATCAACTGATAAGATGCATTCATGTGATATTGCTTATTTTTAGAGTTTGCTCTCATTCGTTGATCTAACTAATTGGAAGTATGTACTTGTTATGTAGATCATTTGAATACATGCATGACTTCAGGTCATTCAACGTTTATGTTGATTGAATTTTAAATCACTGAATGATATGTATGCATAATATATATGATAAGCTCATATCAATTTAGTCAAACAGTCTTCAGGTTTTAGTTAAATATCTACATATATGGATATATACATGTGTCCACATATTACATATATATTATAGATTTACACATTCTTTATCATTTGAGTTAGTGATTTTAGAATAAACTAATACAAGGATCCATACTATTAATTTTATTTATCACTCGATGTAAATGTGAATCCTTAACGACTAAATGATAGTTTACAAAACATTTGGTTTTAAAATACAAATGCATCAAGTTTGACTTACCAATAATAACTTCAGGTTATTTGATATGTTACAACTTCTAATTATAGAATATACTGTAACTTCTAGTTACCTTTAGCTATCGATAATAAAAATTCAAGATCTAAATCTTAAAATTTGTTAATGCTATAGCTTTAGTATTGAAGTAAAACTTTTCTTAGTAATAACTATCAAAGCCTCTGGTTTGATAATTCATAAAAGTTGCAATATGTCATATAACCTCTTGTTTATTTTCATTATCAAACTTCAAACTTTATATTCATTTTTATTCACTTAGATGTATGAATCCACACAAATATAGAATATAATTGAGACTTTCTACATACATACATATATATGTATATGTATGCATATATATTATTCGAATATGCTAAAGAACAACATTTTTGAATCATCATCTACTTTAGTATTATAATGTTTTAAACTTTTGGTTTCACTACACCACAAAATGATTTTAACAGCGTTTGATAAACGCTGTAATACGATACAACAACGTTAGTTCAAACGCTGTATAACGACATGTTGTCGTATATACAGAACTTACAACAGCTTTTTGATAAACGCTGTTGAAACATCACTTTGACAGCGTTTCGTACAAGCTGTCAATAATGTTTTTACAGCGTTTTCAAACTGCTGTATTATGTTTCTACAACGTTAATAATTTAGTTGTCGAAGATGTTTTAATTATACTTTAATTGTTTACAACAGCTTTTTATAAACGCTATTATTGAATCATCAACTATTTCGACAGCATGTACTAAACGCTGTTGTTTCTTCATTGACAGCATTAATCAGACGCTGTCTTCTATTTATATAACAGCTTTAACATTCCACTCTATTTTTGAATATTCCAGAACTATATTTTGAGTATATTCAAGCAACTAGTATATATAGCATGTTCTAATAACTATTAATTAGTTACATAAACTAGTTAAGACAATGTTAATAAACAAAAAACATCCATAAACTAAGTTTCAATAATATCCATAAACAAAAATAACAAAGTAAACCAAGTTGCCACAAATTCTGTTAAATAAAGACACGTTATATGTTAAACAATAATATAATATCAATACAGTAAGTCCGCACCAAATGCCAACAACGAAATGTGCATCTAAAAAGCTTCATATGCTTGCTACTTGCTACAGAAGAAGAATGTGTCATCACCATCTTTAATTACCTGCAATGAAGAAATTTGAAGTCATTGAGTAAACGCCATCTAAAAATTTGAAGTTTCATATGCTAAAATGCTTAACTGTGCCCAAAAATCACTATATGGCATGTTAAGCCGAAACCTAGCCAATATACGCATTGGTAGGTTAGCTCAGTTAACGAAGCTAATCTGCTCTACAGTAACATAGTTATATTTCACGATCTAGTTGACCACCTAAATTCTAAGTGAAGAAGCAGTCCTTCTTAATATAAAATCTACGCATGACCAAGATCAAACTAAATGCACAAAGACTAGACAAAACGGAGGAACTGCACTATGTTTACAAACTAAACTACACACATGCATCAGCAACTCCAAAGGAAGAAACCACTTCAATAACATGTTTTTATTCATTGTTTGTATAAATGTTTCTATTTTTTATGCCTTGTAGTCTTTATATTGTTTGCATGAATGTTCTATTTCATATGTAGTTACAATTTTTTTTAATAAAGTCAATACTCATGATGTTTATTTAGATTTATCGATCATTGCCGGGATTTACAACTGAAATTACATTTTATAACATGTAAGCCTAGCTGTATATATTTATATGTATATATATGATTGTCTATTGAGGCCACAAACAATCAAAATAACTCTATGTAAACAGTTTTATTCTAGTAATTCAACAATCCATGTAATGTTTTAGCATTAGATGCACCACTGAAACAAATATTCACATCTACACTATATCGACATGTCATCTAATCTAGTAAGGCTAAAAGGAGGTGCAGTAACATACCTGATGAGATTCTGTATGGAAAAGGCTAAGAGATCAATATCTGTACTTTCTACCTTGCAATTCTTAACCATTAAAACTGTTATGTATATGAGAGGCAGACACCATCTTTTCTACTGAGATTTTAGCAAAACTAATGAGAGGCAGACACCATCTTTATTATTACACATTAAAGTAATTGTAATAATATGAACACAAGATTCTCGGTATGAAATTAATATGAACTAACCAAGTACCGGTCCAAGTCAACCTAGAGACCGATTATGAAATACAACGACAAAAATAACTAAGCCAATATTCATTCATATCGACGAAAATGAATAGCAACCGGTCACAAATTCAAATGCAATTTGTTAATGTGTGAATTATGTTCAGTTTTCTTTCTGGGTAATTGTCCAATAACTACAGCCAATGCATTTCGTTTTCGCAATGCCTTTGAAGTAAAACTGCGTATGTTAATGGACTAACTGTGGATCCTTATGACTATTCTCAGCAGAAAAGTCCCAGTTAAGGCTCCAGCTATTCAAATTTATTCAACTTACTACGTATATATTATATAAACAATTGGTCTAACTTTCTATCCTTGGTAGATACCTAATACCAATGTTATGCCAACATCGCTCATATAGAACATTTAGTAAGAAAGGTAGGCTACCTGGTTTCAGGAGCAAAATTTTGCTAAGAAGTATAACCTGAGTAAAGTACATACCTGGGGTTTCAAGTGAAATTTATAGGCCTATATGCCTGGAGATCGTCACCATGCTTCTTCTTTGTTTGCTTCCTTCATCTTTTATAAAGATTTTCAATTCTTTGCATCTCTATATTTGGTACCAAAGAATTTATCTATTTGAGTTTTTCTTCATTTCTTAGGACAGTACAAGAAATAAGACACGAAAAATGCTGATTTATATTACTCTTAGTGAAGAAAAAAGCTTTTTGCAACATGAATCAACTGCAAAATAACTTCCCCAATGAATGTCTATATTCAAATACTCTTAGTGTTGTATAATATAGGTTATATTTAAGTCTATATTCAAAGATTGATAGGTCGACTGCCAGAAATGATGTTTCCTAAACAATCAGTTATTTGTCTGGTCCATGTAAAAAAATGATTTTACTTTGCAAGCACCATATGATTATACTGAGGATCAAGTAATCATAAATCCTATTTTGTACCAGCTATCAACAAGTTTTAGTGTTAAAAAGTCAAATTGCTTGGTCCCCTTTTATAACATCTTTCCCTTTTACTCAATCAAGTGATCTCAAAAATTACCTATGATATAACGTTAAAAAATGAAGCTTAAGGTACAGACCTTGTTCCTTGTTAGTGGATGAGAAAGTAAAATCATTATTAACTTGTGCATGTATCCATTATACATTAAAAATAGATCTCCATCTTCTGCAAAAAAAATGTATCAGAATTTTCAACAGTGAAGCCAAACAGAAATATTTCATTATAGTTTATTTAATCGAGCCTTAAGCTATAAAGGTTGCATATATAAACTTAATTTTTATTAACTCAATTGTTACTATTTTTAAAATAGGGATGTGATTCTCATGAACTTAATTTTTATAATCTAGTTAATTCTAGAGTGCATATATTTAATTTCAATTTTTATACAATTTGAAAGCAACATGTGTAATCTAGTTAATTCTTATAAACTTAATTACTTTTATAAAACTTTGTTAATTAGTTAAGTTTATAAAACTTAGTTAAATAAACACCAAAACAACAACAATTCCTGGAATATTAAACAAACACACTAGCCCTACAAGAAAGCATCAAACTGTACAATCAAATCATCAACTATGAAAGCATAAATAAATTACTTTATGCTGCAACAAGTTAAGAAACCTAGTACACACATCCTGTTTCACATTTATGGCCACACGCACCATCCTCATTCCCCACCAATTTTAATCCCATTTCCTTTTTCAAAAGTTCACTCTTCAAAATAGTAACCATCTCTCGTCTTGTAAAACCTCAACTCTTTACATCCCCAGCAAAAAAGACTTTGCAAAAAAAAATGGTCATCTGATTTAATGTAAAATTTCATTATTGACAAGAGATCCAGTTCAGTACAGTTTCTCTTTCTTAGGGTTTATAGCTTTTGAATATGTGTCCCTTTCTTTCTTTTTACTGCTCCACTTTGATAATAAACCATTTAAAATAAAATAAAAATCAAAGGAACTGATAGGACTATTGCTAAAATTGTAGGATGGAGAATACCCTAAAATGTTGAATGGAAGTAGGAATTTTAGTTATGTGTACGAGGTATATTGTTTATTAAATTGAAAAAATAAATGCTTAGATGGTTGTAGCTAACTTAGATTAGGGATTATTTAAAAATGTAATGATAAATAGCATGAAGTAGACATATTGTTCTAATGAAAACAAGAGCAAAAATCGTGCAACTATTATATCCATAAAAGTAGTTATCTTGAAATTATTTTGAAATTATTTATGCATGTATGTACCCAAAATGGAAAAAGAAAAAGAAAAAGAAAAGGTAACATGTCCATTGTAAACCCATCAGGCATACGTGACATATAATCAATCCTTAGATTCCATCTTATCAATTAGCAACAAAATGATGCCTAGAATCAACATAGCTCTCTAGATCTCACAAGAAAGAACCACAGCTGCCTCTAAATTCAACCCATCAGAACTCATCTCAAATCTTCGAAATATGATGGAATTCAACATGCTTAATATACATTTAAAAACTACAACAACCAAAAATTTTTAAAAACTTTAATTCTTCGTACAGATCGTGTCTAAAATATGCTATCAGTCATCCACCCTCATACACTTACTAGATCCAAAGTACAACTAAACTTAACACTGTCCTCCAACCAAAATCTAATCAACTGCATCAATAGAAAACACTGTCCTCTGAACTTAACTCCGCTAAATAAAAAAAGCATCTTGTTATATATAAAATAATGCATTTTTTACAATTCATCGACAATACACTTCATCCACAACAGTTAAAAAATTAAACAGTGAATAATTCAATGTTAGCTGGGCCAACCAACATGTATTTGGCATAAAATTGCAACAGCAATACCTTATAATATGTTTCTTCATCATTGACACATGTAATAGGTTATAAAAAAGAAAGAGTACTAAAGAAGTTGGGCTTACGGGAACTTCAACTTTGCGAAACATGTTTACCCCTTTTTGAGCATCAATCGATACAACATCTTGAGGAGTTGTGTCTTAATAAGAAAGCAGTCACTTCTGATGATATATACCAATAAAAAGTGAGCTATCATAACTATATACATGGAGGTTCATCTATTAAAGAAATAAATCTGTAAAGTTAGAAGTCAAAAATGTGAAACAAAAAAGCTATCTTTCTATAGATCTATTCCATAAAGATGACCACTCATGTTTAATTAATCACCAAGTCGGTTTGCATGAAAATGTATGTGGCTACAATATAACTACTCCGATGATAATGATATTCCATGCCTACATGTTACTTTCCACTATCATTAGTCAGGGAAGGCTAGTTGTATTTCATTATGCTATGTTTATATAATTCAAGCAACATTTCATGAGCCTTTACGAACATTCATGTCAACATTAAAGGTATTGGTTCAACAGTAACCACTCAATGAGACTGGGAACTCCAAGTAATAATACTTCAATTTAATATGTGGCCGATAGGTCATATGACTATATGAAGATCAAGCTTGTGCTATTTGATTAGTGAATTCATCTTCATAAGCCTATGCTAATATGATTAGTGACTTAGTGGAAAAAATGTTATTAGTTAACTCAATTCATAGACCATTTTGATGTTTGCCTCATTTTATAATTTGCTTGGGTTAGATAAATTAGAAAAAAGTTATTAAATATAGTAAAAGTCTATAAAGGTTATTATACTCATGGTGATTTTTGATATATCAATTGTGTTACTGAGATATAAACTCAGACCCTGTATAGGAAAACAACATCTTGTGTTTCATCTATGATCCTTAACCATGAACCATGGTCTCAAGTTTTTGTTATAAAATGCTTAATTAAACTATTACAAAACAATACACACAAAAATGATTCAATAAATTTGTCTCTAGCTCAGATATTACACACTGAGCTAAGACATGCTTTTGTTTCAAACTATTTGATTTAATTTTGTGTATGATATTCTCTAAGGTCCGACGTATACTTCAATTGCATGTTATATGGCAACCAGAACAAGAAATATTTCAAAATATATACTCTTTGAAAAAAACATTTCCCATCAACGTAATCAAAATCCAATCATTCTAACCCATTCACACAGAGAGAAAAATTAATAGTGTAAGCCAGTTCATTAGAAGCAAATTAGGAAACTCATCATTACCGAAAACTAATGATATTCATCCAGGAATAATTCTTTTCATACCACACTAATACAAACATCAACATTCATCATTCCTTAACTCAGAAGAAAAAATAGTATCAAACATTCAAATGAAATTAGACTCAGGCGTATTAGTTAAATAACACGGGCTATAATCAAAACGTGGAAAATCAATAACCAAACCGGTGAGCAGTGAATCTTTTAAGCCACACAGCAGTTTCAATAATAATGTTTTTAGAATTTTTCATTTTTGTAAATTTTAAGTTCTGACCTACTGCAAAGCTTATATAAGTATAAATTTAAGAGGAACCAGGCTTCTTTCAATAATCAGCATAAGACTTAACAAAAATGTATATGAAAAGCAGTTCAACTTACCGTACCCGAGTGAGATGAAAGTCTGAATCAAAACCTAAAAATCCATGTCAGGATCAAAATATGAATTGAAGTTTGAATCGAAACTGAATACTTCTGGAATTAACCTTCTAACAAAAACTAAATTAGTATACGATCAATGGATACAAACATCAGAGAAAACAAGACGAATTAGAACTGAATCAGTCAACGTACCTGAACGAGAGAATTAAGGCACTATGAAATTGAAAAATAAAGGAAATAGAGAATGACGAAAATTGAATGGAAGGGAATTAGGGCAGGATGAAATTGAGGAACGAGGGAAATGAAAAGAAGAGGGAATAAGAAGAGGGAAAGCGATTTTTTTCACAAAGTGTAATAATGAGAGAGGCAGTGAGAAATGTTTTGAACTTAACGTTATGTCAGCGTTTTGACAAAAATTAGTTCGTTTAAAATAATTTTTAACTTCGTTTGTTTAATAAACGCTGATAATTGTTGCTGTTAAAAGTGATTTATGTTGTAGTGTTTAAATTTACATATGCTAGAGCATATTAGTATTTACACTTCGTATGCATAAAATGGAATATGATACATATATAATAGTTATTACAATATTTAAAGGGGAAAAAAAACTTAAATATATACAATTTTCTCCTTCTTGCATATTATATCACAAATTAGTTTTATCAACAAAAAACATTTATATGTACGTAATATATTCTTAGAATATAAAGTTGCCTTTTAGTGTAACTATTGTTATTGGAACTTCTAGTTCACAACAGATCGAAAACTTCAGGTTTTTTTTGTAAATCACATCATTCTAATCTCTTTAAAACTTGACCTTTGCTTACAATAAATCACGTGATATTAACCTATCACCAAGTTAAGGTTATCAACTTGCAAAAATAAATAAATAAAACTTCTAGTTTTTCCGTTTCTAGAACTTCAAGTTTTAGGAACTTAGGCTCCAAAATTTCTTAAAACTATATAGATTTTAAATGCAATATTACAGTATAAAAAAACTAATTCAACGATGTGTTGTAGTTACACTAATGGTTACAAATCATCATATACATCAAATACGCTTGATATATTGATATATATTGTGCATAACACCTAACAGATATAAAATATTGAATCGCCTTTACTGAAAAAGAATATATATATATATATATATATATATATATATATGCCAACATTCCTATGATATTTGCTTATATAAGATGCTGCTCTAATTTGCAATAATTTTGATAAAGTTACGTATAGTAGTGGTAGAATAATATTTATGAAATAATATATATGGGTGTGAAGAAATAAATTCCCTATGAGAGAATCATGCAATAAAAAATTATGACTTTTGGAATATAATGTTTTAAGACTCTAACAAAAAATACACAGGTTGAGAAAATTCAAGAATTTAGCAAAGATTACACATGTTGAGAAGAGTCAAACCCAATGTATATCTAAATCAGGGATATGTTGGTATTATGGGAATAGAAGACAATACTCCTTCTCGCACTAGAATGTACAAAAATCATAGTTCAACTAATTCACTTATGGTTCCATCTTTCATCTTGATCCAAAAGATGACAAATACAAATAACTAGATTTTCAAGTGGTTTTCCCTTGATTTGATGACAACAAAATAAATATCAAGCATATCATTTTATTTATTTAATGTAACCAACGCTAAATGCACGTAAACAAACTAATCTTCCACCGTATTTACTACTTAGTTAAATAAATAAATAAAAGCAAACTAATTCAACGCTCTTGCTAATTCATGTTAGTAATGTGTAACAATAATACAAAGAGTAAGTAATCATGGAAATAAACCCCTTTATCTCTTCTAGAAATTTCAAATTCAATGGAAGCTCTGCTCATCTTTAGGATAATAATGAAAATCTCTTCTACAAATTTAAATAAGCCTAAAACATCATTTCTTTTGCTCTCATTGATTTTTTTATTCATTTTATTGACTGCTTCTAGCGGAATGTTTTGTCAACAAAGCATTTCACATATGTAAATCTTTTGGATTTCAATTTAGTCAAAATTAATGATTGGAGCTGGAAATCTTATTGCTCATTGGTCTTCAGGTCAATTGAGCCATTAGGTTAATAATTATTTTATGTAACTTTGATGATGTCACTGATGCCCACCTCAAACATCAACATGATTTTCATCACAATTTTATTTCATATCTTTTATCCAAATTTGTTGTTTTAGTGATTTTCTTGGATACTATTTGATTTTTTTTAATTTAATTAACTTTTTTAGAGTTTTATTTTGATCTTACATGAACAATAAAACCAGACTTATAAGCAATCAAATCACATGCATTTGCGATCATCATAGATCTTCAATTAATGTCATACTATATAGCTATAAGGATATACCAATGTATTTTGACTAAGAAAATGATAGCCTTTTAAGCATCATCTAATCATATCTTTAATAATAGTTGTAATAGCTTTGGTGTCACACTTTTTTGGTGTCAGCGTGAACTACCAAAAATGCCCCTAATATCAAATCTTAATATCACTTAAAAATAGGATCTAACAATTAAATTTCTTTTACAAATTCAAAACATTCGTCTACAAATATTATCTAATATAAATATAACTAAAAAATAGGATCTAACAAATAAAATTCTTTTACAAATTTAAAACATCCATCAATAAATATCGACAAATCTTAATATCACTTACAAATAGGATTTAACAAATAAATTAATAATTAATACTATAAATAAAATTTCAAATTTAAAAAAAAAATTATGTTGCAACTTAGAAATAAATTTAAACTAACAAAAATGATTTCGTGTTAAACATATACAATTTGCATAAAAACAATTCACGCGCGAAGCGCGTGCCGTAATGCTTAATAATAGTTGTAATAGCTTTGATGTTATACCTTTTTGGTATTAACGTGAACTACCAAAAACGACTCTCTATATATTATCAAATCTAACCACTTAAAAATGAGATTCAATATTAAACTTCTTTTACCAATTCAAACGTCTCTAAAAGTAGAATCTAATGATTAAAAATACTTTATCAATTCAAAATACTTATAAAAATAAGATCTAAATTTAAACTTTCTTTATAAATTTAGAATGTTTCTTTACAAATACACAAATCTTAATATCACTTGAAAATTAAAAATTATTATTTTTACCTATTTAAACATATACAATTTATAAGGAAAATAATTCACGCGCGAAGCGCGTGCCGTGACACTCGTCATATATATATATAAGTATGAACAATAGATCTCATATATATACATACACATGCACATACATATATATTTCCTTCTAATTATTTAGTTTTCTATTATATTGTTTTTGAAACTTCTGGTTCTTTATTACGGAGAAATTTGAAATTAATCATTCATGGAAACTCAAGCTTTTAGCTTTATAGAAACTACAAGCTCTCAAATTTTATTCAAAGTAATAGAAATTAAGCTTACTGTGTATGCTTTCGTTAATGTTTCCATTCACTTCAAGTGTGCTAAAATCAAGATCAATATTGGATCTAAACTTAATACGATCTTCTGGAAATGTATCATCCTTGTATATGTTCTTTAAGAAATAGTAAAATATTTCCTTTGGAAATATAGATCATATATGAAAATCATTTGCAAAGTCTTCATTCAAACCAAAATCCAAATCAAAATGTTTTGAAAACGAAAACTTCATTTACCATAGATTATTAGATTCATATTAAAAACCAAACCATATCAAATTCAATAAATTTATTTGAATAAACAAGAACAAAAATTGTCAAATTTAAAGCTTGCTTTTCGAAATAAATGAACTCAAAGCATACAAAAATAAGCAAGTTTTGAATCAATTCAAAATCATTACATTCAACATTTTATTTTTAAACCATTTATATATCACAAAGATATATAATCCGAGTATGATTTTGAGATCTACAGTATAATGAGATCAAAAAAAGGAATAAAAAAATCATATCTGTAGTTGAATGAGATCTGAAAAGCATTGACAAAAAAATTACACGTACAATGGAATGAGATCTAAAAATTTAGATCCGCGTGAGATATAAAAAGATAAGATTAATATAATAAAAATCTAAAAAATGAGATCTTCGATAAAATGAGATCTAAAAAGATAAAATTAAAAGAATCAGGTCTAAAAGACAAGATCAATGGAATTAGATCTGAAAAATTGCTTGTCATTTTGAGATCTATATTTAGATTTGAAAAAAGTACATCAAAACTTCTAGATTAGAGGTCATGCTGATAATGTCTCATAAACTATATAAAAATAAGAAGTCATCATTAGAAAAAGAGGAAGGAGATATTTCATTTATTCCTGAACTTGATTCTTCATTTCCATTACATTGGCTCCTTTATATAAATATTTTGGAGTTTGGGATTGAACTTATCTCACGATGTAGGACTAAAAAAAATAATAACAAATATTGTATAACATATTCCCTCTTTATAATTTACATATATTATAACAATTTAGTCCTATTATAATTATCACATCATGGAAATTTACCTTTAACCAATAATATCTTTGCCAGGTCTACATCAATTCTTAGCCCTATAGGAACACCTGTCAGCTTAAGCCAGGTTACACATTTAGATAGAAAGGGTTGGCATTGATCATCTAATGTCCATTTCTCAATAGTAAATGTACCACCATGTTTGTAAAAAAATAACTTTAACCTCAACCCTCAACGAAGAATGTCATGGTCGACACATCTGATTATGAAGGAGTAGGGCTAAAAAATACGAAAATTGAAAGATTGATCTAGAAAAGTACCGTATAAGAGCATTTCCAACTTGTGGAATACTCCAATGCCCACGGTCAACTTTAAGAACCAAATGCAAACATTCATCGACTCTTGAATGACATCGATGTGAACTATTGCCAAGAATTTTTAGTACACTTCTGAAGGCCAATTTTAGTTAGGTTTGCAGTTAAAATTTTAAAATTTTGAATTCATTAATGCATAATAATTAAATTTGAGAACTGATCATTTACGCGGTTTTCATACATATATTTCTTCTCCAACTATTAATTTTTCTTGCTCTACTGTATATATCCTTTTATGTTTGAGCATATTGGGTTATAAACACAAACATCATGAATAACACAAGCCTCATCAACCGATAGGTCTAAAACTGCCCGTTCGTTTGCAACATTTTTTTGGCAAATTACTGTTGGAGATGTGTCCGACGCCCCAATGTTGTTAGCCTCTTCACCAGCTTCGTTTGGTGGATATTGAAGAAATGTACGTTGATGTCCGACGGATTTGATATGTCCCCAACGGTAAGTATCACCAGCTGTTGATATATGTTCTCCTCTCATCATTCTCTTTAATTACTTCGTTCAAATATCTGTTCGCATTGCCAAACGCATTCTCCATTCGGCCAACTTCACCCTGCAAATACCCCCTCAAATACGCCGTTATCTTTCGTCGAGGACGCACCCAGCATGCCTGAGCTAATTCCACTTCAACTCTGTCGTATCTACATGACGTTGAAAGTGAAAAATAATATAATAGAATTTTCATATTCTAACTCAAACATAACATGCTTCTCATGTGTTCAAATATAAACTTTTTACAACTCATAGTTTTTTAATTATGCATGTTAGACCCAACAATTTAAATAACATATATAATGCGTATTTTCAAATTGATTTTTTCTTCTTCTATTTTTTCAAAATCATACCCGTCCATTAAATGATACTAAAACAGAAGAATTTCTTGCTCTCTCATTGAATCTAGAGATTTCCGGCTCTCTTTTTAATTCTATATAGATATTTTATTTTCAGATCCTGTTATTTTTCACTGTTATAATTATTACGGAGCTAATTCTCTTCATTAACATTTGACATTTAAATAAATAATTTCAACAATTATTTACAAAATCTCATAGGTATTATCATATTATTTTACATCCAAGTCCATATTTTAAATTAATTGAGTGATCTAGAACATGAATTTTTAAAATAAATCTAATTAACAAATATTTATTATTTGGTTTAATAAGTCATAAAAAAAACAATTCAACACATTGTATACCACACTTATATTGACAAAAATTGAAAAGCTAACACATCATTCATGTCCGTATAGCTTAAAATTTCACGATTATATACAACATTATCTTCAGTTCACTTACATTATTCTATATTCAAATTTATATAAATTATTTATTTTTATAATTACTACTTTATTACGATGGAAAATATACGTAAACTTTCTTTCTAAAGTTGGTGTTTCATTATAAATAAACATACAATATTTTTCTTTATAAAATAATTACATTATCACACATACACGTTTTTTCGTTTTAAATTTGGAACAATAAATGAATTCTTTATCATTAATAAAATATATATTAAGAATGACACTAAATTAGTGATAAGGGATGAATATTATATTTTGGAATTTTAGAAAATAATAAATAATTTCAGTTAATATGTTTTATGAAAACGTTAAATTTTAATTATGCATATTCGTACTGTACGTTAAAATGGATAAAAGTATACAATATTTTGATTAGAAATATTTTTATTTTTTATTTTATTGCCTTTTAAAGGCAGCTAATAATTATTTTTTGAATTTTTTTTGTTATAAATTAAAATTATCGAGGTACAAAATAATGTTCTAAAAACCAAATTATCAAAGTTTACGTAGTTGAAATAAAATATGATCTGTAACGTTTCTTTTAGTCGACTTCTTTTAGTCGTTAATATATATATATAAGTGTAGTGGCACGCGCTTCGCGCGTGAATTGTTTTTCTTATAAATTGTATATGTTAAATCAGTTAAAAAAATAATTTTTATTTTCAAGTGATATTTTGTAAAGAAGTATTTTGAATCAATAAATAAGGTTTAATTTTAGATCTTATTTTTAGAAGCGTTTTGAATTTTAAAGCATGTTTAGTTATTGGATCCTACTTTTATGGGCATTTGAATTTGTAAACGAAATTTAGTATTAGATCCTACTTTTATGGACATTTGAATTTGTAAACGGAATTTAGTATTAGATCCTATTTTTAAGTAATTAAGATTGGATAATATATAGAGGGGTATTTTTGATAGTTCATATTGATACCAAAAAAGTGTGACACCAAAGCTATTACAACTATTATTAAAGATATATATATATATATATATATGTATGTATGTATGTATGTATGTATGTATATATATATATATATATATATATAAAATTTATCTCTTTGATAATGTAGTATATTCATTTCTAATGATATTAACTACATTAAATCATAAAATATACCGATTCAATAGTACTACACTTTCATTTTAAGTATTCTTTCATCTTTCAAGCAATATTTGAAATTAATCTATGCATCTTTTATCTTTTAAACAAATGTACTGAAAATCTAAATATTAAAACTCAAAATCTATGCACATAAATGTTTATCAGTTGAAATTTGTAAAAATATTAATTTTAAATTTAATAGAATACTAGCTTTCATTTATTTTCATAACAAACACGAAACGATGAAAAATAAAAAAAATATTGTTTAACTCATTATAATCCATAAAAACGACAGTTTATACATTTACACAAATAGGAAACAAAAACAAAAATTACATACGTAAAAATAATAAGTTTAGTACATAATTTATTTATCTTAACGAATTCATCATATACTGTATAATAAATTCAATTTTTTAAAGTATAAAACTTTTACAAAACATACATACTAGTATACATGGAAAGCTAAAATTGACCTTTTTAGATGATTTCGATAGGTTATGTTGATAGAACACATGTTGACACCAAGTTATGTTGATAGGTTATTCCACTGTATTGTCTAAATTTATTATCAAACCGACCGTTAGAGAGGTTTGCTTACTGTTAATGGCCAATATCAATTTTTCTGAAGCCAAAAAAACGTGGATCTTGTCTCATGGCGGTTTCCCTAAAAACGTGGATCTTGTCTCATCGCGGTTTCCCTATACTTCTTCCTTTTACTTCGCGCATCAAATTTCAAATTCAAATCTATTATGATTTTCAAATTCTAAAATTTCAATTTCAAATCGACAATTTTGAATGCTTTGATTAATATTTAAATTTAAAATTCATATTTTCAGATTCAAATCTCAATTTATTTTTTCCAACATATTATCACTTAATGTTTAAGTAATATTAACAAAATGTTTACATGTATATTTCTTATCAAAGTTATACAATCGAATGGTCGGTTTATCCTCCGTTGTGCGGTTATACTAGTATAAATGTACGTCTTTTTATTCATGAATTACATATTTGTTGCACTTATTTTGTTTTATACCAATGAATAATGTTAGAGCTTTCGTTTTTAAGATTTTTATTTTAGTCATAGACAATCGTGAGCGCTGTGATGCTTCTTTTCAACACTTCATGTGGGTACCTAAAAGAAAATTTGTATGAAAATCAGTGTATTTAACAAGCAAACCATGGAGGTGAATGATATGTTTCACTTTGCAACTACGTGCCACACTAACACTGCCTTTACCTACCGATTTCAATCATCCATAAAACTCATATACAACTTAATTTTCCACAATGCGTCATGATTCGCTCTTCGTGCGCTGTGGCGCAAGTTTTTTTTAATCAACCGTCAAGAGGCGAAATTTTGTTTTAACTATATTTTCGTAAGATCGCTGCTCTTTTGGATTAGAATGCTTATACTCAATTCTCTGCCATGGATTCAAAATCAGTAGGCCTAAAATATTTGTTTCATCGCATTCCAGTTTTATCCCTGTTGCATCGGTTGAGTCTTTCAGCATGATCAAGGGTACTTTCGTATTTTCTTCTCCAACAAGCTTTAGTATTCCGTGGCAATTTCTCTCATTCTCTCCAATCAAATCGACGATAAAACCCTAATTTGTAAGTATCGATTTGATTCTCATATTATATTTGACATTTATCAACGAAGTTTTGAGTCTGGTTTGATCTGTTAGTCCACCGTAAGCAAGCATCGTAATTTAACCGATTAAGCTATAAATGGTTTAGAAATTTTTATTTCGATCTGATTACGTCAGTTTATTTTCTCCCTTGCTGATAAATCTTATAGAAGTTTGAGTTCTATTACTGGATCTACTTTGTAATTGGTCTCTGATGGTGATGAGGAAACCAGACGCGGAAGATTATTATTTATCATTTTGCAACCTAAGTTTGCTAACCAGATTTTCAAAAAATTGTGCGATTACATGTGTAAACGTTAGCAGTGTGCGTATAAGATGAAGAATATGTGTTTTTTTGCAATTAAACTTTAATTCCTTCTTCACATTAGTTATTAACATGAATTTTTTCGTTTTGTATGCTTCTCCGAGCTAATTATTTACCAATCCAGCAACATGTATGTTTGTACTTTAATATTTATACCTCATGTACAAGGCACGAGAACTTATAATAAAAAACAGTCATTCTGTTAACCATTTGTGCTCACACCAGTTCATACAATTTCCTATCTAGATTTGATAAAGAGAAGCATGAGTGACGAGGATTTCGGACATCTAGAGGATGAAGACACACCGACAATGAAAACAATTAAAGGAGCAACTATGGGTTTAGCTGTTGGTACTATTTGGGGTACAATTGTTGCAACATGGTATGATGTTCCTCGAGTTGAGAGAAATGTTGCCCTTCCTGGTCTAATAAGAACGCTTAAAATGTGTGGCAACTATGGTCTCACTTTTGCAGCAGTGGGCGGGATATTCATTGGCGTGGAGCAATTGGTGCAGCAGCAGAGGAAGAAGAGGGATTTTGTGAATGGTGCAATTGGTGGCTTTGTTTCTGGAGCAGCAATCTATGGCTTTAAAGGTATGATTGACATCTGATATACATGCATGCATATAGTCTTCTACAATATTGTTTTTCTGTCTGCGTAGTTTGGTGTTGGTACTTTTGGCACTAATCTTCATGTTTAATTGAGGCTTATGCTACTTGCTACTTATGCGCCTCAAACAGATTGATTGCTTGTTTGTAACCTTTGTTTTAAACAATCAAATTTTTTGTGTATTTGCGCCGAAAGGCTATAGCTGGATGATCATTTGAAAGATGAAACTAGGGCCACAAGGTGTGTGTTTAAACTTTCAAACTTAGTTATTAAAATATCCAGGCTTGTGTTTGTCATATATAAGGTAGTGTTGGTAGCACACTATTGCTAAGCAGTTTTCTCCATAACGATCGTAGAGCTGGTCAGTAGCATTTTGAGATGGCTGGACACATTGAAGTGTATATTGGTAGCTAGGTTGCTTTTTCTAACTCAACATTTATACTAATTCCCTACCTAAAATGAAAGTTGAAAATGCCTTCAAAGTTACACTAGCTTGGGAAAGAGTCTTAATAAGTTGCATCCTACGTGGTCTTTGGGGAGAGAGAGGATCCCAAAGAAGATGCATTGGATGATCTCCTTGGTGGGATGGAGAGAGGGAGGAGCTCTAGGTTATGGAGAGTACAGCTATATTTCTGCATCTAAAACACTGTTAGTGAACGCTGCATAATATTATTATAATACACTGTTAGTGAACTCTATGTCTAACACTGTTATACAGTGTAACTGAACTCTACTTCTAGTACTTTTATACGTCGTTAGGTTCTTAGTTAAGCTTGTTATATAGTTTTTTTGAAGAGTGTGCATTTGTGTTTTAATTTTGCAACATATCAGTCAAACAGAAGAAAGAGTTCGTTCTAGTCAAAGTTAACTGTAGGTCAATGTACATAAAGACGTAATATATAATAGACAAGACCATGTTCATATATCCAAGACATTGTGCTCTAACCAAGAGTTGCAACGTAACCTCAGGATGCTTGCGGGCAAAACTTGGATTTTTGGATGCTTACTGGGCAAAACTGTGGTTTATGTACGCCGATATCTGCAAGACCATTTTTTTTTAAATCATGTACATTAAACAATTTTGGTGCATGTTGTATGAACCCATAAATCCTCTAACCCTACAAATCTTACTGACAAAATCACACCCTTCTATTTTCTCTTTATACCATGTGTTGGAGTTTGATCAAAATTGATTACAATTTTAATGATTAGAGTTGATTATGAGATAATGGCGAGTTGGAGCAAAAAATATAAAGCAAACTGGATATTGCTATGCTTTCTAAAGTTGAGTGTGGTTTCATGGATTTTACCACATCCAATTCTGTTGAGGTTGAAAGAACCATGCTCTACTCAAGCGTGGTTGAAGGGATAACCATGCTGTAGTTAGTTGTGGTTTGTAGAAACTAAATTTCTGCTTGAAAAAAATTAGCAGCTGAAAGCAAATCTTTATGTCCATTGCTTCGTCATTATTGTTTTATTCCATATCATCGATACAAACTAAAAAAATAAAATAAAAACAAAGTAATCCAAATTTGAAGTTTTTGCGTGAAAAAAACAACTCGGTTTAAATGGGAAAAGGCGATGATGTTTAAGAGAACAGGTATGACGGAGTAATGTTCTTGGAAAGCGAGGAGAGGATCCAATGTTATGTCTTATCCACTCTCTTGTTTAGTCTTGGATGCTCTCTTGTTTACTCTCCATCTACACAAATAGTATGTTAACAATTTATTGGTAACACACAAAATTTAGTTACGAACACTCTTTCAGCAAACTATGTTGGTACATTGGTAAGCATTCTCGGGGAGACGGTCTTTTGTATAGCTTACGTATTTATGGGAGCTTGTGGGAATAAGACTCAAACAAGACGCTTAAACTAATGTGGTGTCTTGATGCATATGATTTATGGCTTGATGTCAATTTGTCACTTTTTCGTTGATCTCAAAAGAAATATTGTTTTAGGAGGTTTATTAGATAAAACATAAATTCTTATTTCAATAACATTTGACATTGATCTCGATCGTTTTTTCGAATATCTTGGATGATTTTATTCACATTGGTTCAAAAGAAAAAAAATGAATTTTATGAAATATATAATTTGGGTCGATTGTATTATTATTATCATCAAGTAGGTATTGATTATAAAGGTAATTTATCAACAATATTCAATATTTTCAAGCATTTTATAAGCTATTCCAAGATTGTCCAATATGTATTTCAGGTTTTAATCGGTAATGCATCAACTAGTCTAAGATCTCATCCAATATGAGATATTATGTTTAATTAGGTAATTACGGTAACGTTTGTCATTGGCGATACCAATGATTAATTGGTATATATATTGATAAATTGGTTACCGTTGATCAGTAACGGTGCAATTTTTGTTAAGTGAGAGTGATTAGATGTATATTTGCAGTTTAATAAACAAATGACTCATATTTATCTTAATCAATAATGGGTTTTGTCGATACATATTTCTAGGGCTTTTATGATAACTACCATTATCGACATGAGAAAACCGTTACTGCACCAACTAAATTGCTAAATGAGTAACATTACTTTAACCCATCCCGTTGGTAAAATGATCACTAATATACCGATAGATCGGTAACCGGATGACCGGTAATGGTATATTTACCGAGAGATGAAAATATCAAAATTTTGTTGTTTCTACTCTTTCATAATAAGTGTATTTTATTGACATTAAACACACTTTTATATGTATCGTGATTTTTTGATTGATATGGTTATTTGTTTTGATGCATCGCAAATTATTTACTATACGTACTAGTAGATTGTTTCATCTCATAAACCGAAGTTAGAAAAAATAAATTAGAAAAACATTATCGTGAATAAGACGGCAAACATTGTCTTAAAATTTGACACATCTTTAAAAATGCATGTCGTTGGAATAGTAAAAAAAAAATTAAAATTAAAATCATCCATGAATTTACCGCTATCACTGGTTTTACCAACAGTAACTTTACCGTTGCTATATGGTGATGTATCAGTAAAACTCAATATTAGTTACCAACCGCTTGGTAATAGTAAATTTAGCATTACTACAGCAGTTCTATATACTGCGTTATATTGATATATATTGCAAATGCTATTAAAATTTTGGATCGATTCAATATTCTTAGCTTACAAATATTACAAAATTTCATAAAAAGAATGAAGTTAAAATAAACTGAAAGATAAGAAGATTATAAATCATAAAATGAGTCAATCAGTACACTGTTAGCATTATTTACCGTATAAATTGATAATTCAAATGTGTTGTAGAATTTAAATCGATCAAAGTTAATAATATAAGAATAAAGAAAGGCTGGTAAATTTGTCACAATTGCCGATTTTGATATTCTGTTACCATTAGTTTACTGATGTTGGTAAATTTGCTATCGTTATATGATTGTATATCGATTGTACTGGACTGATTTATTTTCGGCTACCAATGGTCTAGCAATGGTAATTTTACTGTAACAATTCTAATTTAATAACTTCCATACAAGATGAGAATCAGAGATCTTAATCATCGCATTTGGTACAAACTTGTGCTGCAAAACCATATCCATACATGTCAATTGGTTAATCAGTTTATGCCTTTTCCTCTTTCAGTAGCACCTTTTCCTTTGGAGCATGTGCTGTTTGAAAAAGAAAAAAAGAAGGGTAAAAAAACACATTCCACAATAAGGTTTAATTTTTAAGACACACCGACTAGTTTGTTAATTGTTATGTTGAATTGACGATGCTTGGCATGATTAGATACATTCAATACTGTATTCTGAAAAGAGATAAAAAGAGGTTCGTTTGGCTCTCGTGTCAGTGCTAAAAAAAGGGTAAAAGGTTTAAATCTTAGCAATTTTGTTCAAGAAATATGTGATGCAAATGAAACTGTGACAGATAGCTGGATGTAAACATCAATCAAAAATAATGTTCCTTCTGATTGGAATTGCAACCTTCTGATTAGACTTGTGCTACATACCACTTGCGTTATTGTCACTGTTTTTGTTTTTGCCGAATTAATCAAACAAAGGGTGATATATATGTATGTGGTTACAGGAAGAAGCATGAAAACTGCTATACAAGCAGGATCAGCCCTGGCTTTCACTTCAGCACTGCTCGACGTTGGTGGTCGCACAACAAGAACCGATAACGGTAAAGAGTACTACCCATACACCACTGGTAAAAGGCCTGTTGCAAATTGATCGCTTTTTGTCAGGAGGTTTATACTGGCTACTTGTTGTAGTTACTCCTTGTTTTTTGTGTCATCGAAATAAATTGTTGCCTTTCTTTGTTTTGGCATGTACAACTGGTTTATTCTTGAATTTAAATTGAAAATGGATCTGTCGTACTTGTAAAAGAGTAATGGGATGTTTGTTTCAGTGTTTGCTTATACGATTTCTTTTAGTTTGTCGTTTTTCCTATTTTATTTATTTATACGACTTCACTGATTGCGAAGCAGCACTTTTGTTTTGTTTTGTAAAAATGATGCGCTTAAGTAATTTTCCTATTAGTTTTAGCAAGTGTGGAGTATTTGGGTGTGGATGGACGTGAGACTGATATGATTAGCATATTAGATCGATTGTTCTTTTAGAATCTGTCTCCTTGATGCTCATTCTTGAGAATACGTTTTTTCGGTGAGTTTTTTGTAATATTATCCAGCAACTGGAAAACTTAATCGTTGAGGGCATCTTTTAATGATACCTAAGATTAGATTGCACGAAGGCGATCACTTTCTCAATGTGATAATCTCAGCCCTTTAATCCCTCTTGCACACTTGAATCTATGGTACAATTTACCCACTTGAATCTAACTCTCGAGCTTCTATTCAATAGACGTTTGAAAGTTGTACGCTTATTTGATAGGTATTCGATCATCAAACATCTAATTAATAAGCGTCCGGTATCTTCAAACGGCGTTGCATCTTGTTTTCCACATTATTTTTATTCCTTTTTTGTGTTTTATTCAAAAATACGATCTCGCCGCGTCCAATCAGGATTGTTGGTTGAACTGTCAGGTGGTTGACAAAAAAGGAAGCTGCTATGATTCATGTTGGTCCCAACCTCGATAAGACGATTAACGATAAACGGATTATACAAGAGCTTAAACCGGATACGTTCATCGCAAATTTACCACATTAGATTCCTTAGAGGCTTGTTCATATAATTTTTGCTACACTTATAGTTGTAATGTAAATCTAGCTGTAAAATGATAAATATTAAATAATTGCTAGTTTGTTAATGTTAGGTTATTGAATATTAGTTATACATTGTTATTTGTATATATATTAAATATAAAAGTTGTCGGGGTGGTTGGTCCAAGTTTATTGTGCAGTTTTACGACTCTCGCTTGTGAGCTAATAGATATGCTTCATGTCAGTCCATCTTTCCATCTAATAGATTAGGTACGTCTAGTGTTTTGATCATCCACTCATATCAGTCCTAGTCCAGAGGTGGTGGTCTACACATTCTTTTGACTTGGGCATTACTCCGTTTGTTTTTTACGCGATGGCTGATATAGATATAGGGGGACCTAATAGGATACCTTTTCCATTTGATGCTGAGTACGAGGCTCCTACGTTCTCTGTTGTTTATCCACCTCATTTTGATGATGGAGCTAATACCCGTCGTGTTGTTCCTTCGGCATATCCGTAGTAGCACATTATATAGCGTAAGGACGATGATGATATGAGTGATGCAGTTTTATGGGCATTTTTTTATTTAGTTAATTTGACATTCATTTCGAACCAAAATGAGAGTATACGGTGATGCTATCTTGCAGTGATAATCGATCTTGATCAGCTTCACCTTATAGATTGGGGGACATCCATACTTGGATGTTTGTACACGACACTCGACATTTTTGCTTAAGGGGAAGTAAAGTAGATGTTTGTGTTCTGGTTTATTTTTTCGTGCTAGTACTATGAATACATGGTAGACATGCATCCCTACATTGTTAGGATAGTCAGCTGGTCATTAAAGTCCTATTTTTCCCATATAAGACGATGAGAGCATATGCAATATGCACATCATTCGCCAATGGGGTTAGATACAACTTCATGGATGTCCGAGCTCATATTGATTTGCAGAGCAGGAGTAATCCCTTATAGGCATCATGGGCTAGATGCCCGATCTGTTTGATTGAGAGTGGCCAGTTGCATGGCCTACATCCTATAATGATCACATGCCTACATCCCATCATGGGCTAGATGCCTACATACCATAATGTTACCAGACTATTCATGTGGGGTCAACACTGATCATATAGGTCCACATTTATTTGCTGGTAGAGTCCACATACCCTTGTTTACTTTTTGATCCCATGCCCTCCACTTATTTAGGAAATATGGCATCGCTAGTACACTTATTTATTAGCCCCTTTGTTAATCCTCCAGATGACGAGATTCCTAGTGTTCATTCGGTTGGCTTATACCCCTTCGTTTGAGGAAATTTAATAGCTTGGTTCTTCACTTAATTTAATTATATGCCAATTTATCAAATACTATTTGTATTATAGTACACATCTAGATTAGATACGTCGAGATGATTCTTTGCCATGTAATAGTTCATGACTCTCGCTCATACTAAAACCCATCATATGCCATATGCTACCTATACATATCCTTTAAAGGGACATATTGAGCATTTGCAAGCTCGGTTGGCGAACTTCCAAGGGTGGTACTGGATTTGATGATGTATAATACGATGATGGTAATGACGACGATGGTTCTGATGGTGGATCTGGCTATGATGATGGTGGTACAACTCCCCTAGGATGGGTGGTTATTTATGACATTGTACCTATGTGATTGATGTATTCAGCTGATATATTTGCGATTGTTTATATCGGTACTACATTTATGTATGGACATGTATATTTATAAATTATTGAGTATGTTTTATTATGATGTATTGATACGTATGATGATGCTAGTGGTATAGTGATATTGATTATGTTATGATGTTCTTTTAGTTTTGTATGGACATGTATGCTCTTATATATCTTAGTATGACTAATTGTATTAAAATGTTGAGGCTTTTCCTGTATTGGCATGTATGAGTATGTTGGAATGTACAATGATGTTGATTTTTTTATGATGTTGGTACAGTGCTTGATTTTTCACTCTACCACCGCCGCTTAATACAGCAGATGTTACATATTCTTTTTCCTCAACCGTTCCCACCATTACTATGCACATGTCCAAGTCGTTCAAAACCTTATAAATAAACATTACCTCTATAAGTTTCACCACTCAAAAAAATAATCTTTATTTCCAAGTTAAACAATGTATCATAACACACTTCTTCACAACGACCTGCTCACGTAGAGCGAACTCGCCTACAACAAAAAGGAATGGCGGTGGTTGACTCGACATTAATTTTTGTTAATGTACGTATGAAGCACCAATATCCATCAATAAATATGGTCTTGATGTTGGACGTCGTCATCTAAGCTGTCATTTCCGAGATGTGATTATTACCAGTGGATCGATGACCCTCTACCTCAAAATGATGTTGACTACACAAAAAAAATGCAACAAGTTTTATCATAGCCACAAAATCAAATGAGTCTAGCATTGGTTCGACAACGCGAAATAACTCTAATAGAAGACTTGAATTTTGGTGTACTTTTCTACAAGTATGATTGGATAGTTCATTGTGACGTGTGACATTTGGATGGGATACCAGACGTCCTTACTTTTGTTATCCACAATGAAGTTGAGGGTTTTAACATCTGATTCGATAAATCACTCCCTCAAAGAACTATGGATTTCATGATGAAATTGGCCAATCAGATTAGGCTACTAAGGAACAAACTTAGATCATCTTTATTCGGCACAATTATTACATAATGATAGTTATGCGAGTGTCATTGCATGATTATGTTAGGAGACATATCGTGTGATCCTTTGTGTATGATTTCATTAGCGTACATATGAATATATCTTGTTATTGCTCAATTTCCTCGCAAGCAAAAGATAAGTCGAACATTACATCAAATTCCAGCCCGTTCTAGGTCAATTCGCAAAACAAGATTCAAGCTGTCAAAGAAAGTCGGTTGTAATTCAAAAGCTTGATCCAAATCCATGTCAACTAGAACTTCTTAGTCAGCCCAGTTTAAGGCAACCCACATCCGGCCTTGCTCCATCCCAACCATTCTAACAAGTAAATCGCGGATAGGATGGCCTGGACTCCTAATCCCGGCTTGATTCAACTTAAGATGACAAAATAGCCAACTTGTTTGACTTACCCGACTTAAAAGCTATTAGTCTATGATGGCCCAGCTCTATCTCAACCCGCCTATGACTGGCCAAGTAGAAATCGTCTTGTTACCACCGGGTTGGCTCGACTCGTCCCCATCAGCTTTGTCCTTACCTCTTTTGCCTTATTCTCAACAATCTTCAATGACAAGCAATCGATAGTTATTGTGCATAAGAAACTTCCTCCACCATTATTACCTAGAAAAGTTTGCTAGACGTTGAAAAGTACAATTAGTGCGACCTAGTACACCTACTAATGTGGCATGTCTACTAAAAGCATACCTAATCCTATAGCATGTTGCCTTTCTTAGTACAAAACTTGCACTAGTACGACATCACTGCTGACACGCATATCAACCACATATTCTAGCCACCTTTCTCACTATTCTGCATAAAGCTAAGCGACCGGATCTACAGTCGAGAATGACATCTGCACGTTCTTTGTGTCATCTCGATCGTCCATTGATAGTCTTCAGCTGCTATAAATACCCCCTGTCATACAACATCAAAAAGGTTGAATTTATGCTTAGGATTAATATTTCCAACAAAAAAACCTTAAAGGCTCTTAAGTTTAGTAGCATTTAAGCTTAAGTTCTAATATTTTTATTATTCTTCTGTAATTCCTTGTAATTGTACGAGACCAAATAGTAAGAGACCTTCATATTGGACATAGGCAAGTTTAGCCAACCCATTCTACATCTTGTGCTATTTACTTTATTTGCTCATTTACTCCTCATTTTCCATTTTGAGCCTAATGTTAGAAAGTAACCCTTGTTAACAAGAATGTTTAATATAATTCTAAGGTTGGCTAACTTTTTAATATAAATTTTGGCACTAAAAATCTACAGTTCGAGTGATCGGCTAAGTAAGCAGAGCAAGGGCCTCTCCTAAATGATCCCACCTTTCCTTCTCAAAAAACGTCTATTCTAGTTGTCACCATGAATCCTAATAGTGAGAACGAAGTTAACAACTCTAACGCCCGTGAGACTAATGGTAACAGTGTCTTCAACACTTTTTTCCTATCGTTGAACTCAACAACAAGTGGCGAAGTGTACTTCAAGTCTTAACCAATGTAGGAACTCTTGCTCGCGAAGTAAATGATTCAAGGGTAAGGTTGGATGCCTAGACGACAGTGAACTTCAGTCCTCTAGCTCCTCCAGAGCTAAACTAACCTCTCTCTAACCAATTGTCCCCAGTGGCTACAATCTTGTTAATACCATTTAGGAGAGGGTGGTAGTTGAAACCCCCATCCGATAGCTCCTTTTCACCATAGGAGAGAGCATGCTGAGCATAGGTCAAGTCATGTTATTGCCTTCCCCTTCAGTTGACTGGCCTCACCTTCGAGCAACAGATGGAGCTCTGAACTTAAGATTAGAGCATTATAGTGGTCATGCTTAGGCCATCGATAGAGAACAAAGGGCCTCCCTTAGAAAACTGTCGATCCTATAGGGGTGTAGCCAGGCCTAAATCAAGGGAGGGGTAGGCTAGACATTCATGGTCGCCCTCTATGCATAGGGGAGATGATCCCCATCTTAAGGTCATCATCATCACCATCACTCTCCTGTACATCATTACCATATGTATCCCTCTCCACTAAGGTATCGAATGAGCCCGATGCTGGTTGTAGGCTAAACCCTCCCGTAGTAGGCAGATGCTGGTCTTTGGGAGGAAATGAATCATCTTTGCCAATAAATCAATGGAATACAAGCTCGGAATGTCAGGGGCAAAGCGTTATCTGATGATGAGAATGGAGAGCCATTTTCTGAGGAAATCTTGAACACATACATCAATTGGCGGTATGCCTTACCACATGTTGAAAAATACGATGAGAGTGATGACCCATCAGACCACATCACTACTTTCAGCTCTATCACCTAGCCCGACCAACTTTTCGGCCTAATAGAGTAAATACTCTTTCTTTCTACTCTCATAAGATTGGCCTTCCATTGGTTCCTACATCTACAACTGGATGGCATCAATTCCTGGTCTAGATTTAAACAGATTTCAAGACCAGGTTCTTTTCTTCTAAAACCTATGTCATAATGGCTAGCGAGCTAAGTAATATCAGGCAGGGGTCAAGTGAGAATCTTCAGTCTTATGTGAATCACTTCAATAATGAGTCCATTAAAGCTAGGGTTGTTGAGTAGAACAACCTGCTTGTAGCCCTCTACTTGGGGGTGATGTATATGTCTAGAATGTGAAAAAGTTTCAAAAGTAGGTGGCCACATTTCTAATTGATTTCCATCAATGGGTGAACAACATCATGAGAATGGATGACGTTGATATTGCAAACGAAAAAGATGAAGCTCAACGTTCAAACAAAGCCGGCCTCAATAAAGAAACCGACTATTAAAGTAATAATCTATAGAACAACAATAAAAGGCATGTAGAGGATGGAACCTAATACATGCTTAGCTATGCTCACTATGCCACATTGACTCGAGATATGGAATCCATATATCTTACAACCAAGGACTAGGTACCATTCCAAAGACCACCCACCACTAGAATCGGAAGAAGGCAAGAACCTCTCCGCAATGGAAAGTATTGCAAGTTCCATCAAATCAATGGCCAATCCACCAATGAGTTTTGAATACAAAAGGATGATATAGAAAGGCTGATCCAAGCAGAGGTGCTCACATAGTACGTTTGGCACTAGATCGATCAAAGAATGACTTGCAATAATTAATCGACTCAACCCCAATCGCCTAACACTACTGCTGCTTCCATCACCAACATTATGCCCATATGTGAGGCCCACATATGGCTAGTAGTGGTCGGGGAGCATAATCTCAGTATCAGAGAGAAGTGAAGTCAGATGGATCGTTATATTCATTAGAGAACCAAGTGTCTATGTCGCCCATATTAGAGGAAGACTAGTCCATCACCTTCACTGCAGAGGATAAGAGGCCATCTCTTACCCCATCATCTCCCTTGTAATGACAAACATTAATGTACATCGAGCTTTATGGATGGGGGCAGCTCAGTCAATGTCATGTTCAAACATGTCTTTGAGGTGCTTAAGCTTCCTGTCTCCAGTCTCACCCCCTACGCCTTGCCTATATATGGTTTTAGGGGTGTTGACATCATTCTAATAAGGACCACCTCTCTCATGACTATTTTTGATAGAGATCCCCTTGCCGCAAAGATACAGGTAAACTTGGCAATAGTTGATTGCACGTTTTCTTACAACCTCTTAATAGGACGACCAGCCTTAGTGGAGCTCGATGCCATTTTCTAATACAACTAGCACGTTATGAAATTCCCTTTCTAAGGAGGGGTTGGAGAAATCCGGAGCAAACTGCAAAAATCTAGGGAGTGTTATGGGACCTTCCTCAAACAAGCAAAGAAGGATATCCTCATGCTTCAACAAAAATTCACAACAATTAATAACAAGTCACTTGTGAGAACCACCTCTAGCTATGAAATAAAGACATATTCAATAACAACTTCCTCCATAAAAAATGACCTACCGAATGAAGTCATGGCTATTAGCTAAGTGTTACCCAGGAGAATGTTTGAGCGGACCAGCACTCATACTCATGTTAGGACAATCCTTTCCCTTGAAGAAGCTGATATCAGTGACATGTCATTTATGAGAGTGGTCAGGCCGGTCAATGTTCCCACTCATGCCAGCACTGTCTTTATCCAAGAAGAGATCTTTATCGATAATGTGTCACCTAGGAGTAACCACCAGCCTATCAACATTCCGGTTCATGCCGGACTACCTTTAGTAGCAAAGCAACCTAGCTAGCCGCCTATCACTCGAGAGAACCTTTAAGCCCAACTACGCTCTATTTCATGTTAGGACCACCCATCGTATTGAAGACTAGGATGTACAAGATCCTTTTTCCTTGGCCACTTTCTAAAGAATAGAAGATCTCATTGAGGCATGGAATGAGCAAGTCGCACCCCATTATCAAGCATGGATGTCTAATGTAACAACTCTAACCCTCTCAACGTTGACACACTCATCTGGATGAGGATTAAATAGAGTGCATGATTTATGTGCTAGACTAATGCGACTTAGAGACCAACTTTGATCTTAATGGTGACCCACTCGATCCTTGCATGATAGGTTCATGCATTGAAGGTGGGCCAGCTACTCCACTTAAACTATATATATACTTAAACTAATATATATATATATATATATATATACACACACATAGACCATTCCAACATTAGCTAGGTTATAAAAGTTGGCACCTAGCTCAGCCCGGAAATTAGAGAAGAGATGGTCAAATTTCTCTAGCAAAGCAAAGATGTCTTCATTTGGGGCATGCTTATATGATCGACATTGATATAAGAATCTTCTGTCATGCACTAAACATAGATCCAAAGGAAACCCTCATCCATTAAAAGTTTAAACCACTCAACCCAAAAGACGCCATGCTCTTAAGGAAGAGGTAGAAAAACTGTTAGCCAACGGCTTAATCCGGGAGGCAGAATACTCGGTTTGGGTAGCCTGGCATCAAAAGTTTAAACCACTTATCCAGTCTTTAGGGCAAGCACTGGTCAGAAAGTTAAATATGTCCTGGTTGCATTGACTTCTCTGACCTCAATAGTGCTTTCCCTAAAGACAACTTTCCCTTGTCTTGCATTGATCAACTAGTAGACATGATTAGTGGGCATGAGCTCCTCACTTTTACAGACGTCGGTTTTAAGTACAATCGAATTTCCATGAATGGTCTAGACCAAAAGCATACTTCACCACCAATGCCGGCATATATTTCTATCATGATATGCCATTTGGACTTAGAAATGCGGACGCTATCTACCAACGATTCGTCAACTGCATGTTCTCAGAACAGATCAGCGGACCATGGAAGTACATATAGATAACATGCTTGCAATTTAGAAAAAGGCAGAGGGCATATACATAACCTAGCCAAGACTTTCGACATTACGTCAGTACAACATGAAGCTAAATCCCAAGAAGTTCTCATTCGCCATCTAGTTAGGAAAACTCTTCGGCTATGTAGTAAGCACCAATGAAATTGAAGTCAATCCTGATAAAGTCCAAGTCATTTAAGATAAATAAGTCGTGAGAACTGTGAAGCAAGTACAAAGCTTAAACCAGATCATTGCTGTTTTTAGGCAGCTCATGTACAAGGCTATCGATCTATGTCCCTCTTTCTTTGGCCTCATCAATAAGGGTAAGTCATTTTATTGGAATGAATAGTGCAATAAGTGTTTTGAAGAACTGTAGCAGCAATTAGTTACACCCCTATTATTATCCAGGCCCATCGATAGGGAGGATTTGCACCATTTCTTTCAATGTTTGACTATATGATCAGCTTTGCATTAATCAAAGAAGACGAGAAGTTTCAAATATCAATCTGTTACGTCAAAAAAGTATTTTAGGACTAGAAAAGAGATACAAAAGGTTGGAAAGGCTAGCTTTCTACCAACTCATGGCAGCTTGGAAGCTTTGACCGTACTTCCAAGATCATCCCACCAAAGACATGACAAATTGACCATTGAAGCAAGTTTTCAATCGAATTAACATAGAGAGTTAGTTATTGAAGTAGTGCATCGAGCTTGGGCAACATTGTATCTCTTTCCAATCTCAAACCTCTACCAAAGGCTAGGCCGTTGCAGATTTTATCGTCGAGTGCTCAAATCCAAACAACGACGAAGAAGAGACTGCCATCAGTTAAAAGCTTATGGCCTATATGTGGAAGGGGCATCAAATGAGAAGGTGGCTAGGGCCAGAATATTCCTTGTCACCCCCAAAGGAAGAAACTTTGTTTTCTAGTCTGCCTTACTTTCAAAGCAACCAACAATGAAGCCAAGTACGAGGCTGTCCTAGAGGGTCTTAGGATTTCAAAGGAGTTGCATGTGGGCTCCATTTATGTGTTCAATGACTCTTCACTAGTCATTAATTAAACTGGAATGCGATTTCATATCAAAATCATGACACTTTTCTTGATGTTGTAAAGGCCAAGAAGATAATCGGCACCTTCTAGGAGTTCAAGCTTGAATAGTTACTCAAGGAGCAAAATGCCAAGGCTGACCAACTGGCTAAGACGGTAAGTAACTTAGAAGAAGCCACTCATTGGATTCTCTTGGAAGGCCAAGACATCCATTGCTATGAGCTGGAGCCAATTGCAATGGAAATTGAAGCGCCATGCACGGATAACTGGATGGCTCTCTTGGTCAAGTATTGAAGAATAAAGAACTTCCTGCCGATCGCAAGGAAGCCCAAAAAGTCCTCTGTCATGCTCCACATTACACAATCATGGATGGGAAGCTTTATAATTAGGGATAATCTATACCATTCAGCGGTGCATGTCTGAAGACAAAGACAACTAGATTTTGGAAGAGTTGCACGAAGAATGTTGTGGAAATCAGTGTTGCCTTATCAAAGGGTGCTTACCATCTTTTTCGCTTGGATGGAACACACATACCCTTCACTTAGATTATAGAGCACCCTAAGCCTATCATATATGGGCCACAATTATAAGGCTATTGTAAAATGTTTTGTGAAGAATATAGACTTCGGAGCCAATTATGTCTAACACGACTTAAGCTGTTTGGTTAGGATGGGCTACATCACTCTTTCTTGCCCAGGACTACCAACACTATAGGCTATTTGTGAGGTTGAGTTATTATATGCACACTTCCTTCTTAGGGATTGCCGATCTCTACCGTCAATGACAACATAAACCACTCAACGCTGCCCTCCTTGCCAGTCAACCGTCGAATGAAGGTGAATTACCACACATTCACTTTTTTGTTTGGAGACTACCACCACTATAAGTTATCTAGTATGGATGATTTATAGTTTGCTCACTTTTTTAGGAACTGCCGACCTTTACCATCAAGGACCGTGTGCGCCACTCAACGCTCTCCTCCTTACTATCCAACAAGGGAGAATCACTGTACATTCACTTCCTTGTTTGGGGAATACCAAACTGCCCCATTGAATTTGGGTGAGATTCTCACTCCTTCATACAGGGATGAATTAATGACTAGAAGCTTGATCGCAATGGTCTGAATTCCCTTACCCATGATGTTGCCCGTTCCACGTGTAGGACATGGCACTATTGTCAAGACTGGTGTTGTTACCCTGAGTGACGATGAAGTCTAGTATTCGTAGTGCACCCACATAAAAATAAGCTATGCGCTATATAAACTGGCCACGTGTCACTTAGGAGAACCCTCAAGTCACTCAGCGCTTCGGTTTGTGTTGGAATCGCCTACTAACCGATTTTTCCATGTGTCACCTAGGAGAAACCTTAAACGACTCAATGCTCTAGTTCGTGCTAGGATCGCTTGCCACTTAATCCTACCATGTCTCACCAAGGAAACCTCGAGCCCCTTAATGCTCCAGTTCATGCCAGGAAAGCCTAACATCGTTAACGACACAAACATGCTCGATATCCAAGTACCCACCTCAGTATTTGACTACAACCAGGCTTCACAGCAGATCCAAGTTTGTATACCAGCCCGGCCTATCATCAAGATAAGTTTTTTACTTAGTCAATTCAAAACATGGTCTCCATGGATGGGTCACAATCATCACCTATCAAATTATGATACACTGCTATTTATCTACCATGTGAAAACGTTCAAGGGCAGATCACAAGGACTATGACGACTACTCAAATTATGCTACCATACCAGTCATGCACAGACAAGCAATAAAATATAACTCAAATATTTGAAAAATTTTAACTTGAAAAAATACGATTATATTCATTTTTACCAAAAATGTAAGGCACAAAGCCTACTTCACTAGGCTTACAAAAGATAAAAGAAAAAATATTTACAAAGTTGGTCCACTAGCATACTGGGTTAAGGAGTCTATCTGCTCCCGTGTTAATATGGCTTGCATAGCTAACCTAGTTTCTCTATCTTGACCACCACCTTAGCCCTAGTCTTAGCGGGGACCTCGGCATTAAAGTTTCTTATGGAGATCGGAAGGTGGTAGTTTTCTTTGAACAAGGCCTTCACCATGTTCTTTAGTCAATTCTATTACTTGTCATCCTTTTCCTCCATAACAGCCTCAACTTCTACGGATGATCCAATTAGATGCTGATTTAGCTTGGTCAGCAAAGTTTCAATCACTTTCTTGGCCTTTTCAAAGTTTTCCTCAATGTCCTCATCCACCTTTTCCTTAGCCTCTGTGTCTGTCCATGCAGCCTCATTCACCTTTTCGACCTATGCCTTGACCGTCATCACCACCTTCTCAATTGCCTCTTGGCCAGCTTCTCTATCCTAGGCAGCTTCAGTAATTTGTGTGATTCCATCCTAGATTCGGATGGAACATTATGTGGCCTGAACAACAAATATTAGAAAGATACAATTTGATTAAAAAGAGAATTCAAGTTTGAAAGCTTACCATTAGAGCGCGTTGGGTATGCACATTAACTATAGCCTCTAACTGGTGCCGGTTACAACCAGACCTTGGTTGGTGAGCATATGATATGGAATCTATGGTTATGAGCTGAAAGGCTCTTAGCAAGCGGTCTAGGTTATCAGGTTCCTGGGCATGAGGCATCTCGAAGGTAACATACCCAATCAGCACTGCCTTCTCCCCCTTGGCATTGCTATCGACATCATAAAACTCCTATCGCTTAGCATAAGAAGCATCAACCTCAGAAATCGAGGGCTTATTTGCTCTGGTGCTCTCCCTCTTCTTGCTGCTGATTGCGGGGAAGTCTGACTATATAGGGGTTGAGCGGACATTTATTATCTAATTGTTGGAGATGGGTGTTACCTACAAAGGAGCCTCAGTGATAGTCTAGATAGCGGAGACGACGATGTCAAAGTTAAGCTAGTCAACCACTAAAACCACAAAAAGCCATGATTATTTTAAGTGCAAGGAAAAATAAATAAAAAAAGCTACCATTTGGACTTGCCGACCCTACCTTCTAATAAGGGATGGACATATGTGACTAAACTGCCTACGCTTAATTGATCAGTCCTGGCATGGGATGTGCCTTCTGGAACAACATCATAATCGGGATACAAATGATCATAGGCATGATGAGGCTCGGAGGAGAGATTCGCATTTCCACTAATTCCCAGTACCTATGGCCATTCCCTTACACTGTCTCTCTTGGAACTCTCATCATTATCCCAAGAGACGGTCGTTGTCCCATCGCATTAGACCAAGATGTCAACTAGCTGTCATGGGTCAAAAAAATTCCACTGAGGCGTCGACACTACATTACTACGCTTGGCATAATCAAATTACTGCCACTCTCTAAGCCCCTCACCCTTATTAACGTCATCATATCCTTGGTTCTCGTCTATAATCGGCCTAACATTAGGGTCAAAGAATGTGATCTTTCTGTAGTCTAACTTCTTCTTGGCCGGTTTCTTTATTGAGGTGGCCCTCTCTACCATATTTTTGATGATCCCTCAGAAGCTTGACCTAATAAAGGTTCGCATCGATCACTAGGACTTTAAGATTCTAAAGTTTATTAGGGGTTGTCTTTAGTCGTTCTAGATACTCACTAAGTATTCGAAAGTCGACGTTGACTGATCTAAGAGAGGTTTCTGTCAAAGGAAAGATAAGAAAGAGAGAAGATGAAAGAAAAAAGAAAAGCAATAAGGAAAACTTACTAAGGGTTCAGAACTCGGTGTTCTTAAGATCAAGGTTGACCTCACAAGGCATGAAGTACTTCCCCCTCCAGCTTGGGCAAGATTTGCTAAAAACACCTATGAAGATAATGGGCTTGGAAGTGGAAGTAGGCGCTCATCGAATACCCACCTTTCCTAAGCAGTCGGAAGAGCATGTTGATTAAGTTAAAGGTCAGATTGGGCAGGTTAAGACTCTGCCAAGTATGTAGGTCTCGCATAAGTACGGGTAGTTGTTATAAGTAAGCTGACTGGGGGTAAGCCCGAAGGCATTGAGAACAAAAACTATGAGAGGGAGGATTGGAACAAAGGCCTCGATTTTGAGGTAGTTGAGGGAGCAAGCAAATAAGTCGAGGAAGGATGATCTGGTCAGTCAATAGCTGTAGGATATCCTACCATCCTAATATTACATCCATTCCTGGATAAGCGATCGATCAGGTTCACTATTCTATCCATTATCTTAGATGCTTTATGACTAGAAGTTCTGACCGATGTCGATCTAGAGGTTGTCATTTAAAACATGAGCGGCTTAAGTTAAACTACAAGTTCCCAACATCTGTGCCTTGCAGGAGCCAGAGGCGACACCCCGGGAGGGAAGCTAGAACAGTCTTCATGGCATGCTTGAGCCAGGCATCCCGAAAAGGTTGACCCAAGGCTCAAACTTCATACTACTGCATTTTTACTTTAAGCCCAAGGCTTCTAATTTTGGTCTAAAACTAAGACCTACGGAAATAACATATCTTATGACTTTGCAAGCCACTAAGAAAATCACCAACATCAACCGACCACCGCTGACACGACAATTATGGTCGATCTACGTTCGAAAGATGACCAGTAGACTTTGATTTTGGCCAAGCAATGACATGGAATCAACCTTAATTCAAAATACTTTCAAAATAGCTAAAAAAAGAAAGAGCTAGATAAAAATACATTTTTTTCAGTGGAAAATTCAATTCATATTTATTCAAAAACACAAAGAAGCATCAAAGAGAGGAAGCACCCACTATTTGCAGAAAGGAGAATTCTTTAAAAGTCGAGTTTTGAAAGGTTTTTAATGGAAAAAAGAGTTCTTAGCTTCGGTAAGGAATGGTGAAAGAGGAGAAGGGGGTATTTATAAGCTTACCTCTTTGAACGTAGCTGTTAGAATCAAATTACAAGGAGATCTCAACCATTTGGGTATAATTAATGATGTTGTCCCTTTAATGGTCCCCAGATTGAATAGCTATAGTATCGCTTTGAGATGTCTTGACCGATCAAGTGTTGACACATGGTGCATGCACTAAATGCGGAGTACAAATCCTGAGTGGCATGATCTTTTTTTTGAATATACTCAGGAGAACCCAACAGACGGTAAACTCTTGAGGGGAATTAAGTTATGGTTGTCTGGTTCAACTCATGGAACCTATAACCCTCAGGTACTATTTTTTATGAGAATGTGTGCATGGAATGGCTCGAACCTAGGTTTGTTACTAGGCCTAGGCACCTTTTTTCCATTGCGCCACACCTATGGGACTGACATGATCTTTATGATTTGACAAACCCTCCTATGCTCATAGAGATGGGCTTGGGGGGATGTTGCTCAATTTTTCACGAGCATAAGATAAGCTAGCCAGCACATCAAGGCCTAGCCCATTTTACATCAATTTGCATAACAAGACACAAGCCGTCAAAGACAAGATGATATGTAATTCTAAAGCTCGATCCAAATCCATGTCAGTTAGCACTTCTTATCTCGACCCTAGTCCAAGCCGATCCATATTTAGTCTTGCTCCATCCCAACCAATCCAACAAGCGAGTTGCAAATAAGCCGACCTAGACTCCTAAGTTTGGCCTGGCTCGACTCATGATGATAAAACAACCAACTCGTTTGACTTGATCCAGCTCTAAAGCGACCATTCTATGACTCAACTCTATCTCAATCTGCTTTCACCAGCCACACATGGCTCGTTTCATTACCACCCTATCAGCTCGACTTATACCATTTAGCTCTATCCTTAGCCATCTTCAACCTTGCTCTCAATAATCTTTGACGACAAGAAACTGATCGTCACCGTGCATAAGAATTTTCTTCTAGCCTCGCTATCTAAAAAAGTATTATAGACATCGAAAAGTATAACCTAGTGCACATATTACTATGGAATATCTGCTAAAAGCTTATGTACTCATGTAGCATGCTGCCTTTCTTAGCACAAAGCATGCACTCATTATGGCATCACAACTGGCATGCATATCAACCACATATTCCAATTACATTTCTAGTTGTTATCCATCAAGCCAAGCCACTAGATTTATGTGTAGGAATGATTCCTGCCTTAGTTCCATCTCAGCCATCCATTGGTCTATTCAACTGCTGTAAATATCCCCTGTCATATAGCATCAAAAGGTTTGATTTTTTTGCTCAGAACTAATATTATCAGCAAATAAAACTTCAAAGGCTCTTAATTTTAGTAGCATTGTAAGCTTAAGTGCTAAATTTCTTATTATTTTCGTGTAATTCCTTGTAATTGTAAGAGGCGAACATGGTAAGAGATCTTCATATTGGACGTAGACGAACCACTCTACATCTTATGTTATTTACTTTGTTTGCTTATTTACTCCTTATTTTCCATTTTTAAGACTAGTGTTAGCAAGTAACCTTTATTAATAAGAAGTACTAGTCTAATTTCGAGGTTGGATAATTTTTCAGTCAAGACTTCTACTTTGACTTAACGTTTCATAATAACGATACCCACTGTAACAACAACGTGGTAGATGACACTAAAGGTTAAAGTAGAAAAGATATTTCTTTGAAAATAGCCATTCTAACATTGCCACTAATAAGTATAGCGAATATTATCAAGACTTGTCAAAATAGTACAATAGGTGGACCAAAGTTTAAAAATGAGAAGATGACTCACTAAAAATTATCATCCTAACATTTCAACCATCAACTAATGTAGATTCCATGCGGCTTTACATCGTGATACAATAGATGACATCTAAGCTTAAAGTTGAGAAGATAACTCTCTAAAAATAATTATCCTAACATTTCCTCTATAAATTAAATCTAATTCCATAAAGAGTTGTCATAATGGTACTGGATCGCACCAAAGATTAAAGTTAATAAGACAACGCCCACAAAATAGTTTTCCTAAAAATTCCACTCTTATTTAAAGCAGATTCCACCGAGATTTGTCATAGTGGTACAATAGATGGCACTAACGTTTATAATTAAAAAGAAAACTCTTTGAAAATAGTTGTTCTAACATTGCACTATTAATTAAATATGAATATACCAAGAGTTATCATAACGATATCTTAGATGGCAACCAAAGGTTAAAGTGAAAATACAACCCTCTATAAATAAATTTCTAGCATTGCCACTCTTGATCTATTTTTTCTGAAAAGGCTAAACGGGCCTATCTATTTAAGGCCCGATAATAAAAAACTGCATCGTGTGGTTTGATAAACGTTGTTTACCACACAACTAGCCCACTCTCCCTTAGTGTCTCAAGTCCTCGAAGGCAGTATCCTCTCGCCGCCTCTCAGATTCAGACATCTGCTCGCTAATTCACCACTATTAATAAAAAGTTTAAAGCCTTCCAAGAAATATCCTCTCACCCCATCATTTAGACATCGGATTGCAACCCGAAAGCTTTGCCTCTTGCATCCTCGTTCGCCTCTCATATCTTTCTCCGGGCATCACTCTCTTGGTCATCCTACCTCTCTTCTTATATGTGCTGTTGTAATTGAATTTTTTTTACAAAGGCATCTAGTCACCCCTACATAAAGTGATGATGACCTTGCACTTTCCCTTGATAAGATCAATATAAAATAACACTTTTCATTTGACAAACGCATTGCTATGCAACAACGATCCTTTGTACTTTGCAATCTACATGGTAGCAATGCCACTGTCCATTAGTAACTTTTTGCCATTTGCTGCTTTTCTAACACAAGCATGCCATCTTACAACTAACCAACTAGCCTTCATTCAAACTATTCTTTCCACCTGGCATCCTAGTCAGTCGCCATCTAAGCGACATGTTGCCATCAACAGACATGTCGAAATTCATGGTCCAAGGCTTTAATTTTAGCCGTTCAGTGCGTGATCTCTGCAGATACAAAAAGAGATCTGCATACACTTGTGTAAGGATTCATTCTCCTTAGTTTGATAAGAAATATAGAATTTAGCTCAAAGATCCTGCAATAATTCTTTGTAACCAAAATATTAAGTAATAAAATTAGTAACAACAGCGGACATAGAGCATTGCCAAGATCCAACCACTCCATATCTTTTTTTAGTTACTTTACTAGCATTATATACAATTCTCTTTCTTAATTCCTCAATTTACATTTTAATAGTATTCTAGTGAATTGCCTTTACTATACTGCTCTATTATAATTCCAAGGTTGGCTAAAAATCTAGTTAATATTTTAGTGTTAGAAGGTGGGCCTCCCTTAAAGCTCTTACCTTTCATCACTTTTCTCCTCCTCAAACATCTATTCTACTCAAAAACCTACACCATGTAAAATGAGGCCGACAATTCTAATGATCACAAAAATGTCGGCTCTGGAGCCAGCATCATTAGTCTCAGTTTGGACATGAGTTGAAGAACCTCACTTCCATACCCATACCACCAAAGAGTATTACAAAGAATATTGTCTAGTAATTCTAATAATATGGCGATATTTGGCTTATACACGAGAATATTCCCTTGGCCTAATGCTTGTAATATCTTAAATTATATAATACTGCCATATATGTACTCGCGCACAAAGCAATAAACGCGTGTGCCTCCAAGGCAGAGCAATTCGTAATATACTGTAAATTATAAAAGCATGGAGTCCTTAATCTCATTGATAATATACATACATACGTACACACACACACACACACACAGATATATATATATATATATATATATATATCACGAGGGGTAAAAAATGAGACAAATATCCACTATCACTATATTATTCAATGTATGAGTCCAATATACATCTCAATGTGATACATACATGAAGTCACATAACATATATGGATACACACACAGCATGCATACATACATACATGCATACATACATACATACATACACACACAAATATATATAGTAGTACCTATCCTCCATTTATGTCCAACATCCATAAGTTGGTCTTATTGTTCCTGAATCTGAAACCTTTCGAACTGACCCAAGTATTACGTAAATAACACACAGGTCAGACTTTGTCTAAATATAGATGTCAACATATATACATATCATAATATATGCATGGTACAATAATGGTTCAGTAATTAGTATCAAAACATCTTAAAGTAGAAACTATCGCTAGACCATGCATAAAAATGTCATTACCCATATGAATCACACCAATTAATAAATCCTAGAAATATCGTCTAAAGGGTGAGTCATCCAAAAATATAATCATCTTTAAAGTATAGAAACCAATAAAGACCATCAAGTAAAATTAAGCTAGTATACAGCAAGAACCATAAGAAATATGAAACAGACATTCCCAGGTCTTTCATACTCACAACAGTATAAATAATGTCAATAATCAATCAATATTAATGATAACAACAGCACCAATAATAAAAGGGTGCCTACCAATTGGTCACATCTAATATTAATCATGAAAGCTAACTATACTTTGGATGCCCATCACAGGTATAATCATGTCTCAATATATAAATATAACTTATAATAAACAGTGATGGGAATTGACTGTAAGATAGACATAAGGTCCCGAGTAGAGTCATATCTCAACACGGGGGGGGGGGGGGGGGGGTCTAACCTATATCCATACTTAGGTGAGGTGTATCGATAGTATATGTCTTTCTGTCACTCAATGTAGAACCAAAAAGGAGACTGATTACCATTTGCCTACTCCAAAGTCACAGACATGGGTCACATAACTCGATTTTGTAGTCTTAGTTACCTTGATGGTCATCTTGACCATACACACTGGTGTGCTCGTCAATACGAAGACTTAATCATGACCCTGCCAGTGCCCCTAAGGCAATAGACTGGTAGCCTATATGACATAAGGGATAAGGGAACCCACCTTGATATACTAAGTGTGTCATAGATGCGGGGTGCGATCTTAAGATCAAGTCGCTAGGATGGATGCTAGACAAACTATTTTTCTCCAACGCTAATAATAGGAATATATCATGATGGACAACACACAGTATCAATATATATATGCACTAACCTTGCTTACACCAATGAGCATCAATTCGTAAGTATAATCATAATATCACTATTCCTATCACATGAGCGCTATCTACTTATAATGAATAACCAAATAAATACCACAATCGTGTCCTATACTACCATGTGTTTTACTCATCCGTTTATTCAATGCTCATAAACTATACTCAATCCCCATAATATTCTATATCATGAGTCATAGGAGTAACCAGAATAATATTACCAAGTGTCCTATACCAATCGATATTACTAATTCAATTACTCAAATTCCTCATAATAGAATTGCCAAACACTATTATTCTATTAACGAGTCAAAGGAATATTTAGAAAAATATTACCGAAAGTCTCATACCACATGGTATTACAACACCGTTTATTTAGATTTCTAATTATATATAAATAAAATCATGCACTCAAATTTTATTTAGGAAAGAGATGTTAATTATATAATCGAACTTCTTAAAATAATTATACGCATACATACACTAAATATTCTATTCTATTTTATTTTTGCAATTCCAAAATAAAAGTTAAATAATTCAAATCAAATTCCCAATCTTTACTTATCTACATTCAGAAATCTCAAAATCACTTTACAAATCATAATATAATTTATAAAAGTATTCCTTTAGTTCCTATATTTAAATACTATTTTAAAATAAATTTATAAACTTCAAAATAATTTCTTTACATTCCAAACCATAAAAATATAATGTAAGATCTTTACTTTATATACGGAATCACTAATACAATATAGTAAAATCACTTAATAACAGTTAGGAATCATATCATTAATTTCTAGAAATAAATAGAATATTTAAATGAATTTGTAGCAACCTGCTTTGTACATTGTAAAATAAATAATATTTGATTAAAATAAAATTGTTTGAATTTGATATTTGATAATTATTATTTTTAAAAGTAAATATTTATTTAACTGAAGATTATTAATTAAAGGTTTTGCGAGAACCTTATATAGCTCATGTACGAATTATCTGATAGTATTACCTAGTAATAATCTTGGATACTGTAGGTATAAAGGCAAGGTGCTACAATTTGGTATTAGAGCAGGTGCAAAACAATAAATCATATATAAGAGACACTGGTCAAGGCCTTAAAGAGACATGGAGTCCCTATCCTCTTGGGTGTTTTGGGTAGTTATCCTATATAAAGGGAATAGTAGGAATATACAGTGATTATTATCGTAATCTTCTATGTATATACTTGTTATTTTTTTACTCTGCATATTATTTTTATCCCTATCACTTTTCTGTTGTTTCCTCGTGGAATTTAAGTTGTTGATGAGGAAGTGAAATAAAGAGTTACTAGTCAGACCAGTATTTTCTGCATTGGTGTTGTCGAATAAATCTCAAAGTGGAGGAGAAGGATGTAGTAATGATCAGAGTGTGCAGCGGATGCAGATAAATAGCTTTATGCACGTTTGGTTTATTAATTTTTTCTTTTAATTGGTATCGAGTAGGAGTTATCACTCAAATATTAATATGAGCCAGTGGTTGATCCAAATATGAACCGCCAGGGGATAATAAAATCAGTTTATAATAATAATAAAGCATAATTAATGATGTGGATTAAAAAATTGAATTAAATCAAATTAATAGACCGTGTTTGATATTATGGATGTATGATGATTTGTATCAATGTTAATTATTGCTTAATTGTATGTATATACAAATTTTGAAAATAAGTATTTTTATCTAAATAAGAATATGACTTAATAAAATATGAATTTGATTTTGCAAAGTTATTTAAAAATATTTTAATATTTTATTTTGGTTTTAATATGTCCGTCGAGCTTTTTAAGAATGCCGATTGATACGTCTGCCTAACGATACCGATAGAGATTCCTAAAAACTTGGACGAGACATTTCAATACAATGGTTTGAAATGAATAATATGTTTTGGAAAAGAGAACAATATATTGAAGATATATACAATGTTTGGAAAATGAAGATTTACTATTTGGGATAAATGTATAGATTTTGGAAAGGTTGTAAAAATATTTTGTGAAGTAACCAATGTTTCAAAAATTATATTTCTATTTTAATTAATTAAATCACTATTACTTAATTTTATTAATTGATTCTCAACACCAAGTTGTTGCATGAGTAATGATATATGGATTGACATTGTTAACGGGATAACGAGTAGAAAAATAATCATATTTTGGCAGTTCCTACGATGCATTTGTGGATTATTGGTAGAAATGAATCAAATAAAATAGTTCATTTTGGCTCTAGTGGTTAGTATATTGTGTCATTAGCTCAAAAGAGGTTTCTATCAAAGTTCAATCATGTGTCTAAGGCTTTTCTATATTAATAAGGTTTGTGGCCACATCTGATAGAGAAATGGCCCATGACCTCAACGAACTTGGGGCTCGAGTGGATGCTAAAGAAACTATTAATTATGGATAGCTGCAATGGACAAGACTGCATCCAACCTACTATTCCTATTACTTTTAACATCATGTATGACGCTTGTGAAAGGGTCATGCTTGAAACCCCTATATGGGCTATTCCTACTCGTAATAGGGATGTACATGACGTGCATGATCAATGCCTTTCCCATGACATTCCCATATCCAAGACTGTCTTACACCAAGGAACACATATTGCACGTCGCTCCACCACTCATGAAAGAATTTCTGGCTTCAAGTAACTTTGGGTGACGAACGTGGGTATGATCTGCGCTTTGACGGCCTTAGCAACAAAGGGAGAGCAATAAATAACAAGTATGAACAATTTTTTATTCATTCCAAACCCAATTTTAAATCCCCAAGACCACATTCTCATGGGAGGTGAGGCCAATAATACTGATTCCATTTCATCATCAGAAATAGGAGTTCCGCTGCTCCCCTTTTTTGTCATCGCTTATTGTCCTTGTACTAATGCCAAAAATCTCCTTCTCCTACAAGGCATTGAAGAAGCCCCTCCCTGATAGGGGATTTATGCTATCTATAGGAAGTAGTGG